>WOVY01001066.1:600000-772500 GCA_013436015.1 Rhipicephalus annulatus | reverse complement strand
GTATAGGGGCCCGTTAGTCGAGCGTTATTCGAGATCTGCAACTACACACGACCATTTCGGGGGCTACGTAAAATGTCGAGTTGTTGCACCGTCCGCCACAAGTGGCGCCAGCGACCGACACTATTTGAAAGGGTGTGGCAGCTGTTTTCTTTCTCATACGACAGGCATCTAAACAGAGGAGGCGTTGGCCAAGATTGCCACAGCGTAGCGCCTCTAGCAGAAAAGAAGGCGAGTGTGGAACACGTTTTTTCGACCTACTGGCGTCACGAAGCACTTGATCTTAGTACGAGCTGGCGGTTGACCAGTCATCAGAACGAGACACTCGGTATGAATGAAATAAAAAAATGGGGATAATTTTAAAACGTGTATAGAAAGACCTTAAGGGGAATTCGGAGAGCCCAGCGCCCTCACGTCGCTAAGTTATACACACGTCACTAAGTCACACCAAAAAACAACGCTGCACCTCGGCAGATGCTCGACGTAAAGCATGGGAAAATAACGCATTTCGTGACCCTCGTGGGTCCGACTAAACGCGCGTCACAGAATCCCGGCGCACGCCAACACTTTGGCACTTCACCCGTAACGTCGCTAGCGCCGTAGTCAGAAACCGAATCCGCGAACATACATACGGTCGTCTCTAGGACGGCTAAAATAAAGAACCACCGAGGGACGTGAGGGAAAAAAAAAAGCAACGTATTCGAGAAAGATTACAAGGGGGGGGGGGGGTGCTCAAAGCTCGGCGACCACCACTTTCCGCATGCGTATATATGCCGCTTTTTTTTTTTATGCCGAGCTCCACGTTATTATCCCGGCTATTACGTCGTCTATAGGCTCCTCCTTCCTTCGGCGAAAACCAAGCGCCTCGCCCTCCACGCGAGGGCGCCTGCAAGCGTAGTACAGAGGCGCCCTTGTGTGTGTGTTCCTTTCTTCCGAGTTTTGCCGTATACACTCAGTTGCACTTGTACGCGGTGCTTTCGCACCGGCCAGCGGCGATGCCTATCTCTCGATACCGTCGCCTCCCGAGGCGCACCCGACGTCGAATCGGGTTCAGACAGCGTTGCAGCTGCGACGTCGTATATATCGCCGCATCGCTAAGTCGCGAGCCGCACACCTCGACTTGCTCTGTCGGCCTAGCGGTTGTTCTGCGCCTTTCTACGAAGTCTTCTGCGCGTAATCGCTATAGCATCGTGGAAGCATTCAATCAGTGCCGACTGGGCCCCACCGAATGCATTATGTAGCGGACTTCACCGCCACATTTTCGCCGAAGCATTCTCTCCGCCACCCCTTTTCTCATCCTCGCTATATGCAGTTCTCTCTCACCTCAGCGAAAGAGAGGGAAAAGGAATGCAGGAAAGACGGGGAGCTTAACTAGACAGTGTCCAGTGTGATTCCGCTCGTGTTCTTCTTGTCTCTGTGTCGTCGTTTTGTTCTCGCGCTATAACTATCGTCATGCCATACCAACTAGCCCAAGCTGCCACACTTCTAAGTGATTCCTTAGACGCGGAGAGGAGAGAGGGAGATAAACACCAGTATCAAATCGGAGTGGACTTCCCACAGATGTGTACCATTCCAATGTTGTCAACTTCAGAGCAGTGATGGAGCATTTACACGCTGAAAACATGGTAATATCACACGTCCCTCGTGTGGTAACCCTTGAGTTGGGCCTTTGAAGCATTGTAAATGAAAAAAAAATTAATTAAGTGAACTTAACTTGAATAAACTAAAGTGTCATATCTATCGGACCAGTCGCTACGAATCATTCAACTCCTCCTGAATTATTTTGCGAGTGCTCAGGAGGATCGCTTTTTATAGTTGCCGTCACTGTGCTGTCGCCAGCTGAAACAGCATGTGCGAGGCTAGCACGCCAAGCACTGCGGGTCACATGATTGGCTGCGGTCTCGCGAAGGGGAACTACGTCAATGCGACATTTTTTTTTATTCGTTTTATGACAGTCAGTGCTATTTACATACTGCTCACGCACACGCGCACTTAGTGACACACTTCTGACCACTGACCTAAGCTGTGTTCCAATTTTTAGACAGCACGTAAACAGTCTACGAAGACTGCTTAGAAGACAGCATCTAGCCCACGCTGTCCGAGAAATGAAACACATTTAGACGACTTTTACACGACGATGCGCCACCTCGCGTCGAGAAGAAAAAGCTAAATAAACAAACGTAACATTTGTGACTTGTTTTGTGTTGAAATAAAAAAAAAGAAACAAACGTTATTCACATTGAGGGTCTGGGAAAGCGTCTGCTTGTGTGCAGACGATCATTCCGGCGAGATTTGATCTATCTGAGCGATTCGCTGAGCCGCCATCTTGCTTAGACAGCAATGTATACCCAGCATCGAATTTGTCTACGACGCGGTCTTCTCGGAGCTGTCTACTTTGCCGGCTACGTGAAAAGTAGAATGGGACTCAAGATGGCCGCCGTCCATTTAGCTGTCTATTTAGCCGTTTACGGTGAGTATTGGACCACACCCCTAGTCAACAAAGTAAGAAACGTTCACAGACCAGACAAAGTGTACAGTCTGAATCTCACTCTTAGCGGTCGGGCGAATGATTCTAGATGCTGTTATGGTCCACTGCTGCTACGTCACGTTAGCTAGAAGCTTCCTTGTATGCACCAAGTGTAGCACAATGACCAATCGTTCGTTACAAGTATGTTTAGTACCGGTCAGAGCATGTTTCTTTAAAAAAAGAAGTGGCTGAAGCCGTTGAGGGGCCGCTCTGGGCAAGTGTGAAGATGGCACATTAAAATTACCATACTATACTAATTTCACAGCATTATAACTACTATATTACAATAATATATCACACAAACCTATGTTCTGCTGAGTTCGCTGCAATGTGCGTATTGAATGCTGCGTACCTTCTTTTTTTCTCTTTCATTTGTTTTTGCATTGTGTCAAGTTGCGACATTCTTCTTCAATTTTAATTGACTTTTTCAAACTTCTGTAACTCCTCCCTGTTGAGCGACTCCTGCTTTGACATGTACGCTAACAATACGAATAAAAAAAACTAAAACTAACACTATAATACAGCAGCGAAGTATGGTTAGGCTGCTTACGTTTTCCAGCCTAAGCGGGCGCGTATGAAACCGGCAATAGTAATAGGACGTAAACAGCGCGGGAGACGTCACAAACGAGAGACGTCAACAAAAAGGGGAGAGAAATGAGGTACGAGCGGCGGCTTTGTTCGGCTGATGTACGGCGCGCAAGTCGGACTAGGCCGGAAAAAAGTCACGCAGCACGCAACGTGAAACAGCCTTCGGCCGCGTGGACTGCGCTCTGCGGGTCGACCGGGGAATCGATTCCTCCGAATGTGCACGCGTTTGGTTGCCGCGGCAGGAGGTCGATAGCCTTATACCCCAGTGGCGGCGTATACACCGGAAAAGGCCACATGACTTCGAACGATCACGCCGTTTTCGGACCCAAGGACGAAAAAAGTTCGATGCCAGAAAAAAAAAAAAAAACGCGGCTGTTGAAGGTTCGTGATTGGCCGGCACAAAATTTGGCAAGACAATGTAATCGGTGGACTGAAATTTAAAAGTTTGACGATTGATGAATTGGATATCACGGGATTTAAAGTCCCAAAAGCACGATATGAATGTGAGTGCCCAGGAAGCACCTTTAGGAAGTTCAGTGCGAGTTGTGAGTGATTCTTAAATGAAAAGAAGAGAAAAGTGAGCCCCGTAACTGTCTCTCAGGGGGAGGACACCACAACAGTAGCTCACGAGGGATGAGGGTAAAGGAGGAATTAAAGGGATATGATTAAAAGGTAAAGAGATAGAGAGAGAGGAAGGAGAGAGCGAGGCGCAGGGACAGCGAACGACAGAAAACGACCAAAGTAAGGAGGAGATAGGAAATATGGACACGGTCGCAGGAGTCCGAGGACGGGGCACCACTCAGTCATAGGTTGAATGCGAGAGGTAACAAACATTCTTCACGGCAAGCGTTTTTTACGGTTTGTGCCGGAAGCCGTAGTACTTAACCTGCACCAATGTACCGATATACTTTAGCCTGCACTGACATTGCACATTACACGGGACTCTACCATTTCCCCTCCACGTAAATTAAACCTCTGCAGCCGGGAATCGAACACAAGACCTTCGGGACAGTGACCAAGCTTCGTAAATGCTATACACTACCAAGACGAATGATTGCATCGAAATCTGAATTTACATTGAAACTGATCATTTTACTTATAAAGAGAGTCGAATCAGCATATATGGAAACCGCGTGTATCGAACTCACATATAACAAATTATTGTGCACATCGAACAATTGTGAACTCCTACAGAACACACGCATTTTGGACAGATAAAATATGTTATATATCGAAACTATATACACAACTTTTCTTTTTTTTTCTTTCGATCGCCTTCAGATTCGAAGTAGCCGGGTTTTGGCACGTGTGGGTTGATCATATGCAGATGAGGCCGTACCGTGAATCGGTCGAACCGACCTAGCAGAACCCTGGGCAGGCCAGGCTCGCCATCGAATGCGGAGCGTAAATAAATGATTCACGAGCGGGCCCCGCATTCTATACAATTTATATATACACCGTTGGCTTCTGACACTGCCACCGCCGTTGATACTTCTGAAGGCTGAGCTTCAGAGACTCGCTCGCCACTCTTTTTCATGGTGCTTCTGGATGGACGCCAGGGCGAGGCAAGACTCCTCGTGCAGCCTGAGACGAAGCCCGCTGATTTATTTGTCGCGCCGTCAACGGAAGCACGCAGCCCAGAGCTTCTGTCTAATTAATAGTGACAATGTAGTTAAAACACGAGCTCCTCAGCGACTGAGACTCCACGAGTTGGCCCATTTGCACGCTCGAGCAGGGGACCGGAACTTGGAGATCTCATGCAGCGCGTGAAACACGAGTAATGAAGAGCACGGGGTCGTTTTTTTTTTAAACGCCAGAGTGTGCATGCCATTGTGGGTGTCGGGATATGGCAATGGTAAACCATAACGTGTAAATAAGAAGGATATATATGAATGGGTGTATCTCACACATCTCATATGGAATGCAATACCAACTGATGTGAAAGAGGCTAGAAATTTTTCATTGGCCATGAAGCATGCACTTCATGCGAACTTTATAAGTAATACGTCTGTATAGTCATTTAGTATTATTATTATTGTTATTACTATTATGATTAGTATTATTGTAGTGCTATTATTATTCTGTGCTAAAAGTAGCTATGTTCTGCTCTGTTTTTTTGTATAATTCAATCATGCGTTTTTTGCTTTTTTTCTATTTTTAAACATTGTATCCAGTTTGATGTCCTTTGTCGCTGAGTTACCGCTTGCGCAAATATGTAGGTATGTCACACAATTGGTCCCTCTACTAGCCAGTTAGGCTATGGGACCATACAAGTGTTTGCGAAGTTTTCTGTTACATGGATGTGAAAGTTACAATAAAAAAAGCGTTCTGAACTCTATTTGTTGTGCTTTACACTGCCTCACCAGTTAGCTACGATGCCATGCGAGATGGAATTGTCTTGTGAGCTCACGCGATGTGGCATCTAGTGACGTCATCGTTTTTTGTTTCATTTTTCTTCTCTTTTAATATTTTTTTTTAAATAAGACACACTGATGCAGGCACTTTGAGGCGCCGACGGCGAGCTTTTGCGTTTTTTTTTTGAAGCAGCTAGCACCTTAAATAAATAAATGCGAACCTTTAGTGCTGGAGTCCTTAAGGGACTGATAACGAAGCAGGACGGACGGACGAAGACCTAACCGAAACGTGGGAGGCGAAGCTCGCCCTCGAGGACCTGGAAGAGCAACAACTCGCCGCCAGGGCCAAGAGGGCAGTAGAAGCCAGAGGGTTCCTGGACTAAGGAGCCCTCCCACCTCAGGGTGACACCGGGCACTGCTCGGGACACTGTTTCAAAATAAACGTTTACTTCTCTTTCTCTCTCTCTCTCTTTAAGCGTACGGGGAGCCCAAGCCCCTTCGTTCAATTGTAATCTCCTAGGGCAGGCTGCCGTAACGACGAAAGCGCGGACAATATATACACAAAAGAATCGAAGAACGCGGAACCCCAACACCTATAGAGGTCGCGGCACCGAATCCAACGATATGTGCCAGTTTCTGCACAGTATAACGGGTGTTGGCTAGAAACTGCACGTACTCTTTTCGAACACTTCAGCCATTAAGGAGATCATCAACAACAACAACAACAACAACAACAACAACAACAACAACAACAACAACAACAACAACAACAACAACAACAAAAACAACAACAACGACGACGACGACGACGACAACAACGACAACAACAACAACAACAGCAACAAGTGCAACAACTACACGTCTTCACATTGGCATCATCAACTAAGGGAGCGAAACCCGCGACACTATACACCTTCGCCATTCTCGCAAGTCGCCCTCCTTATCTAAACCTCGTGCACGAAAACCACCGTGTGCACGTGGCGCCGCTAAGTAAATATCCGGGGTAATGTGTATGATACCCGGATGTAAACACGACGCGAAGCACGTATACACTCGGGGCAGTCCTTTATCGTCTGCCACGGATGGGGCCATGTGTGTGTACGAGTCTATCGCGAGAATGCAGGCAGAGATAACGCGTCCCGTACTTGGGCTTGTCCCGCACTTCTGATTGGTTAATCATCATCTTTCTCCTCTATCGCTGTTTTGTTAAACGCGGCTGCCCCGCTATCGCCGCTTCTTGATCTGAAGAAGATTGCGGTCAGCTCAAGCCCCCCCCCCCCTTACTTTCTTTTTCCTTTTCTTCCCCGTAAGGTCGTGACCTGGTATACTGTGCGTACGAGGAGTTCGCCCCCAACAACACTCGAGGATTCCTCCGGTTGTCTTTTCGTCAAGCTCGGCAGCTTAGCCCCCTCAATAATAATCATAGAAAGAAAGAATAGCATGGGTTTTCTAGAGCAATTGTCAAGGCTCACATTAAATTCAAGCACGTTCAGTACACGTCACAAAGAAACCTGGCATGTTCCACATTGTAGAACAAATTATGGAAAACAAATGCTACGTCATGCCTTACCATCTTTGCTAAACTCTCTTCATTAACTGCCATACTTCCCCTCCCGAAGGATCTGGATGTGCCGATCATACATCTTATTCGCTATTGTGTTTTAAATGAACATGCATTTTATGTTAAAAGTACAAGGCGAAGCGTTTTAGACTTTTGTATATTCATTAGTGAATACTTCTTATGCTCGTATCTTTACTATGTATTTTTGTGTATTTTGTGTTGAAGGTGTATAGCGACGCGTTTCAAACTTTGTATATAAATTTGTTCATTGTTTTCGGATGCAAGTGTTTTAAATTATCTCTATTTCTTACTGTGCGTGTGTGTACATGAATCTGTTCTTGCATTGCATTTTTGATCTTGCCCGCCAACTGTTTGTTGCCAAAAAAAAAGGGGCACAGACCTCGTCAAGCCGTAATGTGGCTTTTTGTCTGTGTCCCTGTTATCTGTACAATGTATAGATGCGAAATAAAGTTCAAGTTCAAGTTCAAGAGTTTCAACGGGCCTCGATTTTCATGTCACTAAGTAATGAAAACAACGAATTATAATGACTGCTGGTGTCCTGCATTCCAAGACAAGAATACGATTGCTAGGGACGCCTTAGCGTAGAACTAGGGACATTTCGACCATAGTTCAAGGTGACCCTAAGTACGCGGACCTCAAGAATTTTGTCTGCAACAAGATGCGGCCGGGATTTGATCACGTGACCTTCGGGTCGGCATTCGACCGCCATAACTTTGACCCTGTGGCGGGTAGCGACCATCGTTTGAGTGAGTGAGAGAGAGAGTGAGTGAGTGAGAGAGAGAGAGTGAGTGAGAGAGAGAGTGAGTGAGTGAGTGAGTGAGCGAGTAGCGACCGTCGTTTGAGTGAGTGACAACGCATCAGACACTCAAAAAGCGAGCGGCCCAACAAGTAAAGCGTGCGCTACTCAACGAGACAGAAGTAGCAAGTCAATCGAGCACTGAATGACTTACAAGGTTACGCAAGGAAAGACAAACCGCCGTCACTGCGATTACACGTCTTCAGACGACGCGTACCGCGACGCCGCTAGCGGGAAGCACTTCGAGGAACCGTCATACTCCGTCACTTTGACGCAACAAGCCAAGGAAGACTCCTGGCTCGCTATAACCTTCGCGAAAGGTCTCGCGAAAGCTGGTCCACCCGAGATTTTTTTTTTACATAACGTTCTGTGCACTGCCACTACAGCAGGTGTGAAACGATGGTATACCGATGCTCTTCCCAGCGCATGGCCCCACATTCAGCTCACACGTTCAGATCTGCGCTTGATGTCGCGCTTTATATTTTTGGAGCGTTGTGCTATAGCTTTTTCCGACGCGTACAAGACAGTCTTCCTAGTCGATGAGCATTGCCCTCTTATACTTTCCAGTAAGTACAACCACATCGACTTAGTTACAACAAAAGTGAAAACAATTTCTTTTTTTCTCGAGCGCTTGAAGATCGGAGCCGATGAAAAGTTGGTGAGAGGAAAAAAAAAATTCTGGAGCAGCAATGTAACTAAAAAGCGAGAGCTTTGCGGAGTCATTCAACTGTCACAAGAGACAATACACGGACCACGATCACACAGTGTCCTCGGAAAGGATTTCTTAGTTTTGTGCGTAAGTGCTTAAGTGTCCTAAAGCAATTTTTTTTTTCATTTGACAAACAGACAAGAAACTTTATTTGATCCTGAGGAGTTTTCGCGGGATATCCTAATGGGGTAGAAGACTGTTTCTTTAAAGGGACACTAAAGTAAACTATTAAGTCAAAGTTGATCATCGAAATGACGGTCCAGAAACCTCGTAGTGTCATTTTTGTGCCGATGAAGGGCCTATTTTGAAATAAAATCACGTTTTAAAAACGTCAAATGCCAAGCACCTTTCGCCGAGGCTGCTTAGCATTTGACGATGGCGCGGTTCATTGTTGCCTGAATATGAACGCGTGACCGCTTGTTGTTGCTTGTAGCAACTGAAGTGTTTTACTGCCAAACACGCAGATGAAGGTCCTCTTCCCGGCATGGAGGAAGGAAGGACACAGTGAAGGGGGCATTGCGCAGTGCGAAAGCAAGCAAGCAAGCAAGCCAGCAAGCAAGCAAGCAAGAAAGAAAGAAAGAAAGAAAGAAAGAAAGAAAGAAAGAAAGAAAGAAAGAAAGAAAGAAAGAAGAAAGAAAGAAAGAAAGAAGAAAGAAGAAAGACGTAAGCACATACTCGCTAACCTTTGTATGTCCCCGCGTTCTCTAGCAGTCCAGAATTTTTCCTATTTATTTCTAAAGCAAGTCCCCCCCTCCCACATTTTTTTTTTTTTGCGCATAGATGCGACATACAGTCACACGAGTTGTACCACTTCCAACCACTCCAGTTAGTCTCACTTCGTTTAACCTCGATGACCCACACACTGTAACTGTTTCGACATGTTTGACAGGGAGCCGTCTTCGAGGAGGAAGCTACTGACAAAAAAGAAGATAAAGTTCCGAGCGACTACGTCGACAAATTGCCTTCAGTATTCTTCCAGCCACGCCGCGATGGGGCCCAGTCGCTCTTGCTCTTCTATCTCGTGCTGTCTCAGCTCCCTCCCGTCGACACAATTATTTTTTTGTTCTTTTTTGTCTGTCTCTTTCTTTCCATCCTCTCTCGCTGCCTTCGAGAGGTGCTTCAGGTCGCCACACGGGGACTGCATTGTTGCAATGTGCTAGCTTTCTCCAAAAGCCCTAGCGACCGAGTGCTTCGTCTTGGAAAGGTGCCCAAACGCAAGTGGAGCGTTTTCCTACCCTGCGTCCACCCGCGGCGGGCGATAAGTCTCCCCTCCGCACGTGGAACAGCTCAGCGGTTAAGCCGTCGCGCTGCTAAGCACGAAATTGGGGATTTGAATCCCGGCATGCGACCGACTCGATATTAAAGCGATAAGCCTTACCCTCGTATTCACAAACGTTCCTCGAATCGACTTTCATCCTTCACTTGACAGAGTTGAGCACTGCGCCACCACTCGGCTGAAAATGACGCTGCGCGACTCAAGAATCGCTGCAGACTATCGCTGATTAAGCAGTGATTTGCCGTACCTAGAGATGGCGCTCCCATCGGCTTTATCAAGTGAAGGCGAAACGTTGAGTGAAGTGAGGTTCTAGAATACGGGGGTTAGACACGTCGCCAAACGCGACTATCAGTGGCATCAAACCGAGGTGAGATGTAAAACAAACAAAGAAAACAAAATTGACGAGGTGACCTCATCGCGGCATCGCCGATATTTTCGACGACGTAATGACGTCATCTCGACGCCACTATTGCGTCGCATAACGTGGCACATTATGGCGCCATCACACGCACACTTTCACTTTGTCAAAGAGGGGCCGATTCCAGAAGCACTTGAATACCACGTGAGGTGACGACACAGCTTCAAACTTTTCTGATCTCGGAGGCCATGCGAAGCGCCGTTTGGAGCAGAAAGCTTCCGCGAGGGGGGTGGGAAACCTAGTATACTCGAGTGATAACTCAAGACTATAGTGTAAGTGCAAGACGGATGCATTTCAAAATGTTTTTTTTCCTGAAACAATTCGCGGTTGGAATAAGTTGCCTTCAAACATTGCCTGTGTTATGCCAAGCAAATTCTTCTTTATTTTGAATAATAACTGCTTTCTTTTCCCCTTGTTTTCTTTGTTATATGTACTTGTGTTGCTGACTGAATAATCGGCGACATTGGTTATTTGGTTGAAAATGTGTCTTTTTTTTGTAATCCAATATTCTTGTACACCCTCCCCCACTGTAACGACTAATGCTGCTGAATGCAATGAAGTAAATAAATAAAAAATAAACAAAATATAAAATAATAGCATGTCTTCCGCCTTCGAGGCGCCCTATAGGTGAGAGAACAGGGGATGCTGCGACATTTAGTCCCCGATCAACCAACACTAGCCATGGCGCAAAGCAGTGCTGCTAGCATGCAAGTAAATGCGGTAAGTTCTAGGCACCACGGCTCGCAGCTTCAGAGATCGCGAAGAGTCGCGCTATGTTTTCACGTAGATAAATCGTACCACGGTGTTGCACAGTGCTCTGCTGACGCCGATAATGTCCGGTTGAGATCGAATTAATTAGTCAGCAGCGATTGGCTGCTCCCTTTTAAAAGCAGCTGGCACGATAGGAGCCACTCACGATGAACGACCTCGATTCCGCATCAGGCCCGAACGCGATCGAAGGTGACCGTACGATTAGCAGCAATACAAAACGTTCTTGAGATCGAAGCGGATTTGGGCGAGTACAACGTCGTTACGTCAGCGGAGCCAGCGGAAGTATAGGCCACTTCACAAGCACGTCCGTAAGCTGGCTTCCTCGCAACGCACGCCATACCCATCGTACACTGTGCAATCGAGTGCTCGTTTGGCCAAAGAACGCACCAACCCCTCGATGGCTGTGGTCACGCACGGAGCAAGAGTGCGGTTCTTCGGAAACATCCGGGCAGTCGCATATACCACATGTTCTCATATGCTCAGGAGAAAAAAAAAAAACCGGAAAACATGGGGCCAGGGGGGCCTTAGTGGTGCGTTCTTTTGTTGTGTGTTTTTTTAAATTGGTTTAGCATGCGAAAAGTCCTTCGTTAACGTATTTCAAACAAATACAAGGCGAATCGGTTGATTTATTGATTTCTTTAATGATTGATTGATTGTTTGATTGATTGATTGACTGATTGATTGATATGTGAGGTTTAACGTCCCAAAACCAAGGCGAATCAGAATGGAAGGCAAATGCGCACACCTTGCAAGAATAAATAGAGGTTTATTACATGCAGTTAAATAGAAGAAAGAAACAAACAAAACGGAAGGGGGGGGGGCGAAGCATTTAGAAAAAAGTTGTTACAGCTACAATAACGTACGTCATCGACTATTTGTTTGACTGTGGCCTTCTTTATTTTCAGTGGACCGTGGACGAGTACAGTGGGATTCATTCATTGTGGGGCCTGCTCGTTCTTTGAAAACGGCGGACGCCAACCAAGAGGAGCACCAACCAAGAGCAAGTTTGTTACGGAGTTAAGAAGCGAAGCAAATCATTTTACTGAGAAATGGCACATTATTTCGCGGTGTAAAAAGCGGAGCTGTCATCGTACTATATATTGTGATGAATCGACAAAAGAAGAATAAAATGTAACTTACTTTTAAGCCACGCGAAACGAGGGTGAAGCCTTAGATCTCGTTGCAAACAGCAATCGCAAACACTTGCCTGAAGGTATACCTTTGCCTTGCCTTCCCGTTGTAGTAGCGCTAATTTTCCGTGCCCTTGAAAAGCGCTCGAGAACTGAGCATAATGTTTTTCTACCCTTCGCACCCTTCACAAGCAACACGAACGCACACAAAACACACACGCATACAACCTTTCCCTCCGAAATTAATTCCATTTCACGCGTTTCTTGTTTTGCTTTCCTTTACGTAAGCCAGTTTCTTCCTATCGCACATGCGCGTACACAAGGTGGCCGGCTTTCTTTCCCGGAGTCCCATCACGTGCGTCGACTCGTTTGATGTCAGGGTCACCGGCGGCTTTTCCGGCCGGGCTGTTTCCCTTCACCTTCCTGTGGCTGGCCAGCAGACCCGATGGACTGAGTGAGTGTGTATGCGCACGCTTGAGTGCGTGCAATGAAAAAAAATTGCCCGCAGCTTCCCTCGGGGGAACACTGAGGAGGATGCGGAGCATATAATTGGTTAACGGGGTGTTAAAGTGCGACTTACTTGGGTCGATGGCTACATTGGTTAACGTGGTTGTCAAATGGGGTGTTAAATTGCGACTTACTTGGGTCGATGGCTAAATTGGTTAACGTGGTTGTAGGAGGGGGTGTTAAATGAGTGAACACGTACACACGTATGCGAAAGGACGGCGCTGGTCGAAGGGACGTCGATCATTGTGTTTGTGGATTCGTTGGAATTCATTTCACCGCGACCTTGGACGTCGACGCGCCGTACAAACCAACCGACGAGCGGCAACTGAGCGAGCGAGCGCCGACCTTGAGTATGTATACAGCGCGACGGCGCATGCACTGTCAGCTGTCGAATGTTCTCGAAGGAGAAGCGCGCGCGGCACAGATGGTGGGCGACGGCGCATGCGCGCGCGTCAGCTGTCGAATGTTCGAGAAGCGGTGCGGACGGCGCACTACAAGGCGCGAGTATAAGATGCTTCCGCATCTAAAAAAAAGTTGGGGTGTAGTGCTCGCTTTGAAGTCAACGGCGATTAAGGACGACGAGAGAAGAGGAATACTGGGGCGAGACACGAAAAACGAACGCTGCGCGACTTTCAAGCCCGCAAGGGCGCGACACAGAACGCCCCGAGGACAAGAACTGTCGTTTCTTGTCATTCAACGATGAAAGAGGAAGTCAGGAAGCCCTGGAGTAGAAGGGAACGGAGCTGCTGCCGATTACGGCAAATCCAACTCGCTAGTTGCATCCCTCTAGTCACCTGCATCCCTCCAGCCCCTCTAGTCATTTAGGAGGGGGGGGGGGGCGCAGAGTCAGCCTCATACATTGACATATCAAGGAGAGGGCGCTGCGGCGAGCCTCCGTCTAACCCCCCCTCCTCCTCCTTCTTAAATGTTAACCATGCGCGCGCCTTTGGCGACCGCGACCAGTAGAGGCGATAGTTATAGCGCGAATCGTCATGTCATACGAACCAGCCCAAGCTACCACACTGATCAGCAGAGACCTGGACTAGGACGATAGTTATAGCGCGATAACAGAACGACGACACATAGACAAGACGGACACGACATAACTATTGTCATGTCATGCCAACCATAGAGTTTCTCAAAATTAACTAGAGGGCACTCTGGCGCTGCGATCGTTCAGCGACCATGGGAATGATGGGTAGTGTGTACTACTGTGTGTGCTACCCATCATTTCCATGCTCACTGAAGCGCCGTGTGTTGCAGCTCCCATAGACACTAGCGCCAGAGTTCCCTCTAGTAAGTATTGTGGGAAATTCTATGATACCAACTAGCCCAAGCTGCCACACTTCTGGACTAGGAGAGTTGCGTCCGCCTGCTTCGCCAACCCCTTACAAGAGACGTTAGTTTTCGCTATTTCACTGCAAACAGCGTGCGTTTCTTCACCGTTTGACCCGATTCCGGGGCGTCGGAAACCGCGCGACGACGACTTTCCGCATCGTCGACGACGTTTCGAAGAGCTCGTCGTTCGTCAACTGCTGTCGTGCGTGCCTGCCGTGAGAAAACACACTGGAGAGAGAGTCCATCCATTGAAAAGGGGGGCGACGACGACTAGTTGTTCGAGAATGGAGAGTGTGTGTGCGTACGCACGAGCGAGGCTGCGTGCTGCGCGTATCATACGCGAGCGGTTGCGCGTAGGAAAAGAACGCACGCACTGGCACGCCCGTACACGTTGCTCCTAGCAGGTACGGGTGCTGGAGAGAAAGGAAATGACGTAGCGTGCGCCGGTACCGTCCACTGTGCAGTGTGGCAGAAGCAGCACGAGTGGCAGAGTGCCGGAGACACTCCGAGTGCGACTTAAAAAAAAGACACAGAAAAGTGCACAGCTGTAACTCTCTTTCTCGCATAGGACACTTCAAGAGCATCGATAGGGAAGGGTAACGACCGAGTTGAGGGGGAGGCGGACTGACTGAGCAAGAGTGAAGGACGAAAGACAGGAGAGAGGAGGAAAGACACTGCCTGTTGGTGAAGAGATGGGAGGGGTTTGTGGTAGGGGGTAGCTTCCGAGTAGCGCCGTAGCGCCAACTCCGCTACCGCCGTTCACAGTGATTTCTCCCCCCGCGGCGCGGGCGCTGTAGCGGAGTTCACGTCCCGCAGAGGGGGGGGGGGGGGTGACGCTTGTTAGCGGCCATCGCGCGTGTCAGCGTTCCGTCAAGGCGAGCGTCGCCTCGCTGGGCTTCGGAAGCATCGAGGACGTCCCTGGCGCAGCCAGCCGAGCGTAGTGCAGGAGCAGGGCTGAGGGGGAAAAAAAGAGGGGGGAGGGGGGTTGCACGTCGCTCCCTCGACGTTAATCGCTCCGACGGTGGCGCCAGTAGCAACGACGACGACGATGCACATGCGCCAGTGCATGGAGAGAGCGCCACTACCATTCGCTAATAATCGTCGCTGCATTAGTGCGCAACGGAGCCGAAGAGCTTAGATTATTCCTTGCAATAGAATTACCAGAGGCAGCAGCCCTGGCGTGCACCGTCACTGGAAACTGCTGCACGGGAACGATGACGTGTGTATTAGTGGACCGGCGTAAGCATTGTCCTTCTGGCTTCAAGTGGCCATGTGGCATTGCAGTCAGTCTAAGCACGGCTCGCTGGTGTGTAGCAAGCAGTGTAAATCATAGAGTTTCCTAAAATTAACTAGAGGGCACTCTGTCGATGCAATCGTTCAGCGACCATGGGAATGATGGGTAGTACACCCATTTGCCTAGTCTTCGTACTTGCGGCTTCGTTTATTGCTGTGTTTCGGTTTTGTTTTGAAAGAAAGATTCAACCCTGTTGAATTTCGTGACCCAATTTGGAAAGGTAAGTCTAGAAGAATAGGCTGGTGAAGCGCAACCGTTGAACATTTGTTGATTTTTCTTTCGTGGAAAAAAAAAACAGCTTCAAGCCACATAAACACACACGGAGCCAAAACAGGCCAGAAGTACGAAGATTAGACCAATGTGTGTACTACCCATCATTACCATGCTCGCCGAAGCGCCCTGCGTTGCAGCTCCCATATACACTAGCTCCAGTGTTCCCTCTAGTGTATATTAACAGACTATGGTGTAAATAACGTATTGTGGGATATCGTATCGAGTTATTTTAAATTAAAGTTTTCTCGTAAATGTTGGTGAAACACTGCGTACCCGTCGTATACGATGTATTTATTTATAATAAGTGCGCTCACCAGTCGACAGCTTCATAAACGGTGCCTTAGGTTGTATACGAGGCACTATTGGTCAGCTGCCAGCTCGTAATAAGTTCATGCGCTACGTGACGCCACACAGGCTCACAAAAGAGTGTGCCACATTCGCCACCGTGGCTACAGATGGCGCCGACTGCCACTCCCACGTTTAAAATTCACATATATACCCAATAAAGTGACTGGGAGGATAGCCGCCGTGGTAGTTCAGTGGTAGAGCATCGAACGCGTTATCCGAAGGTCGCAGGTTCGTTTCCTGCTAACGGCAAGTTATCTTTTCCCCCACTTTTCTTCCTTCACATTTACCTTACAATACGGTCTAATAACCTCCCCAATACTTTCCTTGGCATTATTGTCTGTTAGATATATATATATATATATATATATATATATATATATATATATATATATATATATGAAAGAATGAAAGAAATGAAATGAAGCCAATTAAATTTCTGCCCATGGGCACCCCGGCCACAAACAAGGAGTTTTTCTTCTTTTTTCTCTCTCTCTCTCTCTTCGTTCAACTGGCGACACCTGATGACAGCATTTCCCGAGACGACCCCACATGGCATCGCAATTACAGTTGCTTTCGCGAACATGATATTTTTTTTTTCTGCATACCACCACACGGACTCATATTTGCATATTCGGTCTGTAACGAAATCACGAAAACGGGCCAGCAAAAGGTCAAAGTGTCACCAAAGTTTTGCCCGCGTGCGACTCGACGGCATGCAACTGGAGTACGCACTTCACATCTCCGCGGAGTAAGCGGAGCCCGGCGGCAACGTCCAAAACCAAAGTTGCCGTTTCGCGTATAGCAGGCATAATGTAATGCATACGCACAATACATAAACATACATACACGTCCGGCTGTCAGATGAGCAAAGGGAAGTGGGTGAGAAGGAGGGAGAAGGGGCAACACGCTGAGTGCGTGCATGGCTGCGGTGAGCCGCGCACGATGCGCGCACATGAGGGCACATGTGAAGCCCGAGGGGGGGCACGGACATCCGGTGTGGGTTTACACAGACGACTCCAGACTTCGGAGAGAGAGACAACAAAGGAGAAGGAAAATCGATGTCGCAAACAACAACAACAACAATAAAAGACGTGGTCTGAAGACAAGCACACTTTCCTGCGTCCGCCATCGGCACGCAAGAGAGACGACGGTGCCGGAGAGATCGAATTGGAATCTTTCGCAATGCTCTCACAGTGTGCGGCGGCATCGGGACTTGTGGGCAAACAATCAACGGAGATGTTACGAAATTATGAATAAATAAGTAAGTAAATAAAAATTATTAATTATTAAAATTAAATATTATTATCATAATTAAAAATTATTATTATTATTATTATTATTATTATTATTATATTATTATTATTATTATTATTAGCCGGCGAGTTTTTACGAGCCAAAACCAGACTATTACGAGGCACTCCGTAGTGGAGTACTCCGGAAACAGCTGTGCAAAAACGTCGCACAACGCGCGGATCTGTATCATTTCGATTCCATCGAAGCGCTGCAGCAGGAATCGAACCCACGACCTTCAGTGGTTACTTTCGCCTCTTCGTTACATCCCTTCTCTGCCAAGCTTACTTTTTGGTCTTAAGGCAAACTCACACAATACGTAACTCGCGAATCGGAACGAGTGCTCATGGCGCACCTCGCGAAATGATAATCAACCACGGAAGCTCCAGCCCACTTATCCCATGGAACTTCCCATACAAGAAATTAGCGCTTCGTCGAGTTACGCAGCCCGACAGCCTCTCCTGAAGGTACGTGCACCCAATCAGAAAGTCTTTGAACGCGGACATTGTTCAAGCAACAGCCGTTGTGCCGCCTTACCAGGAGGGCATCGCTGACTGCTGAGCTCGACGTAACAGGTCTTCGAAACGCGTTGCAGTAAGCTGCCCGGAGCGCCACGTCGGAACCTTATTGAACACGCGAACAACCAGCACTGAACCCCGCAACGATATACAATGTAGACGTGAAGGGGTCTGCGGTCCGCTGCTATCCCAACTTAGACCTCACGCAAAGCACGTTGCCGTGTCAGCCATGCATGTGTCGCTACACGGGAGGCGCGTGTTGTTTTCGAAAGACCTCCCCGGCGGGAGTCACGTTCTCTACCCACGTGTCTACATCTTAATCTTTGCCTACGCTTTACCTACTTCTTTTTTTTTTTCATTTGACTGCTCGCTATACTCGGTTGCGACATATGTCTTTGTAGAGAACTCCGTTGTCCACCGCCGCCGGCGTTTATGCGTTAGGCAGGACGAAAGAGTATAAAAGAGGCGAGAATGAAGTACCTCCCGCAGCCTTGTGGCATTGTATACGAAAGTGTACTGAAGACAAGATGCATATGCAGAATTAGATACATCCAAAGCTTTACGCTTGTTGCCACTGCGATTGCGCAATTCACTAATCTATATAGCGTACACAAGTTATATTTTATAATAGCGTGCATTGCCGAGGCAACGCGAACGCTGTGTACGCAGTTATAAATACATATTCATAAATTTCTAATTTATAACTACATTTTACAATTGCGTACACAGGGTTAGCGATGCTTTGGCACGCGCGCTATTATAAAAATATAACTTGTGTACACTATACTATAAAATTTATACTTTTATACTCGCACTCGCAATTTGTTACCAGTGAGCGAAAACGGGGGAATTTTAAAAGCTCATTTTGTTTTCTTTAGTAATAGGTAAGGGCTGCAGCGCGAGCACGAAGGTGCTAGAAGAAACAGACGAAAGGCGAGGCAAGGAAAGCAAAGAGGACAACACGAGCGCTGTGTTGTCCTCTTTGCTTCCATTGCCTCGCCTTTCGTCTGTTTCTTCTAGTACATTCGTGCTCGCGCTGCAGCCCTTATTACCATGAATTCAAACCAACTAGCCCAATTAGCCATTCTTCTTCAATTGTTTTCTTTGGTAGACACATAAATGAGAGGATTAACGATTGCTCGTTCTCATCAATTTCCGTAACGAGGATCGATTAAAAGCTCCGACAGCATTCGACTACCATGTAACTTTCACACTACCGTCACTTTCGTTGGCATGTGTCGGTTGAAGATGGCGAAACGATTGCTAGAGTTGGCTATTGGAGGTCGGTAAGTACCGCTGAAATGCGGCTGCGGTAGTGTCTACTGTTGACTAAATGACAATAAATATTGACTCGTGCAGGCTCGTCTTGTCTGTAACGCTGTATATTCGCTGTTAGAACAGTAACATCGTATTCTAAATCAAGCGACTGAGCTGTTTGCAGTCCTTTTATATTGATTGACAGGTCACTTCACGCTAATTCAGAGATCACCGCTCCACACATGGTCGCGGCGATAATCTCTGGGTCTACGTGGAATACGAATAGATGGTTTGTAAACTTGCGCGGAAGGCGTGCAAGCTTCTCGAACGAATGACGCTCAGGCAGCCATATTAAGTAGCGTCCAAACAGCGTAGATTTCAACCGTTCGCGTTTCCCAACGTGTACTTCAAAAGTTCACGAGAAATTTCCGCATTCCGACATTGTCATAATGGTACCACCGCAACAAAATGAGGATTTACCATTGAACTTCATCCATGGAGCCTACCGCGGGTGTTATTTAATTATGCACTATTCAATGATCGCTCGCGATCTATCGCCCGCTCCGTACACCACAAGGGACTTGACCCGCACAGCAGAAACGTGACAGAGTTTCAGTCTGCACGTAAGTAGTAGACGCCTTTAAAGCTGGCTTTCCCGCAACGGGAGTTTTTGCGTGGCGAAGCCTGCTTCTGCAGCGCGATTCCCTTCGTTTCATCGAATGACAGCGTAATAGAATGCAGTGATCGTTGGATTAATAATTGAAAACGCTGCCACTGAGACAGCAACCGTCGCTGTGATGTAAACGAGTGCGGACGCTGAAGTCGGTATAGTCGGACGTTCACATCCCGATGCCGGCGCTCAAACGATTGCTCCACGTGGATACCACGTGAACTCCGTCCCGTAAGTTCCGTGCAGTGCAGGAACACTTACGGGTCGAGTGTGGCAGCTTGGAATAAAGAACGAGAAGACCTCCATTGTCTGCCTGTAATCACCTTCTAAGCGAGGCCGACTGAACACTCGCTGGGAAGTATTAGCAGCTGAGAACGGCGCGGACCTTCACTCCCTTTTCGAAACAGACAATAGGCTCTTTCGCTGATTGGTTGACACGAGCTCTAGCCTTCTGTGTACTGCACGTAACTGAAGAGAAAATAAAGACTAAACGCACGTACAGCTGGCTGAACTGATTGGTTTACACGAGCTCTAGCCTTCTGTGTACTGCACGTAACTGAAGAGAAAATACAGACTAAACGCACGTGCAGCAGGCTGAATACACTGCCGTTGGCTACAGCGTCAAGCACGCCGCGGTGGACGTTCATCGGCGACAAAGTAGATGCCCAAGGACGCGTAGGGCGGTACTCAAACCACAAACTGAGTGCTTTAGTGAACTGGAAATGCAAACGCGAAAAACGTGCAACAGCAACATGAAGTGTGACAGACAAATGTAAAGTCAGAGCACTGCGCGGATAAAAAAAACACGCGAAAAAAAAAAGTGCGATGCCGCTCTGCGAAGCTTCGGCGCAAAGATTCAACGCGGGCTTGTCCGCTATTGTTGCCAATTACGTATCGTTTCGTCGAGCCAATATCGAGCAGATGTATGACATCTTATATCGATAAGTCGAGAGTTTCAATCAGCAATCTCCCATCAACTACTGCAAGCCGGCGTTCGTTACCGTGGCACGACCGCCTATGACCTGACTCATGCAAACGCGACTTGGACGAAGACGGGAGACACAGAAAACACGGACGAACGCCGTTGTTAATTTGATACGTCCACCAATGACCGCTGGAAAACGTGACAACTTATTCTACACAAAGCACAAGTCTTACAATGCACAACTAATACAAGTGTACAAAGTATACTACGGCGCGTTAAGGGCAAGTCTATAGCATTTAAGAAAAAAAAAGTGTTAATTTTTTTTTTTGCCAGTGGCGTTCCACCACGTTTGGTCGTATGCTAGAAGCAATGCATCAAAGTCGCGCAGGAATGCATTTATTTCTAAACGCCAAGACGAAAAACAAGATAACGCTCTTGGCTCTGGGCCATCGTCGCGCTAGCCTCCTTTTTGTGTGTGGGGGGGGAGGGGGGCATCCTCAGGAGATGCATAGCCCGGGCGCACAAGGTGAATTTTTACAACACGACAGAGGAAAAGTAATACTAACGGTCGTCTTGGCTACCGACTAGCTTCCATAGGTAAAGCAACGTCAAAATCACATCAGTAATAAAGTTGGAAATCGGCGTTTTTTCCAGGGTGCCCACCTTTCGTCCCCGTGTTTTGGAGCAGCGCTTATTATCAGTCGAAATCAGAACGCAGGTACGCAAATGTTCCTGTCCAATAAACAGAAGAAGAAATTAAAAAAAATAAGCAGAAAGTAAGGCGTGGCCCAGGACACGGTGGTGACGACGAACGTCCACTGCCCGTACACTACAGCGGCGACGGCGTACGTATCGATCCGTAGCGGTCAAACCCCTTTGACGGACAACGCGCGCAGAACGATACTGACCTTTATACGTGACCCACTGAAGTCTTCTTGCAAGGACGCCAATCGTACGTAAGCGCAAACGGTCGGCGTGACGAAAAAAAAATAATTAAACGAAGCCTCGCACTTTTGTCAGGGGCGGCGCCAGATTTTTTTTTCTCTTAAGGGGGGGGGGGGAGCACTCACGACAAGATAGTTCGTCCTGGGGGGGGGGGTTAACTTATGCGTTCTTTTTGGGCTATGTTTGCTCTTGGGGGGGGGGGGGGAGCAGGCAAAATTTTAGGTGCTCCAACACCCCCTTGTGACCCCCGCGCTAGCGCCGCCCTTGAACAGTGGCGCCAAGCCTGAAAGAAGTGCAAAGCTAGACAGGATTTGTTTCTTTTCAGTTTTCTCTTTATTTTTCCTCCTCTATTTGCTTCTTTTTTTCTCGGTTTCTTTTGTGTTTTTTCTCTGTATTTCTGTATGCTTCTATTTTTTTCTTCGCATTTCTTTTTATTTATCTCTACATTTCTATCGTTTGTTTCCTCTTCCAATTTTTATGTGTGTTTTGTGTTGTATTTTCCCGTCCATAGTAGTAACTTTCGCACTTGGTATCATCATCAATGTGAAGAAAACTCCTTTCTGGCGCGAGCGCGCGCAACAAATGGCTACGTTATATGTGATATGTGGTTTAGCCTGTGACGACGACAACATACGACATTCTGATTCTTCCCCCACCCCCACGCCCCAATTTCCTGAAGTGCTACACACACACACACACACACACACACACACACACACACACACACACACACACACACACACACACAGAGAGAGAGAGAGAGAGAGCAACTTTATTGAAATGTGAAATCATTGAATTAATTCTGCGTGCCGGTGGTGCGAAAGGTGGCCAGTAGCTTTCCACGACCGTTTCTGCCCAGTTAACCCCTTCTGCCTGAAAGCGGTAGTCAGTCGACGATATAGTTTCCTCACTCGAGGCGTGGGAAACTCCACCCTTATAGAAAAAGAAACAAATAAAAAAACTTACGCACCTGTCCCTGTACCTCTCTCGTGTCAGCCGCGATTTGCTGAGCTATCTTACATTTTCTTAGTGATGTATAACTCTGCAAGTCAACAGGCACGACGAAAACAACCCACTGGCTCAGTCGCTGCACGCACTTATATTACCATTCTTTATCGCCGCACGAAACACGACGTGGGGACCCCGGCCGCTCCTGCTGCATCTGTGCGCGCTCATACTGACAGCAAACGCAATCGGGCCTCCATGACGATTCAGGTATCGTCCGCGTCTAATGTATACGGCAGAATCGAAGCAAGACACTGACGTTCGCGAAAGCCTGTATTGAAGGAGAATAGAATACAAATGTGAAGAGAGGCGAAATGAGGTAGATAAGAAATAAAGAAAACGGAGACCACCATGTCGTTATCTCTCCTCATTCCCATAACCGTCGCAGAGAGGGAGAAAGAACAATCGTCTCGCTTCTGTAAGCCGTTATCTCTCAAGTGCGGAGGCAATCACGTGACAGTCCTTCCCTCCAGGTTGACATAGCACGGACAATCGACCGACGTCGTCTGAAATTATTCTCGCTTTTTTTTCTTTTTTTTTGTCAGCGCAGCTCTGGTCGACTGGCTCGCCCTACGCCGACAAGCGCTCTCGCCGAGTGGTGCACTGTCCTCGGATTCCTGCGACCGCGTCCATCTTTCCTACCTTCTCCTTACTCCCGTATGTGGCTGTCCCAGCGCATCTCTCTATACCTTTAATTCCTCCTTATCCTTTTTTAAATCCCTCCTTAACTCCATCCCCTGCGCAGAACTGTGGAGGTGCCCTCCATTGGGAGAGAGAAGCAGTAACGCAACTGTGCTAATTTCTTCCTTTTTCCCCTTTCAAAAGTCACTTAACGTCGCTTAATATCAGACTTCTGAGCCAGATGTGCCTTACGGCTGGAGACGACGTTGTTGGCTGAGCGTTGTGGCATTCGTGCCGTTCATATATTGCACGATTCGTTAAAATGACAGAGCTTCTGAAAGCGGGCACGCTTATATGGCTTTCGCTGGGTGTCGTCGACAGAGGACATCGTAGCTGAAGACGTTCGGGAAACTACCGAGTTTGAGAGAAACGAACCTGGACATGCGGCTGTGATAGTGATGCCATGTTCAAGGCCAGATTGATGGACTTGTCATACTGGACTGTGCGTTTGTGTGCGAGTTGCGCGCTGTGCTCGTTCCTTATCTTTTCTCTCTTTCAATCTGCCCCATCCCGTTCAAGCATGTAGAGTGGCAAACCGGTTATCCTGGACTGGTTAACCTCCCTACCTTTCCTTCTCTACCATTCCTTTCCTCTCTCTCTGTGCAGTAGCCGAAGTAAAAGTAGCAACAGCGTGTTCCATTTGAAGCCTACTATAAACACGTCCCAACAAGCGGACCGACGCGGTCTGGGCCCTGTTCTCGCTCGTTGCCTCCACCCCGGAAACGTTTCGCCGGCGTGCTCGGGGGTGCTGCAGGTACACGCATATAGCGTAGGTCACCGCGTCCCAAAGCGTGCGCGAATTCGGAGAGGAGGCCGGGTTCCAGCCAGGTCGTCCGTCCAAAGACAACGAAGGATGCAGTACACGTGGGGATGTGCACACAACGCTAGAGAAGATAGAGGTACCGCCAAGGGGTGAGAGAGAGGCTGTAGAATCAAGCTAAGCTTAGATGAAAGAGGCTGAGGAAAGGTCGGGACACACGCGGCGTGACTCCAGTGATGCATGCAGCCGAGAGACGAACAGCGCGCACCGCAGTCAGCGACGTAAATACGCGTCCTTCCCGCGCGTCAGCCGTGCAGACCCGCGGCTCACCAACCGCGGTGTGGAGAGAGAAACTGGAGAGGAGGCACGTTTCCTTCTTTGCTCTTTCCCTTTTACAACGGCTCACCATTCGCGGGGCGGGGAGCAAACAGCGGAGAGGAGACACGCTTCCTCCTTTCCTTCTTTAACGGATGCAGCGAGGAGGAATGGCGACACAGCCGCGGCTCACCAGTCACGGTGAGGTGAGAGGAGGCATCCTCCCTCCTTTCTTGCTTTTCTCCTCCTCCTTTTACAGCTGCAGAGAGCGATTGAACGCGAGCAGGAAGATGCGTGAAGGGGAGAGGCAAGTTGTCACGGTGAGAAGAAGGAGAGGAATTTTCATTTCGAAGTCGTCACTATGCACGGCCTCGACCGGGGACGACAGAAATGGACGTAGAGGAAAGAGAGCGCGTAATGTGAGGGAGACGGGACTGAGGAGATACAGAGAGGGGAAGGCTAGGCATACTAAAACAAGAAGTCCCGGTAGAGGGTGAGAGAGAAGAAGCAGTCCCCGGTAGAAAGAAGCAGTCCCGGAGCGAAACTCTCTCACTCTCGGAGTTCCTTCGTACCCTCGAAGCATCCCTCGGCCACGGGCCTGCTCCACATAAGGGGTAAGAGAGGGGAAGAGGAAAAGAATACGGAGGAGTAATGCCGAGCGAAGAGTCAGAAACGCGACTCGAGGCATGAGCAAAAGGCGGCGACGCAGTAGCCGGGTGCACCACGCTGTACGGAAATCAAACGAAGCGAAAGCCTAAATTTAGAACCGCCTGTGGGCCGGAGACAGGGGAGGGGCTCCCCCCCCCCCTTAAGAACTGAAGAGGTCTGGGAGTGAGGGAGGCAGCTCGCAAAGTGAGCATGCATGCATGCGCGCATCATCGTACGCCTCTCCTTTCCTCCTCCGTCTCAGTGTCTATTTTTCTATCCTTGCTCAGCAGTAGGAATGCCCCTTTCAACCCTTTCTCGAGACTTTCTATTAGAGGCCCTAGTGTGCCAGCCGCGGGGTTTCCGCCACGGTCCTATTCACGTCCCCATGACCTCTCTTCCTCCCAGTTCACGTCCCCGTGTCCTCTCTCCCTCTCAATTCACGCCCATGTCGCCGTATCGCAACCGTTGTTCATTTCCACCTCCTCCCTCCAGGTGTCCCTTATCTTTTGCGCACGGAAGCACCCGTTAGACGATGACGCGAACGGAGAGCAATCCTGGTAAGCCGCTTAATGTGGACGGTGACCTCTGCGAGCCCGCGAGCCTCAAGTCGTGGCAAGAGGTAGGGTGTGCAAAAGGTAGCGGTAAGCGGTATCCACCCCCCCCCCCCCGCACATAAACGAAGGAATGCGCCGAATCGCCCTAACATTTACCCATTCGGACCTGTGCCATCACTGTTGAAAGTGGGTAGTTATGACAACACAGATTTTGACAATGGCTACCAAGGACTCCTCATGTAGTTCCAAAAATGTCTACTTCCGAACTTTATACCTCGCTAAAGCGAGGAATCAAGAGGCAGGCGGTTCTCAAGAGCATGCCTTCACTTCACCTACATATCTGCATCCATCGTGAAGAGTTTATCTTTCAGGACTCCACCAATAGATACATAAGGGGGTCACTACATTAGGCGTGCGCAGAGGTCCCCTATCAAGGGTTCCTTCTATTGCATCAAAGCATGAGACAAAGGGACACCCCTGCACTGACTTAGGTGACAAGGAAGGCGCTGACTGTACTCGTGAATGAATGTGCGATGAGACAGTATAAACTGCTACTAAGGCACTTATAGATTTCCTTAAGAGCACATGACTTGAAGACTGTAGCGAAGCGCCTATGTTACCTGGTTAATGTATTCACGCCCCACACCCTTCTCTTCCGTCCATCACTGCCATTTGATTGATTGATTTGTGGGGTTTAACGTCCCAAAACCACTATATGATTATGAGAGACGCCGTAGTGGAGGGCTCAGGAAATTTCGACCACCTGGGGTTTTTTAACGCGCACCCAAATCTGAGTACACGGGCCTACATCACTGCCATTTCCTTTTTCCTATTTCCTATTTCCCCTGTGTAGAGTAGCCGACTAGGGCCCACTAGGGCCCTTCCAGCAAATTATCTAGCTCTCCCTTCCTCAGGTCTTCGTAAGACACAAAGTACATCCAGCGTATTTAACAGACAGCGCACGCCACATAGTAGTCCAACATATACACGCACCCCATGCGTTAGCTAGCTAAAAAGAATCCATATAGAATCCATAGATGTTTGACTCCGAGTGTGTATTTGCAGTCACCCTCATGGCCCGTGTCTGTTCTTCACAAAGTGGCCCAGCTCTCGCACACGCGCCGACGGCTGTCGATTCAAGTACATGCCCAGCAACACTCTCAAAGTCGAAACCAGAAGCTTTTTGCATGCTACAATACAGACTGGGTCGATCGAGCTGCAGGCGGGCCCACCCACAGTGCACGCCGAGCACGCAACAATGCGCGAGCAGTGGTGACGTAAGCAAGACGCACCTGCGCGCGCAATAAACAAACGTTCGTGGCCGAGCACAAGAGGACCGTTATAATAAGCAACGCGAAGCGCTGAAGGAAGGGACGCCAGCACCTGTGCCAATTCCGTGTTCCACCTCTCTCTTTCTCGGCGTGCTCTCCTCCTGGGTCGTGGGCACGTCTGAACAGAGGTCCTTGCATGCCAGAGGCCGAGTCGGGGTTTGCGTCCCTCTCGTTCATTTTGGTTGAGAGACTTGGTCCACAAAGAGAGAGTGCAACACTGACAGTTCTGAACAACAAGGGACCACAAGGTCTTGTAGTCGGGCGCGTCCTCTCGGTGCCCCCGTATTCAAAATAAGACCCAGGGCCAATGAGTTTCCACCTTCGGAGCACCAGTCAGGTGGACGAATGGATATAGAGTGGGTGCATATAGGACTGAATGCACTGTCGCCGAGAAGTTCAGCTTTCCAGCCTACATGGCTTTGGCCTCCCTTATCCATCACCCCTACGATTGAAAAACTTGTCACTCACTCACTGAATGTGAGGAACGAATTCATGAACGATCTTCATTGGGAGTTGACCACGATAAGCAGGGGCAGGCTGGGGGGACACCTGTTGAAAGTACGCCCCTTTGAATTATCTCTTTCAAACATCGTATATCTGAACGGCTTGTTAGTTAAATATAGCACGTTAGACTTTTTTTTAATGTTCTCTTTTGTTGTTGTTGCAGCGTGTACCGGTGTTCAATACCCCTCAGCTATGCGAGACTGCTGAAAGCGCAACTGCCGTTCGAAGGGTTTCAGAAGACTCACTCGAACATTCCAATTACACGAGTTGGGTACCTAGTTTCGTTTCCAATTTGATTTAAAGGTATAATTTAAAGTTCTTTATATGATTTCTGATAACGATAATGATTAGATGAGATAATGATAGATAATGATTTCAAGGTATAATTTAAAATTTTATGGGTAATATAATACCTAGAATATTTACGAAAACAAGCTTGCCGCCATAACGAGACTGATGTGGCAGCCCCTCCTGCATTTTTTTTTTAAATTTACGCCACTGGTTCATTCGACGTTGTTAATTCCAGTCACGGCATACGAGCATTAGAAAACGTTTTTTCTAACATCCGAAGACGCCGGTGCTCCCACATTTTACGTAATATCGCCCGTAAATGCTCGTATACATATTGCAAAATGCCTATCGCTACATTCATATTGCCAGTGTTTCGAACCGTGCTTCACGCAACAATACGTGCACAATATGTACCCGCTAAAGCAACATTATGCGTCCGTTAACGCGGGAACACGCAGATACTCCTACACAATCCAAAATGCATATGTACAAGTGCATTTGTACATGCATAAATGCATTGTAAATGCAATGCATTGTAGAAGCACTGTAAATGCATATGTACAAATGCATTTGTACATGCATATGTACAAATGCCCAATCCAAAATGCACGCACCCGCTGAAGCGGGAACGCCGGCGTTAAAACGTTTTCCCGCGCAGCGGCCGGCCGGGTCTCCCTCCTCCCCGCAGTCGCTCTCCCTCCTCCGAACACGGCAAGCCCACTGTTCTTTTCGGTCGCAGCAGCAGCTGACTCGGTGGGTCGAGCGCGCGAGTCAGGAAGACAGCGGGCGCAAAACGAAAGAGAGAGGGTCGTTGCGTCAGCGTGCGCTATATTTGCAGCAACAACAGCAGCAGTGGCGGCGGCATGGCTTAAGAGACCCTAGATGCGACAGAAGCGAGCACCGGAGCGATTCGGAAAGACGCGGAGCAGCCGGTCCAAAGCAGAGGTAGGAGAGGGGGGACCGTCACATTTAGAAGAGAAGCGGAGCGCACACTCAGGGTGTTTTTCGGCGACCAAGAAGTCACCACCCGCCCGACTTGAGCTGCCAGGGAGCTTTTTTTTTTTCGTTCTTGAGGCCAGCGCAGAGGACGACCTCGAGCGCGAGCTGAGTCAGAGGAAACCTCGCGGTCTTCCAGCCCGCCAGTAGGCGACGCGAGCCGCGGCGCGGTCTTTCGAGACTGCGTGCCGACTCCTGAACACTTGTGGGGACTGACGTTTGCGATGACATAGCAGTGTTATCAAAAACAACGCGTGCAAGTATACTTTCGTTATGCGCACGCAGAGGCATTCCTGCCATAGAGTTTCCTCATATTAACTAGAACAAACTCTGGTCGCTGCGTTCGTTCAGCGACCATGGGAATGATGGGTAGTACACACATTCGCCTAGTCTTCGTACTTGCGGACGGCGAATCGTACTTGCGGCTTCGTTTAATGCCGTGTTTCAGTTTTGTTTTGAAAGCGAGATTGAACCATTTTTGGGCTTCGTGACCCGATTTGGAAAGGTAAGTCTAAGAGAATAAAGTAGTGAAGCGCAACCGCTGAACATTTGCTGGTTTTTGTTTCGTGAGAAAACAGCTACAAGCCACACGAACACGCACGGAGCCAAAAGCAGGCCAGAAGTACAAATATTAGACAAATCTGGGTACTACCCATCATTCCCACGCTCGCTGAAGCGCCGTGCGTTGCAGCTCCCATAGACACTAGCGCCAGAGTTTCCTCTAGTGTATATTACGAAACTTTATGCCTAGAACGGCCACTCAATAGATTCAGCCACTTTTTTTTTACGTTTTAAAAAGAAACATGCTCTGACCGATACTAAACATACGTGTAACGAACGATAGGTCATTGTGCTACACTAAGCAGCTCCCACAGACACTAGCGCCAGAGTTCCCTCTAGTGTATATTAGGAAACTATGGCTCTTGCACCATAGTTATACCATTGAATCACATCAACCTCCACTTGTCCGTCATCAAAGCCGCTATCTTAAAGAGTCAGCAGTATAACAGAAGCTGCGTATATGACGTCACGTTCAAGCTAAGGAACCGTACAGTGTCATCTTGGCACACTTACTCTGACGTGCGCACTCACCAGGAGATGACGTCGCCGCGTCTTGTTCACGCGAAGGTCACAAACCGTTTCCCCTCCCCCTTACCGAGTCCCTTGACACAAACTCGGCCCGTTTGTGAAATCCTATACACTGACAATAGTTATAACGCGCGAACAGAACGACGACAAAGAGGCAAGAAGGGCGGCGACACGAAGGACACCCTTTCTCGTCGTTCCGTTCTCGCGCTATAACTATCGTCATAACATACCAACTATCCCAAGCTGCCACGCTTCTATACGTTGTCCGTAAAACGCACCACTCCGGATTGATTGATTGATTATTATGTGGGGTTTAACGTTCCAAAACCACCATATGATTATGAGAGACGCCGTAGTGGAGGGCTCCGGAAATTTAGACCACCTGGGGTTCTTTAACGTGCACCCAAATCTGAGCACACGGGCCTACAACATTTCCGCCTCCATCGGAAATGCAGCCGCCGCAGCCGGGATTTGAACCCGCGACTTGCGGGTCAGCAGCCGAGTACCTTAGCCACTAGACCACCGTGGCGGGGCGCACCACTCCGGAAACTGCACCAGCTGGAACAGTTCTTCCTCGCGACATAACTGCGGGTGCGGTCACATGGGGGGGGGGGGGGAGTCAAACTTGCAGCTGCAGCCGTTGTAGCGCAGTCGAGGATGACGTATGGAGACGACGAAGCAGACGCGCGTGCCGGCATTGCGCGTTCATTAACGCACTGCCTCGGGACCCTGCTGGTGCGGGACGAGATGAGAGAGAAGCCCCCCCCCCCTCTCCTCCATCCCATATCCTCGCTCTAACGGAATTGTTCCGTTTAGAGTTTCACTTTTGGAGGGAAGACACCTGCCGCCGCCGAAGCCGCATCCGCAGCCAGTGCCTCGGTTTCGATTGCTTACTTCGGCTTTATATATATATATATATAAATATATATAGATGCAATAGATGATCAGAGTTTCTTCCGGCTACCGTAATAAAAGTTATAAACTTCGAGAATAGTGCAGTATAGGAAACAAAACAATAAAATATTTATTTAATCCTAACAGTTTCGGCTGGTGGACCAGCCTTCTTCGGAGGATGTAAGTGAAATGATACAAGTTCCCGTAGCAGAGGGTCACCCTCACAGTTTAAAGACCCTCCAAAAAAAGAGAGAGAGAGAGAGAGAAAGACAAGCGGGCGAACGAGGTAGCAACAGACAACAAGAAGCAGAAGAAGGAGAGGAACTAGAAGGAGCGACGGAGAGCCGCAAACTGTGAGGGGTGACCCTCTGCTACGGGAACTTGTATCATTTCACTTACATCCTCCGAAGAAGGCTGGTCCACCAGCCGCAACTGTTAGGATTAAATAAATATTTTATTGTTTTGTTTCCTATACTGCACTATTCTCGAAGTTTATAAATATATATATATATATATATATATATATATATATATATATATATATATATATATAGAGAGAGAGAGAGAGAGAGAGAGAGAGGGGGGTCGCATAATTTGGCGTCAAATAACGTGGCGACGCGCTATGACATCGCCGCTTGGTAAAAGTGGAGAGGGGGCAACAATCACGAAGGCAATGCGAAATCTCCATGAGGTGATTAAGAGCTCCCAATGGCTCCGATCCAGGAGGCAACACAAGATCACGGTGCGGAAAGCTTTCGGGGAAAGTGTGAAAATGGGGGGGGGGGCGACACAACTAAATGAACGCAACTAATTGAAGTTTGAAAGAGTGAAAGAGAGAGAGAGAGAGACTGCTTTCGCCGTATAGTCGTTCAAGTCAAATGTGTAAGAAACCACGCGAAATTTCTTTAATTCAAAACGTGTTTGTATTATGTGGCAAGGAAAATGCCGTTCTTGGTCACTTTTCTGTCATTAAAAGAAAAACAAGAAACATACCGCAAGCTAGTATGCACAGGCAGCGGCATAGCAAGAAGGTGGCACACAAGGCCCATGCCCCCCCCCCCCCTACCCCGAAATTTTTGTTTTTACCATAGCATATAAAGCCCAGAATGACACTCCACCATCTATACTTGCCCATCACGCACTTATGATCGAAAATGTGCCCACCCCTACCCCCGAAAGAATCTCTGCCTATGCCCCAGTCCGAAAAAAAAAAAACATCTCCACTGATATAGATCTGGCTATACAGAGTCCACCCTAAAAACAATTATGTCGAAGTACAAGCTTGAGCATTTCGTAATTGTGAGAAAAAGTAAAACATGTATAGTGTATGTGAAACCTATTGTATTCACTCGCGTAACAATAACACATAATACCCCGAAAGTGCACCCGGTCTTGATTGGTGTAGGTGCTCGGAAGCCTCTGAATGACGTAACTCGACTACGTAAAACGAAAGTCAATTAGGAGCTGCCCTTGGCAGAACGCCTTTGAAGAAGCCATAAAAGCCGAATAAACTTTTCGTTGTTTTGCGTTTAGACAACCGGTATATCCGAATCCGCTACTGCAGATTACGTGGGCCACTCGGATAATATATTCCGGAACGCTCCGAACACAACCGGCGAGTCCAGTGCGGAACAAGGCGATACGTGTCCTACATACGGGATACGTAGCTATGTAAGACTGTATATGTAAATGGGCGCATCGCAGCCAGATATACTACTTGGCGCAGTGTAATTTAATGCCAACATATTTATCGGACCCCTTTGTCGTTTCCTGAAACCACTAGAAATAGCAGGTTGGGATACTCAGCTAGCCCACCTCTCCGCCCCTGTGCAGTGGTGTTGCAGCTCACAAACAAACAAACAAACTAATTAACTAACTAACTCACTAACTAACACCCTCTCTCCGGAACAGAAAAAAATAAGTCACCCAATTTACAGAGGCACTGGGTGATTGAAGCTCATGCACCCGTCAGCTCGTTATCGTTCGAGGTAAACAAAAGACGTTTAAAGCATGTGTAAAGTAAAAATAAATAAATAAATAAGTGAAAAAACAATAAAAAGAATAGAGACAAGAAATGTAAGCTACACATTTGGAGAGAAACATCAAAGGAGCATAGGTAGATTTCAAATATTACATTTACAGATAGATAATTGCTGGACATGTGCACTAATAAATAGGGAACAACGTAACGAGTTCAAGCAGGTCAGGAGGCTATATAAGGAGCATCTGGCCAGGGTTCATTAGTGCGGCTTCATTACGATAGCCTAACGAAGCCAGCGGGCGGACAAGATTTGAGTTGAGGCTAACAAGGAAGGGAGCCCTTGATCCGTTTACATCGTGCGGCGTTATTTCCTTACGGAAAACATGAGACAGGAAACGTTCCGCCTGATTCCATCGAATAGCCGTTGGCGCAGTTCACTCTGATCAAAGGGCGTTCTTTGACTCTTGATTAAGAAGTTCTGGCTTGTCAGGTATGTGATTCTTCGAAAAGACACGTTAACTCCCTTCGCGAACCGTTATAATTTCATCGGAGAGCCATGCATCATTAAGTGCCTCTTCAGAGACAACATTTGGGGAGCAAAACGATTTTTCACGTATTCATCATCGTCATCAGCCTGACTACGTCCACTGCAGGACAAAGGCCTCTCCCATGTTCCACCAGTAAACTCGGTCCTGTGCTTGCTGCTGCTAATTTATACCCGCAAACTTCTTAATATCATCTGCCCACCTAATCTTCTGTCTCCCCCTAACCCACTTCCCTTCTCTGGGAATCCAGTTAGTTACCCTTAATGACCAGCGGTTATCTTGTCTACGCGCTACATGCCCGGCCCATGTCCATTTCCTCTTCTTGATTTCAACTATAATACCCTTAAGCCCCGTCTGTTCCCTAATCCACTCTGCTCTCTTCTTGTCTCTTAAGGTTACACCTACCATTTTTCTTTCCATTGCTCGCTGCGTCGTCCTCAATTTAAGCTGAACCCTCTTTGTAAGTCTCCAGGTTTCTGCTCCGTAGCTAAGTACCGGCAAGATACAGCTGTTATATACCTTCCTCTTGAGGGATAGTGGCAATCTACCTGTCATTGTTTGAGAGTATTGAGCTATTTTCACGCATTATGCCTAGTTCACACTGAAACATTCGCTTTCTACAGCGACCGAAATTCCCCTGCCGCCGAAACGCAGCGTCGTTCGCACTGGACGCGCCCCGCGCCGCCGAATATGCCATCTACTACAGGGCGAACGCGGGATGGATGCGCTGTCACCCAGTTGTCGCAGCTCGCAGACGCTACTACGCTATCCGGTGGTGTATACTTCGACGATTCTCGTACGCAAGAAGCAAGAAAAGACAGTACTGCTTACTTTGCTGGCAAGTGGCTGTCTTGTAATGCACAAAGAGCAGAAAAACCCCCGACGCCAGCGGCGTTGGTGGGTTAGTTTTGCTCTGCAAGACCACAACAAGCTCGGTCACGCCAACAGCAAGCTCGGTCACCTCTTCCATGAAATACGGACGCGAAGTAGGCACAGAGTAGGCTAAACTCCCGTTGGTTTCAACATTCAGTTACGTGCACTGCTGCATGACAAGTGAGTAGGGCTTGGCCGCCATTTTTCAAAATTCCTTGACTAGCGCTCCTATTGGTCCGCGGTGACCGATTCGGCGGCAGACGCCGCAAAAATCGGTCCGAGAGCGATCGGCGCGGAGAGGGCCCTTTCGGCGGATCTCGCTGCCGCCGAACCGGATTCGGAGCACTTTCGGCGGCCGGAATGCTCAGTGTGAACGCGGCCTTAGTGAAGTGCAATTTCACAATCCCGAAAACACCACTGTAACCGCGACACGACGGTGGGTAAGCGAGAAAACGCGCGAAAATAAACTGCTGGTGGAGACGCCAGCCCAAGATTCCAGCACCAAAAACCGTGAAGTCATAAATTTATAAGGCGTCCACCGGGCCCTACGTAGCTCCTAATCGGTAAATATGAAGTACATTGTTATCTATGGGTGCCATAGACCTAGCATACGAAGTTTTTGAAAATGTCATCGAGCCGATGTCGCGAAAACACTTATAAATACATTTTGAAATGTGGTGACGTCACACGCGGATATTTTGGCGCGAAAATTAAATAAAAATAAACCCTCAACCTCGATTTTCTCCACTAATGATGAACTCATGACCATGACACTTACGGCATTAGAAGTTCTGAGAGTGCAGTTAATCTAAACCAAATATTTGTTTCTCTTTTGTGTTTCATCGAATGACATCATTTCTTGTTAAGTTTAATGAAGTGTCCTACAAAAAACTAGGGGTGGAGGGGGGGAGGGGGCTTAAAATTACTTTGTTTTCGTTCTTGGAGTGTGCGTCACATGCGTTGGACATCAGGACTCAGCGAGGAATAACTTTTCTTTTTCATAAGTGTTGGCACTTGTTCATTCAAAATTAATTTGGGTTAAATTGGTACATATGCCTGCGATAAAATTAAAAAAAAAACGTGACACAAGACGCCCACATAGAGAAGCACTCACGTGTCGCGTCTTTTCCATATGGGGGCGTACACGCGTTCGTCTTGGCATTAAAAAATGACGCAATCCAGGACAACGCGACAAATATGTTCGCCCTGTCATCTGGTCTTGATTACCGTTTGCCAAGATGGGCTGTCGTCATACCCAACGAGCGCGTACGCAACACACTCATCCCTCCTTTCCACGTTTCGACGCTTTTGTTGGATGCCTGCAATAGCGAGAAATGCGAGGGTGAAGATCACCAAAGTCGCACCAGCGAACGTCACCGCTGGCTGTGGGAAGAGGGAAAAAAGAGAGGGGACTAAAAAAAAACACGGGGAGGAGGGGGCTCTTTTGTAACACGCTGGGGCCTGTCGGGAGCCCTGCCGAGGAAGGTGGTGGTGGTGCAGCGCCGCGCAACCTTGGCACAGACCCCTCCCACCCTTGCCCTCCCCACACCTAATCGACATACACACCATCTCTGCCTACACCCACGTTGGATATGAACACGTGTGCATACGTCATCTGTCCCTCTCCCCTCCTCCTCTCTCCTGCACGGCTTCGCCACCATGTCGGGACCACGTGCCTGTCCCGACCTGCCTGTTTTGCAAGCTCTCGCCGATCCCACTACGCACAATGCTCCCGCAAATTGTAACACAATAGAGCGTCATCGTAACGGAGGCGTCGTCGGGTCGGGGTAATTGACTTCCGTTGGCCTCTCGCGCAACAGAAAACGCCGCAAGAAAAAACGTCAGCACACAGCGCAGCTATTTGGTCGGTCGAGAGTAACGTCGCACCCTGACGCTTTTTTTTTTTTTTTCCCTTCTTGCGCCGTTTTGTTGCCCTAAATGTTACTAAGGGGTTAGCGTGTACGGCTGCTCACCCTAAGGTCGCGGGCTGCACCCCCGGCCGAGGCAGTCGCATTACGATGTAGGTTAAATGCGAGATGCCCGTGAACTGTGCCACATCAGCGCATGATAAAGAAGCTTCCAGAGCTCTCCACTAATACGGCGTCTGAAATCATACCGTGGTTTTTTATTCATTCAATCAATCAATCAATCTTATTCAGCTTCTTTTGATGCAATGTAACATCGTTAGTGATAAGTACTACACTCGGATGTCCCATAGCTTCAAGAGCTGGGTGGTAGGGGGGGGGGGGGACGCCCTATTACTAGAACATATGTATGTTAAACGTCGTGGGCAGCGTGAGGAAAAATACGTGTATAAAATTTACAGGAAAGCTATAGAAGCTACGTAAGAAAAATCACAGCAAGAAATGAACGAAGAAAGAAAGCAACAAGCAACAAAAATATAGCATGGTATATAAATTTATGACTAATACAATAATAAAAAAAACATCGGCTGCTGACCCGCAGGTCGTGGGATCGAATCCCGGCTGCGGTGGCTGCATTTCCGATGGAGGTGGAAATGTTGTAGGCCCGTGTGCTCAGATTTGAGTGCACGTTTGAGAACCCCAGGTGGTCGAAATTTTCGGAGCCCTCCACTACGGCGTCTCTCATAATCATATGGTGGTTTTGGGACGTTAAACCCATATATCGATCAATCAATATAAAAAAACAAAACACAGTTATACAGAAAATCTTCATGACACAGACGTCATGAATTCACGTTTTAGAACGGTTAAACAAGAGTCCTCCAATATACCTCAAAGTATCGAAGGACTATGGTTAAACCACAGATGTTATTTCGCCTCCATTGAAAGTGCAGCCACCGCAGCCGGGATTCGATTCCGTGACTATGCTCGTTGGGGACTTCTTGACACCTGTTGCGCTGAGCAAAAACAAAACAAAAAAACAACGGTGATCACGCGAGAAAGGTAGAGGGGCGGGCACTTGCCAAACCCCTCGGCGCTTTCCGCGAGGACGCTGCCTTCCCATTGCTTATCTCCACGCAATCGAGAGCGCCTCCACGCTGTGGAACAAGCGTTCCTTATCTTCGCGTTATCTTCTTGTATGCGCGCACATCGTATACTATATTGACGGCGAGAAGACGGCCGTCGATCAGGTCGCCACTTAGGCGTTATCGCGCGCATGACGTCACGTTCTGGCTCGTGAAGTGACACCGAGATAAGGGACACTCCCGTGCAGATTGTATAACAATCACTGCTGTGAACAGGACAATTTCACGTGAAAGGGAAACAGATAATAAAGAAAGGATACAAGGCGAGTTAGCAAAGAAAATGGGGTGATACCAAAGTCTTTCAAGTCACGATTGTGCATTACGTCAATGACAAGTTATACATTCGATATACTCATCTCGAGATATCCGAGATAAGACATCTTTTGCTCGTCACTGTTAATGGTCGCCCTTGCAGCTACGATTTCATGGTACACTTTCTGCTAAGGGAACCAGTGATGTAAACGCTGGCCCGGCAACTCCAAAAGCTATTATTTCACGTTTACCAGCATTACAGTATTGATAGCTTGCACATGACGCAACGGACACAAATTCTCGACGCACCGGTGCTCCAACATGGCAGCTATGACGACTTCAAGGCAGCCTTATCTTGTGGCGGTTGACCAGATACAATGCGGTAACTATGCGCCACCGGAACGTTATACGAATCTGTGCGTGAATAACCGAGTAACCTACATTCGACGTACAGATAACGTGACATCACCAACTTCGCCTCCCACTATGTTTATAGTGGAAACATGGCAGTTTCAATGACGTTAGGGCAACCCGTGACATCACCAACTTCGCCTCAAACTCGGTTTGTACTCCAACATGTCAGTTTCAGTAACGTTGGTGCAAGCCGTGACTTCACCAACTCCGCTTCCAACAATGTTTGTAGTCCAACACTGCAGCTTAAGTGACTTTAGTGCAAGCCATGACATCACCAACTTCGCCTTCCACTATATTTGTAGTCCAAAACGGCAAAGTTCAATGACGTTAGTGACACCCGTGACATTACAAACATCATCTCCCATTATGTAGTCGAACATGGCAGCTTCAATGGCGTTAGTGCAACGACTGCGACCCTTTGTACCATGGCCATCACGTTGCAACTCTTGTTCGTTTCCACTGCACTTTATAGCCATAAATTGACGCGTATAGAGTGTCTCCTTGGCACCCGAGATTCGAGAGTGCGTGCATAGAACTACGACAGTGGTGACAGCCGAACGAGACGCTGACAGGAGTCGACAGCTCTTGACAGACACGGAGGAGGTAAACAGCACCAGTATCATCATGGACAGGTATATATACTGATCAGGTAAGGAGACATATCGAGCACGGCTGCAGTCGCGATATGAGAGCCGCAAACTTGTCGCGATATCAGAACCTGTCGCGACGGATGCGCCGAGTCAATATTGTCGCGGATTCGCGCGACAGCACGGCACAACGAGGCGACGTTCGCCCAGTGACACGGCCTCGAATGTTTCCTGCGGCCACATCGTAGCCAAAGACGCGATTCCGAGCATGAAATGCTCTCGGTTTGTACATGGCGTGCAGCTGCGGAGCTTAGACTTCGTTGCTGTATATATCACCCACATCACGGCAGATGCTATCCGGTACGCCGGCATATAAGCGTTGTACAAGCGGGCAAACACGAAAAAATGAAGTAGCACCACCAAGGACCCTGAGCATGGGACCAGGCTTCCACATTTTCAGAGTCCTGGAAACTGTGAAGTCAGAGACCAGATTAGACCAGCGTTAAAGAGCTCGGAGGAAAGTTCTGCAGGACGGTGGCTGCAGCCATCACATACACTAAACGCATTACTTGTGCTCGGAGGTATATACACGCTGTCAGACGACTGCAGATTCTGCGGACACAACAGCACCCGAGCTCCGCGGAAAACTTCTCCAGGAAAAGTCAACGCTACACACACACAAGCGTCAGACGGCCATTACGAGCGCTCGAGGGCACGCAAGCCGCTAAAAAATAAGCGTGGCCGCGCACGTCGGCGGCGTACCGACCGGACCATCGCTCGAGAATCGCTGGACGCCGTCCAGGCGCCCGCCTGTCTGAGAAGGATGCAACCGCGGTGCCACAAGGACTACATCCCCCTCACCCATTCATTCCCTCTCCCCTCGTCGTCCGACTGCCCCGATCTCGCTCCTTCTCGGCGGACGAGCCGATATAAAACGCTGCGCAAGGACGCCACGATGATTGTGAAGTGATCGTCGTCCGGCTTGTTCCCTCGGGCCACCGTGTGCTTTGGCGGCAGTGCGGTCGCAAATGGACCGAGGAGCTCGCGAAAGACCGTGTTGAGCGGGGTAAATCCAAATCGCGACGGAGGCGTAGTGGTCAACACGTCCATCTCAGGCACGAAAGGTACCGGGTTCGACTAGCACTGCAGCAGGTGGACGCGCACCAGCGGTTCCGCTAATGGGGAGTGTGGTGTCACGGTGCTGTGTGCTGTGACCACCTTCTTGCTCTAGAAGGTAGCCTCTACTTAACGCACCTCCATTCCGTTTACTCCTTCAACTTTTTTTTTTCAGGGCTACGTACGTGAAGTACCGCGTGGCATGGGATGGTGGCAGGTAGCACTGAGTGATTGAGATGAATCTACCAGCGCAAAAAGACGAAGCACTAGAGAAGGAAATCGCACACGGAGAGTTAAGTGTTTCGTCTTTCTGCACTGGTTAATTTATCTTGACCATGCAGCAACTCGCCCGAGCAGCTTCTTTGCCACGAATTGGATAATTGCACAACATGCATGTAACGAACACTTCCTTACTAATTGACTATTCTCTGCCTCTCTCTCGGGTCCGCCAGTATCTCGCAGTCCCCGACGACCTGTGATACTGAAGAATACCAACCCAAGCACATCCCCATTTATAAACCACAAAGTGCTTCTAAGCGACAGGCGTTTTTTTTTTTTTTTTTGCATGGCGACGGCTGCAGAAATGACTTGATTGAACAAAGGGCTTCTACTCACGTATTGCGTATACGCTCACAAAAACGGCGTAGCTAACACTCCGAGTAACGGTGGAGTACTCGATTTATTTCTCTCTCTCTCTCTCTCTTACAGCGTCAAAAGGACCTCGTTACGTCTTTTCTGCACGCTCGAGCGCTGTCTCTGAAACACACGCACCCACCCGATTCCCGCCAACAACAGATCACTTTTTTCTCTCTCTCACTTTTCCTCTTCCTCCGCCCACATCTAGAGCCGCTGAAAGCTCCCCCCCCCCCCCTCCAAATGAAAGAGAAAGCGTACAAGACGGAAAAGGAAAGGAGTAATCAAAACACGCCCACTCGACCCGAAAAGAAATAGAAATGAAAAGAAAGAAAGAAAGAAAGAAAGAAAAAGAAAGAAAGAAAGAAAGAAAGAAAGAAAGAAAGAAAGAAAGAAAGAAAGAAAGAAAGAAAGAGAGAAATGCCGCCGCTAGCAGCAACGCGAAAATACCGCCAAGGAGGAAGCTAGATGCCGAAAGGCTGTTGCGAAGCGACGATCGACGAGGAGGTAGCTGTTTTCAGACTTCACCGCCACTTGCGTACAGGGGCCACAGACGGAGGAGAAGATGAAGGAGAGGACAAATATGGCCAAGCCATTGTAAACAAGCGCTAAATACTATCTATCTATCTATCTATCTATCTATCTATCTATCTATCTATCTATCTATCTATCTATCTATCTATCTATCTATATTTAGCCGCTTACGTTTGGGTGCTCTCGTGATCATCCTTTTAACTTGGCGTGAACCATAATTAGTATGGGAGGGTAAAATGGTTTGACAAATATGACGCGTTGGTAAAGACACGAGTGATGTCCCAATCCTGTCGCGTCCATCGTCAAACACTCCACGCCAGACAACGGCACAGAACCGCGGGCGGGTATGTCTTGCTGGTATGCGGGTATGTGCCAAGGCTGACTGATACTTCAAGTATCTACCAAGAAACGACGAGAACACACATCGGCAATTTTAACGCGTGGGCGTTATGAAAAAAAAAAAACTGACATCGGCAGCGTTGACCCGAGGAATGCAAAAAATAACTGTCAGGGTCTCAGCGGTAATGGAACACGAGAATTCTGCGTGGCAATCAAGCATTCTACCACAGAGCTACGCCAGGTCTCGGAACTACTTTTTAAGTAGACGCTAATCTTCGCGAAACGTCAATAGGGCCACCTTCCCAAATTTATAAGCATTACATAAGTACTCCCTTGATACAGCCGTCACGTCGAGTTAACGTCAATTGCAGTTACTTGCCATGAGCTGAAGTTGAATCTATTCTATTCTATGTAGCAGTGTCCAGGGCCAGCATCTTCGCGATCATCAGCGCTTCATATCAGCTTCTGGTGTTGCCAATACGCATGTTCCAGTCGGCATCGTTGCGCAAATGCAAACAATTGGTTACATAAACATCTGCAACTCCTCAACATATCTCTGTGCGTACAACATATGCACATATATTTAGCGTCATTTCACTACGTGTCGCTCAATAAAAAAAAATCCAACACGATCACCTTCCCTCTGCAAGCTTCGCATAACGTCGATTCCCAGCTACGGTGGGATCAGCCGAACTTTTTTTTTCCTTATTTCGCGCGATGGTGGTTACGGACACCGGCGGCGGCGGACGACGACTACGGCGACAGCTGTGCTTTCGATGTGAAAATGTTCACTTAAGTGAGTGCCCTCGCAAAAGCAAAGGAAGTAATGAAAGTACCGGGAGGTAATGATTACCAATAGCTGGAAATCGTTCACACCAGCAGTTCAGTAAGACCTTGCCGCAATGTCTCTGTTTAGTTTTTGCGTCATCAGGGGACGCTACGAACAGTTGTAGTTAGCCAATGCGTGTGTAACCACTTCTGTGTCGCTTCTTTATTCATATCCACAACGTCGGAACGTCGGTTGCAAATAATGTGACTATAACATCAAATCCAGCATCCAGCATCTCCGGAAATCAGTGTAAACAAAGTAAACAGCCAGGAGTCAAAGGACAAATCGAAATTCTCTGTTCAAACTTCGATTGATTGATTGATTGATTGATATGTGTGGTTTAACGTCCCAAAACCACCATATGATCATGAGAGACGACGAAGTGGAGGTCTCCGAAAATTTTGACCACCTGGGGTTCTTTAACGTGCACCCAAATCTGAGCATACCGGCCTACAATATTTCCGCCTTCATCAGAAATGCAGCCACCGCAGCCGGGATTAAATCCCGCTACCTGCGGGTCACCAGCCGAGTACCTGAGCCACTAGACCACCGCGGTAAAGCACTGTTTATTATTTATATCTCAACCTAAAGCCTTCAGAAAGCGATCAAAAAGAGTCGTGATAGGAAGATAACCAAGGGAACCAAAATAAAATGACAGTAGAAGATGGGATAACGCTAACTATACGGTGTGGTTAGGCAGTCTTAAATAGGTCTACCTATTTTAGAAAAAAGCAAAGGCAATTATTTTCGGCGGAATAATAGGTCTTCAGATAGATTCTGCAGTCTATAGATAATAAATAAGAATTAAGACAAGTTGTCCCGATTAGGAATCCCCGTGGGCGCAAAGAAGCATCTGTGGAGGTTGCGAAATGGTCAGGCCATTATTGAAAAAAAAACTACACAAAGGCTTGTTTTCAATAGAAGAAAAAACTCAGAATAGCGCATGATAGAAAGTCACGTGATTATGTTCAAGTTTTCATAAAGGTGGTGATTGCCCTTTATTGTTTACGACAGCTTTGCTGTACACTTCACCAATTACCGCGAAACAATAAAAAAAGAAAAAATATCATTACGCAAATCGTCGCGATACTCTCTTCTGCAAACTTACAGTGTCATTTACGTTCAACCAAAAACCTCTCATTAGCATTGAAAAGACTCCGAATTTCTCACGATTCCTTCTATAGACATCGCCGTGAAATCATCGGCTAGACGATAGTTTTTTTTTCTTTACCATTGAACTGTATTCATAACGTTACGCTAAGCAAATTGTGCACCTATGATGGTTGAAAGATAGTGTTCACTATATCACGAAATCTTTCACAATATTACGCTAAGTAACCACAGCAGATACCAGTTTGTGAATCTTAGCAAGGTGTTTACTTTAAACGTGTATACGACCCTGCACACACAGCGTTCCAAACAAACAGAAGAAAACCACACCGACCGAGCTATAAGGCATTACGCAAGCGAAACCAATCATTGGTCGATCGAGCGAGCGTCCAAGAAGCTATACGCAAACGTGGCCGAGGCATCGAAGGAAGGGTCTTTCAAGGCGACAGGTCAAACGAGCTGGGCGCCCGAAGGACGCGAACGGCAAAGAACAAAGCAAAATGCACTGCACGCGAAGCGTGACGCGCGCGCCATCGTAAGCGCGCCATCTTACGGCTGGAATTTACATTTCGCGCGTTACCACTCGCAATGCCATGGTCGGCCTGTTGCCGGTTTATTCTTTCCGTTGCTTATCCCCTCACCGGAGCTATAAACACGTTAACGTCGCGTCTTAACCGCGTCTGTCTGCCATAGATGGCGCAACAGACGCGGCGGACGTCACGTGAACAGCAAGGACGGTCGGAATACGTAACGAACGCACAGACGACGCTCGCGAATCGCTTTCCGTTCAAAATAAGGTCACGTGACGCGAGCGCGCGCATGCGCGGACGTGCGACGAAGTCGCATACCCTTTGCCAAATGAGTTTGGGCGATATTCAACACACGGTCGAGTGCAGAAAGGTCATCGTAAAGCGATTGAAAATACGCTCACGATGCCGAAAGACAGGAAAATTCGGCTTTTAGTCAACGCGCATGCTGCGAATTTTTTTATTGTTCAACAACGCACAGAAGACAAGAAAGGGTTGCTACGTTATACTCGCTGGGTGTAACCTCCTTAGCTTTAGAAATGTTTAGCGAGCGTTGGGCCGCGGTGCCATGAATACAGTGAACCATGAACTCGAGGTAGTTAAAGGTGGGAAGTAGACACGAAGCGCAAGCCGTAAGAAAGTGTGCGTGTGCCTCCTCTCGTTCAGTCGTTTGAATGTCCGCTGGATGGCGGTTCTTCTATATGAGGAATATATGATGAAAAGATGCGAGATGGTGGTACTTGGAATGTTGACTAGATGAACGAATGGACTCAGACAAATCCATGGACGGACGCACGGACGGCTGTAAAGACGGATGGACGCATGGACGGACGCAGGGGCGGATGCATGGACGAACGCACGGATGGACGAGCGGATGGACGAGCGGACGCACGAACAGACCCACGCACGGACGGGCGAATGGACGCACGAGCGGTCACACAGACGGACGCATATATGATGAAAAGATGCGATATGGTGGTACTTGGAGTGTTGACTAGATGGACGAACGGACACACAGACAAATGCATGGACGGACGCACGGACGGCTGCAAAGACGGATGGACGCATGGGCGGACGCAGGGGCGGATGCATGGACGAACGCCGGGATGGACGCACGGATGGACGAGCGGACGCACGAACAGACGCACGCACGGACGGGCGAATGTACGCACGGACGGTCACACAGACGGACGCATATATGATGAAAAGATGCGAGATGGTGGTACTTGGAATGTTGACTAGATGGACGAACGGACACACAGACAAATCCATGGAAGGACGAATGGATGACTGCACGGATGGATGGACGCATGGACGGACGCAGGGGCGGATGCATGGACGAACGTAGGGATGGACGAACAGACGCACGCACGGGCGGGCGAATGGACGCACGGACGGTCACACAGACGGACGCATATATGATGAAAAGATGCGAGATGGTGGTACTTGGAATGTTGACTAGATGGACGAACGGACACACAGACAAATTCATGGACGGACGCACGGACGCACGAGCACGAACGGATGGACGCATGGACGGACGCATGGGCGGATGCATGGACGAACGCAGGGACGGACGCACAGATGGACGCACAGATGGACGCACAGATGGACGCACAGATGGACGTGCGGACGCACGAACAGACGTACGCACGGAAGGGCGAATGGACGCACGGACGGTCACACAGACGGACGCATGGACGGACGGAAGCAAGACCGAATGGACGGACGGATGCCTCGCCCCACTCTCCATCATTCACGCCGTGGATGTGCTGTGATTTTTTTTTTTTCATCATACGTGACGGACCGGGATGACGACACCACAAGCCAGACAAGACGAGATCTGCGCACCCCTGATTATCACACAAGTATGCACCACAGAAATTGAATAAATTCCACCATGCATTCACCACCGGTTAATATTGTGCATATACGAGTTAAAGGTTTGTCGTTACTGTCCAAAATATCTGGTTTGCCTTAGCAGCGGTGTCTGAATACTTGACGAAATTTACCAGGTCGCTCAAGTTTCTCATCTAAAAAGTAGAGACTCAACCGTGGATTTCTACTGTGAAGCTATCCATTAGCTTCAAAGCATGTTCATACACATGAAAATATAGTTCAAATCTGTGTTCCCGCCTTTATCAAGGGACGGCTACACGCTCTCCCATAGTAGAGTACCCTGTGCTCTAAATCGTTACCCCCTTTTTCTACCCCCCCCCCCCTCCCATAGTAGAGTATCTAGTACTCTAAATCGTTACCCACTTTTTCGAAGCACACTAGCCATGAATCGGGTCTGCTCCCTGCTCTCCCATACACTCTTTAAAAAAAAAAAGCTAGTAAAAAGGTAGCAACTGCAAGCAAATAGGTAGTAACGCCAGCGGTTACTACCTTACGTGGACCATTACTACACTTCTGCTACCTGTTTACTACCTACGTTAGAAAACAGTTACTAGCTGCTACCGTTACTAACTTTTGCGGCCTGTTTATTACTTACGTTAGTAACTGGAATGAAAGAGGTAGTAACTGCAGCCATTACTATCTTTCTAGCCCCGTTACTACCTTTTGCTACCCGGCTGTTGACTATTCAATACAAAATAGTGTCATTCTGATTATCTATGAAAGGAATCGTCTCGACGTATTATCATTAAACGAAAAAAAATAGCGCAGAAGATGTCTATAGATCAAGTAAATACATTTTGATTTAAATTACGCAACTGAGATACGTAAACACGATTCTGGTAATGTTGAAACGGAGAAGTACAAGTTAACGAACCATAGGCAAGTGTACACGCGTTGGAGTAGACAAATACAACAAACTTAGTAAATTACAGCACATATTGACAAGACCGGCGGATCAAAATAACCAGATGGTCGCAATTAGCCTTGAAAATGGTCTCCATCAATCCACTGCGGCGTTTTCTAAACATTATCATTGTTTTGGCGCGTCAAACCTCAAAAACCAACATTACCTCGTAAGCGCCGATATATTAGCCGTGTAAAGCATTCATTCGCACTGAGAAGGAGTTCATAACATTGTTTCGGCCACTGTCCATAATGTCTTTTTGTGACACTTATATAATGAATAAATATGATATACAATTTTTTTAAAGTAAGACTGCTTAAAAGTCTTGTGCTACGTCCGCTAACATACGTAACCAGGTAGTATAATATAGTGCTATAGATTCAAAGTTCTCGTATTTCATCCTGAAACACAACTGCTCCCCTGTGCCAGACATGCGCCTGGAAAGTAAAGGCTATATATATACTCCAAAGTTAGCCAGTGCTCATAGCTTTTCTGTAACAGTGTAGTATAGTATGAAGTCCTCGCATTCGTTGACCACTTTTCTCTAAACACAACACATTTCAAATGGTGTATATGCGGTGTTGTTGGTATGCCCCACGGGACCGCTTTACGCCCTTCCATAGTAGAGCAGTACCATGTACTCTAAATAGTTTACCACTTTTTCTGAACACACATTTTCGTCAATAGGGCCTCATCAATTGTTACACCCACGTGACGGCTTTAAGCTCTCTCATAGTAGAGTACCAAATCATTCTAAATCGTTAAGACACCCCCCCCCCCTCCCTACTTGCAAGAAAAACGCTCCGTTTTTAAATTCCCATGATTGGAGTAGAGTAGAACGGCTTTCTGTCCGCCCATAGTAGAGTGTTCCCGTGTGCAACGCGGTTATTAGAGAAGAAACTCGCATAGTCCCCCGTGTATTTGCGAAATCCGATTCGAGGCCGAAAGCTATCATATCAGTCGATTGTGTCATAACGTGGGCGTCATAGGTTGACGTCATTACATGATTTTCTGCATCTCCCGTGCCGACGCGAGGGGTCACTTGCCGCGTTTGAGGAGGCCGTTGTTATGCTTTCACCTCATACAGACATCAGGATCAACACCGGCAAACACTGACGAAATCATGGCCAATGTTCACTTACAGAGTGGTAACTGATAATTAATTACTAAGTGTTTGTTAACGCCGGTTTAACTATTGACTAAGGAGTACGAAGGACCTAGTCCAGGCTATAATGTCGGCTACCGGCAGGTAACATATACAATCCTCACCAGTGTCACGGTCGCGCCATTGTAAGCGCGCCATCTTACGGCTAGAATTTACATTTCGCGCGTTACCACTCGCAATGCCATGGTCGGCCGTTGCCGGTTTATTCTCTCGTTCAGTTTATTCTTTCCGTTGCTTATCCCCTCACCGGAGCTAAACACGCTAACGTCGCGTCTTAACCGCGTCTGTCTGCCATAGATGGCGCAACAGACGCGGCGGACGTCACGTGAACAGCAAGGCCGGTCGCTACGTAACGAACGCACAGACGACGCTCGCGAATCGCTTTCCGTTCAAAATAAGGTCACGTGACGCGAGCGCGCGCATGCGCGGACGTGCGACGATGTCCTATACCCTTTGCCAAATGAGTTTGGGCGATATGCAACACACGGTCGAGTGCGGAAAGGTCATCGTAAAGCGATTTGGAAATACGCTCACGATGCGCCGCCAGCTATTGATTAGGGCAACGGAACACAATACACAACGCGGATTAATGCTGAAACAATGAAAAAGTGAATTTCTTTGCGAACCTGGAATGGCTTGTTTACAAGATCGATACAGAAAGGAGGAAAAAAACACAACGTGAAAAAATGAATCCGGAAATTCAAAACGATTCCCCGGATCATTCAAAAGGACATATGTCGGTCTCTAAGCGAAAATCCGCAGCAAATCATTAAAATAGAAGGCCGACATCCGACCGTTTCCAATTCCCGCTCTTGTATAACTCGCATATATGCCATACGTGCTTCCCACCACTCTTTTTTTTTTCATAGCTAGTCATGCTAATAACACGTTCTAACTTCTTTAACGTGCTAATTATAATATAGCGCATGTTTATTGCGTACAACAACTCGATATCTTAGAGAAAATCGCAACGTGTTCGCTCTTGAGGGACCTATATGTTTACATTCACTTTTGTTGTATACGGCTGGCTTTTCACGTGAGCGTATACATACGCAGGTAAGCTTGTCAGGCGCTATCCGGGAGCTTACGTCGATCCCCTAGGCAACCATGTGTGTACTCACTGCCAGAAATAAGTATGAATGAATTAAAATATTACCCAAGTACGTGGCAGCACGACTCCATCTAAGATAACGATTTCAAGGTCAAGAACAAACAAACAAAGCGGGGGAAAAAAAGTAGCCAGGAATAGCGGCCTTGTTTCTTGTTTTGCTGCCAGGGCACGCATAGACAGGTCTGTATCACGCAACTATTTCTCTCTCTCTCTCTCCTTTAGAGCTTCAACGTTCCACGCGGCCGTAAGCAAGCCGTCAGAAAAAAAAAAAAAGACAACGCCGACCTTCGTCATCCTTGCGAGTAGAGGGCATAAAAGAAAGGCGCGGACATTTCGCGCCACTGAACCACTGAAGAAACAAGTCGGCATGACCCCGCAAAACAAAAGAACAGCGTCGAGAAGGTGTGAGGTAAGGAAGAAGGGCGAAAAGAAATGAGCGCGAAGGGCGGTCCACTGACGCAACAGAACACACCCACCGACAACAACGAGGGTTCGTTCGCAAGCTGTCGTCGTATATATATGCATATCGTGGACAAAAGCGAAGCGGCGTGTTGTTAGCGCAGATATCTATCGCGGCACTCAGAGTGTCCTAAAGATCATCTATACTGCGCATGCGCGCACTCTAGCGACACTCTGAGAGGGTACCCGCCCGTCTCCTTCGCAAAGAGAGCATGGTTGCGAAACGTGTTATGCTTTCACAGCTAGCACCGAGGGAAAAAAACAAAAAAAAAACAAGACGCAATGGATGGATTTGAGGGAACTTTGCACGTACCGGGCACGACGAATATTTATTACAAGCGCCGAGCCTGTAAACATGGCCTTCGATATCGAGCGCTGGCCGGCAGCCAATCTCGGAGGCCATGTTGCGAATGCATAGACACATAAACGCGACAGATGGCGCTTCCTGTACTTTCATGTTCAGAACGGCACCTGCGCCGATCATCATGACGTCATAGAAATAAAGGTGACGTTGAGATCCATCGCGAAAAGGTGTCGGGAGTGCAGATCTGTTGATAGATTTCGCGGGTTGTCACGGATGCATGCGATTGGCTCGGCGTGCCGGTAGTTCAATACACTAGCAACACAGACACGTGTATGTTGCAACATTGCAACACGGTTGCCGTTATGCCGTCAGAGCGAACTGTGGATAATTGTGAATTGCGCGCGTCGCGTAGGTCACGACTGCGTAGTGTGGACGATATTAGATAAGCCGTGCAACGCGAATAACAAGTACTTAACCAAGTATACCGATGAAGGGACGTAAGAAAAAAAAAACAGATTCCGCGCCCTATAGGCGCTCAGCTGCCACGGTGGGCGAAAAAGGGACACAAACAACTGGGAATAAACGGGCCAAACAAGCATTTATACGGCTGACAGCGGGCCGAAAGAACGCCTACGATACCTGGCTAACGTGTTACCTACGAGCCGCGGTACAGCTCAGTAGCTCTGTCATTGCACAGTGGTGGCCCTGGTCGTGAGAAAAGAGTAACGATTCTTTCTCATTGGTAATGGTTTCGATCCCTGACAGCGTGAGCCGAGCTGGTGAAGGGTAAAAAAAAAAAAAGTTCAGTGTGCTCATAGTTCGAAGCACTTTTGATAAACTCCTGATGGTCCGGACCGATTCAGAGTCCTCCATATTATATGGCGTGCCTCACAGAGGAATCGTGGCTTGCGCACCTGAAATATTCACTGAGCTCGCTGGAAATTAATTATGCCTAGTTATAAGTATTGCCGCAAGTGGGTTCTTCTAAACCATTCCGACACAGCACTTGAAAAACGATCACGAAGACAAAACAGCTTCAGCACATGTAGAGAGAGACTTGGCGCGCAACTCACGAACGTCGTCGTTTTCACTTTCGCTGGCACAGAGCTGGCATAATGGAATTCAATCGTAATGAAACCTGATCACGAGTGCAACATCGCTCTATGGTTACCTTGTTTGGTGTATACACACCTTGTTTCAGAGAACGCGACAAGCTCCATGCTTGCTCAGGCAACTGGAAGCGAGAAGCTATCAGTGAAAGGGAGACAAGGAAACAGAAATGCTTTAAAAAAAAAAGTTAGCGATAACGGCTAAGAAGGTTGGGAAACCGGTCAGAATCGCTTGTGCAGTTTATAGTTACACTCGGGAGAGATAAACATGGTACCAGAAGCGGCAGGGCGGAATGGAGAGAACTAAGACAATCGTTCTTTCTTTTTTGCAACCCCCCCCCCCTTTCATCGTGCGATCTTTGTATATCATCATCATCAGCATGACTACGTCCACTGCAGGACAAAGACCTCTCCCATGTTCCGCCAGTTAACCCGGTCCTGTGCTTGCTGCTGCCATTTTATACCCGCAAACTTCTTAATCTCATCTGCCCACCTAACCTTCTGTCTCCCCCTAACCCGCTTTCCTTCTCTGGGAATACAGTTAGTTACCCTTAATGACCAGCGGTTATCCTGTCTACGCGCTACATGCCCGGCCCATGTCCATTTCCTCTTCTTTATTTCAACTATGATATTCTTAACCCCCGTTTGTCCCCTAATCCACTCTGCTCTCTTTTTGTCTCTTAAGGTTACACCTACCATTTTTCTTTCCATTGCTCGCTGCGTCGTCTTCAATTTAAGCTGAACCCTCTTTGTGAGTCTCCAGGTTTCTGCTCCGTAGCTAAGTACCGGCAAGATACAGCTGTTATATACCTTCCTCTTTGTATATACATGCACTTATCTATGTGGTAACTCAGTCCGAGCATTGAGCAACCAACTACAGTTCCTTCTCCACTGAAATCAGCTTCGCGAGAGTCACGCAGTGTTTGAGTAACGTTGCGTGCGGGGGGCACACGGGCTCCACTGAAAACATAATTTAGGCCCCACCGCGGTGGTCCAGGGGCTAAGGTACTCGGCTGCTGACCCGCAGGTCGCGGGATCGAATCCCGGCTGCGGTGGCTGCATTTCCGATGAAGGCGGAAATGTTGTAGGCCCGTATGCTCAGACTTGGGTGCACGTTAAAGAACCCCAGGTGGTCTAAATTAACAGAGCCCTCCACTACGGCGTCTCTCATAATCATATGGTGGTTTTGGTACGTTAAACCCCACATATAAATCAATCAAAACATAATTTATGTGGGGTTTTACTTCCCGAAACCATAACTAAAGGTAAATAGAAGCGTTCTAGTTGGCAGTTTTCATTAACTTGTGTCTGCAAACTTCATATTTAGTGGTTTGTTTATGCACGATATGGTGATGGTAACAGTTCTGGACCATATGGAGCTATGCCACGTTTAGTCGCATAAGTGCCAGAGTTATTCGAAATCAAAAGCGACAGTTAGCCGAGACTTAACCAGCAAAAATTACTAAATAAGGCCAATCACTTGTCGGTAAGGAACTGCTTATGGGGATAGTCGGAGCATAGTGAACAAATTTTCATGGAACTCTGTTCTGCTTAGGCGGTAACAATCTCGGAAGCCACATAAAACACAAAAACGCTTTCTCGTGTTTTCTGTGTCTCCCTTGAGGGTCTTTTTTCAGTACCGGCTATGTGACGCGACGTTCTCCAACCTATGTGTAGTTGATAATGTTGGCTAATAATTCTTTCTTTGCTAACTCTTGGCTCATATTTTCTAGTCTTGGCTAACGTTGAGTTAGCCAGTTACTCAGTTACTGTCACAAGGGAGAGTAGAAATGACCCAAGAGTGAGAAAAGTGGCGCCCTCTCAAGATAGCGCCAAGTACCGGCCAGACACAAACTAAACGCACGCGAGAACTCAAACGAGCACCAAAGCAAAAAATAAATAAATGAGGTGGTAAAAACGACGATCCACTCGTAGCCATCTATGATGCAACACGTTAGTCGTTATCATCATTCTATTTTACGTAGAGCTATTTCCTGTCATGCTGCAAGGCGCTTATCTCCGCTTGTTGGCCATCACCTTACTCTCATAAAGACTACATTTGCTATAAGCATTAGCTGCACTGTCCATTGGGTCTATCAAAATTAACCAGAGCGAAGTCTGGCCCTGCCAACGTTCAGCGACCATGGGTATGATAGGTAGTACATGGATTTGCCTATCGTTTGCGTTTGCGGGCCTTGTGGCTTCGTTTATTGCTGTGTTTCGGTTTTGTCTCGAAAAAAAGAACGAACTCTTTTGAACTTCGTCACCCGTTTCGAAGTGGCAAGCCTAAAAGATTAACACTATCAAGCATAAGTGCCGAACTTTTGCCGATGGTTGTTCCGCGAAAAAGCAGCTTCAAGCCAGGCGAATTCAGAAGTAGCATAAAGTACGAATATTAGGCAAATCAATGTACTACCCGTTTTTCCCACACTCGCTAAAGCGCCATGCGTTACAGCTCCCATAGACACCAGCGCCAGAGTTCCCTCTGGTGTATTTATGGGAAACTCCATGAGCCTGTCCATCTCGATTCCTCCAAAGCTAGAATAATGAATATCAGGAACGAAGGTCTCGTTTTGTCTGGCGTGTCATGACATCATCCCGGTCCGTACTCGATGACGAAAACATTTAATTTTTTACGGGCGAAGCTCTTTATAGCGGCACCTGTTCATCCCTCGTAGTCGTAGTCGTAGTGTGTGACCAGTCTTCCATTTTGACCTCCAGGGTGGTGCCGGTGAGAGATTTCTTCTGTGCATTGTTGAACAATAAAAAACTTCGCAGCGTGCGCGTTCACTAAAAGCCAAATTATTCTGTCTCTCATTCCCCCTTAGCAGCCATTAGCATGCACATTGAGCACTATCTGACAAGAAAGGGTTGCTACGTTATACTCGCTGGGCATAACCTCCTTGGTTTTAGAAAGGTTTAGCGAGCGTTGGGCCGCGGTGTCATGAATACAGTGAACTAGTATATACCATGAACTCGAGGTAGTTAAAGGTGGGAAGTAGATACGAAGCGCAAGCCGTAAGAAAGTGTGCGTGTGCCTCCTCTCGTTCAGTCATTTGAATGTCCGCTGGATGGCGGTGCTTCTATATGAGGAATATATGATGAAAAGATGCGAGATGGGGGTACTAGGAGTGTTGACTAGATGGACGAACGGACACACAGACAAATCCACGAACGGACGCACGGACGGCTGCAAAGAAGGATGGACGCATGGACGGACGCAGGGGCGGATGCATGGACGAATGCAGGAATGGACCCACAGATGGACGCACGGACGCGCGAATGTACGCACGGACGGTCACACAGACGGACGCATATATGATGAAAAGATGCGAGATGGTGGTACTTGGAATGTTGACTAGATGGACGAACGGACACACAGACAAATGCATGTACGGACGCACGGACGGATGGACGCATGGACGGACGCATGGGCGGATGCATGGACGAACGCAGGGACGAACGCACAGATGGACGTGCGGACGCACGAACAGACGTACGCACGGACGCTCGAATGTACGCACGGACGGTCACACAGACGGACGCATATATGATGAAAAGATGCGAGATGGTGGTACTTGGAATGTTGACTAGATGGACGAACGGACACACAAATGCATGGACGGACGCACGGACGGCTGCACGAACGGATGGACGCATGGACGGACGCATGGGCGGATGCATGGACGAACGCAGGGACGGACGCACAGATGGACGCACAGATGGACGCACAGATGGACGTGCCGACGCACGAACAGACGCACGCACGGAAGGGCGAATGGACGCACGGACGGTCACACAGACGGACGCATGGACGGACGGAAGCAAGAACGAATGGACGGACGGATGCTTCACCCCACTCCATCATTCACTCCGTGAATATGCTGCCATTTTTTTTTTTTTTCATCATATGTGACGGACCGGGATGACGACACCACAAGCCAGACAAGACGAGATCTGCGCGCCCCTGATATTCGCACGAGTATGCACCACAGAATTGAATAAATTCCACCATGCATTCACCACCGGTTAATATTGTGCATATATGAGTTAAAGGTTCATCGTTACTGCCTAAAATATCGGGTATGTCTTAGCAGCGGTGTCTGAATACTTGACGAAATTTGCCAAGTCGCTCAAGTTTCTTATCTAAAAAGTAGAGACAAAATTGTGGATTTCTACTGTGAAGTCATCCATTAGCTACACAGCCTCTCCATACACATGTTATTAAAATTATAGCCAGGCTCATTTCTGCTTTTACCACGGGGACGGCTACACGCTCTCCCATAGTAGAGTATCTAGTACTCTAAATCGTTACCCAGTTTTTCTAAGCACACCAGCCATAAATCGGGACTGCTCAGTGCTCTCCCATACACTCTTAAGAAAAAGTTAGTAAAAATGTAGCAACTGCAAGTAAATAGGTAGTAACGGCAGCGGTTACTACCTTACGTGGACCATTACTACACTTCTGCTACCTGTTTACTACCTACGTTAGAAAACAGTTACTAGCTGCTACCGTTACTAACTTTTGCGGCCTGTTTATTACTTACGTTAGTAACTGGAATGAAAGAGGTAGTAACTGCAGCCATTACTATCTTTCTAGCCCCGTTACTACCTTTTGCTACCCGGCTGTTGACTATTCAATACAAAATAGTGTCATTCTGATTATCTATGAAAGGAATCGTCTCGACGTATTATCATTAAACGAAAAAAAATAGCGCAGAAGATGTCTATAGATCAAGTAAATACATTTTGATTTAAATTACGCAACTGAGATACGTAAACACGATTCTGGTAATGTTGAAACGGAGAAGTACAAGTTAACGAACCATAGGCAAGTGTACACGCGTTGGAGTAGACAAATACAACAAACTTAGTAAATTACAGCACATATTGACAAGACCGGCGGATCAAAATAACCAGATGGTCGCAATTAGCCTTGAAAATGGTCTCCATCAATCCACTGCGGCGTTTTCTAAACATTATCATTGTTTTGGCGCGTCAAACCTCAAAAACCAACATTACCTCGTAAGCGCCGATATATTAGCCGTGTAAAGCATTCATTCGCACTGAGAAGGAGTTCATAACATTGTTTCGGCCACTGTCCATAATGTCTTTTTGTGACACTTTTATAATGAATAAATATGATATACAATTTTTTTAAAGTAAGACTGCTTAAAAGTCTTGTGCTACGTCCGCTAACATACGTAACCAGGTAGTATAATATAGTGCTATAGATTCAAAGTTCTCGTATTTCATCCTGAAACACAACTGCTCCCCTGTGCCAGACATGCGCCTGGAAAGTAAAGGCTATATATATATACTCCAAAGTTAGCCAGTGCTCATAGCTTTTCTGTAAGAGTGTAGTATAGTATGAAGTCCTCGCATTCGTTGACCACTCTTCTCTAAACACAACACATTTCAAATGGTGTATATGCGGTGTTGTTGGTATGCCCCACGGGACCGCTTTACGCCCTTCCATAGTAGAGCAGTACCATGTACTCTAAATAGTTTACCACTTTTTCTGAACACACATTTTCGTCAATAGGGCCTCATCAATTGTTACACCCACGTGACGGCTTTAAGCTCTCTCATAGTAGAGTACCAAATCATTCTAAATCGTTAAAACACCCCCCCCCCCCTCCACTTGCAAGAAAAACGCTCCGTTTTAAATTCCCATGATTGGAGTAGAGTAGAACGGCTTTCTGTCCGCCCATAGTAGAGTGTTCACGTGTGCAACGCGGTTATTAGAGAAGAAACTCGCATAGTCCCCCGTGTATTTGCGAAATCCGATTCGAGGCCGAAAGCTATCATATCAGTCGATTGCGTCATAACGTGGGCGTCATAGGTTGACGTCATCACATGATTTTCTGCATCTCCCGTAACTGACGCGACGGGTCACTTCCCGCGTTGGAGGAGGCCGTTGTTATGCTTTCACCTCGTACAGACATGAGGATCAACACCGGCAAGCACTGACGAAGCCATGGCCAATGTTCACTTACAGAGTGGTAACTGATAATCACAAAGTGTTTGTTAACGCCGGTTTAACTATTGGCTAGGAGTACGAACGACTTAGTCCAGGCTATAATGTCGGCTATCGGCAGCTAACATATACAATTTTCACCGGTGTCACGGTCTTAACAACATTATAATCTGTCGATTGAGTCGTTCAAAAAAAAAAAAACTCCCTTGGCGAATCTCAACCTCATTTCGTGCACGTCAGCTATAGATGAACGCGCGTGCGCAAGCATATTTCGTTGGTTCGTCCCCCCCCCCCCCCCCAGCGGGACAGCTCGATATTTTGGCACATGCATAAATGTGTTTCAAATGTTTCACCAACAAGCCCACATCGCCACTCTTGGCACATGCATAAATGTATTTCAAATGTTTCACCAACAAGCCCACATCGCCACTCTTGGCACCTGCATAAATTTCTTTCAAATGTTTCACCAACAAGCCCACATCGCCACTCTTGGCACCTGCATCGCAATACAAACGCGACTCGGAGCCACTACGCGGTCTCGTCCGTAAAGCGGGTGAGGCTAAGGTTAAAAAAAAAGAAACATCAGAAAAACGAGCGAGGTGACTTTCTTTATAGCCACCGTTTATACGCTTCCCGCAAGACGAGAGAGCGTCCATTTATACGTTCCTGGGCGGTGGCAGTTATCCGCATTCAGGTGCCGCGTTGTCCGCCCGGACACGGTAAGTGGCGGTTCAAGCCGGTTCAGCACAGCCAGCGAGGGGTGCATAGGGAAAACATTCACGCAATGTCCGTCCCGGATACGCTTCGAACGCGGTAAGACATTGATAATGATGAACATTACAGAGATTCACACGGCTCGCTACGCGCTTTATAGAGGGCGTTTTCAGTTGCCGATGACGTCATGAGCGACTGTAACAAAATCTACAGAATCATAGAGTCTCGATATACACTAGAGGGAACTCTGGCGCTAGTGTATACGGGAGCTGCAACACACGGCGCTTCAGCGAGCATGGGAATGATGGGTAGTGCACACATTTGTCCAATTTTTGTACTTCTCCATCCTGCTTCTGGCTCCGTGTGTGTTCGTGTGGCTTGGAGCTGTTTTCTCACAAAAACTTAAATTAGCAAATGTTCACCGTTTGCGCTTCACAACTTCATTATTTTAGGTTTACCATTTCGAATTAAGTCACTAAGTTCAAAAGGGTTCGTTTTTTTTCTTTTAAAACAAAACCAGCAATAAACGAAGCCGCAAGTACGATTCGCCGCCCACAAGTACGAAGACTAGGCAAATGTGTGTACTACCCATCATTCCCGTCGTCACTAAACGATCGCAGCGCCAGAGTGCCTTCTAGTTAACTTTAAGAAACTATGTACAGAATAACGGGTTGCGGCGACGCCTGGTGTCGATTTCTCCAACTATACAACGGCGTTAGAGTCGTCCCGTTACGAGGTTTCGTCGCAACTCGGAAGAGGAACACTATAAGTCACAGAATGTAGACGGAGATAGCAGAGTATCATACAGATTGCATAACTCTATGTACGGGAAGGGAGGTGGGGGGTGGGGGTGCGGTGAGCGTACACATTCTTATGACTGCAAACATACACAAACTAAGAGTTTAGAGGAGGTGGTTATCACCGTCATCGAAACGATTTACATCGCACCCGTTACAAAAGATGGGTCTGTCTTGTCTGTCTTTTGCATTTGCACGACGCTTCCTTCCGTTTCGTTCCCCATGCCGGGAACCGCACCTCCACCCACTTTCCGAGCAGCGATATACTGCAGTTTTCTACGCGCAGCAACGAAGGTTACGCCTTCATATTGAGGCAACAGTGAAAATTCGGCAACGTGAAATGAGGGGCGGCTCCGATAAAATATCAGATTGCCACGTCGGATACGTCAGCTGTCTCCACAAGCCCGAGATCGAGAGAGGTGGCAGTCGCCGGAAAGAGACTGGCATGAATACGCACGTGATCGGCGCACATTTTAAGGCTCGCATATCTGTACGATCGCATGCGCCCGGGATACCCGCGTATACGACGCCGCAATCGAAATTTTCCACTTATCAAGTAGAAGAAGGCGTCGTAAACACTGGCGTAAATCATAAGGGTGCTGACAGGGTTTCCAGACCCCCCTCGTGACCCGCTGGGGATGTCTCTCAGCTTGAGAACATCGTGTATTTGAAATGGGGGTGGGGGGCGGCGCCAGGGTGTTCGAATCACCTTGCGTTCTTAGCTTGAGAACATCATCTGTTTGAATTAACTTCACAGTTTTTATTTATTTTTTTTACTTACAGAATACTGTCCATTCCCCATGGTGATTATTACAGGGGTTAGATTATTACAGTTGCATTGGATTGGATAAACTTTTACTAGGTCCTCCAAAACACAGATCACTGTGTTGCGGCAGCTCCCACGTGGGGACTGAGATGCCAAGCTCCTCAGCCGCCTCGCGGGGTAAGTATAGTACATTTCGACTTTTTTTAAAGCCAGGATATATGTAGCGTGTACTTGCGATCAATACTCCTCAGCTGTGTGCGACTACGGAAATCTGCAAAACCCCCTTCGACGGGTAAATAAAACAGCTGGTCGCAAACGAACAAATTGAGAGACACCGCAGAAGGAAGTGGCGGGAAGCGACGTGCGACTCGCTGTTTACGTCACTGGCAGAGAGAGAGAGAGAGAGAGAGAGATGTATAGAGTGAGCGAATGCAGACTTCGGTAGAAACACAACGCGATACACACAAGCGCGCGGACGGCGGCACAATGGCCTTCCCGGCGCGGCACCGTCTTGTCGACGCACAAGGAAAGGAAACGAGAAATCTGTTTCGTAAGCTCTTTTCTCTCTCTCTCTCTCTCCCTCTCGAGCACGCGCAAGGACATGTCGTCGCGCGAAGAGGAAGAAGAAGCACGTAACGCGGAGGAAACAACGCGCGCGCAAGATGACAGCCAGCCACCGCGTGGCGCGCTGCCCCTCCGTTTACCGGTGGAGAAGTACTCCGAGGAACTCCCTCTCGCCCATTCCTCCTTTCTCTTCTATCGTACCCTTCGTTCCTTCATACGCCACAGAATCGAAAGTTGGGCCTAGTTGGACGTGCATGGTACAACTGTTGTTGAAGCGCACGAATTATTTTTCTGTTTATTCGGGCCCCCTTGAACGACGGTTATACCATTCATGGGTCACGCCTACTTTCTCGACAAGCTACTTCTGACGTTTGATTTTTTTTTATTATTATTATTCCTAGTGCCTACCGTTTAGCCCGGGCCAGGAGCCTAGCCAGAATTTTTTTTTTCAGCGGAGGGTGGAGAACGGGGGGGGGGGGGGGGTGAGCAAGTGTGCGTGTACAGACGCCACTCCATTTCCCCCGAAAAAAAAATCATAAAAATATACATAAATATCCACCATTCACGAACCTTCACTAGCGCGTGAAGCCGATGTCTCCTAGAATTCGTCTACTTTTTGTTTATCTTTTGCTTACCTGTTTCTTGGTTTACACAACACATTGCGACGCAACGATATCGTATCGTAGGAAGTGAACAAACGTTTCAGGGTGTAATCTTTCGTTTTTAATGTTTTCTGGTTTACAACACCGTAATGCCACGCAATATTGTAACGCTGAAAGAAAATAAAAACTGAAAGTACGCACGCTATGACGTCGTTCACACGTGGAATCCGACAGTTGGATATTTGGATAACGAGCTATTTGGATAACGTTATCACTCGGCACCTCCAGAGTAATCAATCGGCACATTCTGAGCAGAAAGCATGGCGATCTGCTACGCAAGGCCTGCAAGGGCGCGTGGGGGGGGGGGGGGGGGGGGTGTACCGATTGAAATGGTCATTTTTCGCTCTGTGTGCCACGGCGAGAGAAATTTCAGGGGAGGGGGGGGGGGCACGGGCCCAGTATGTCACACCCTGACTTCGCCATTGCGTTAGGCCATCCAACGTATTATCCAGATATCAATTGAACATCGCTATCCATGTCGCTATCGGAAGGCAAGCACCGCTATAATTCAAGGTCACCGGGGTAAGCTCGAAAAGGGAAGGGGGTTAGTAGCCCGCTCACGGTCCGTATAAGACTAAAGTCCCTAGATATCTCCCTGTTCTCAAAGAAAAAAAAAATCTAGGGATTTTATATGCGACGAGAGACTCGGGAACACCTCCTTAGCCAAGTGAAGCGCGCGCAATCGTTGGCGTAACCCCCCCCCCCCCCTCCACGTGCCCAAACAGCCCACACGCCAGACACACATACGTGCAGGCAGAGACAAACACGCGGGAAACATGCTGAACACAAGACCTCAGGCGGCTTTTACGAGCGGAAACAACTCTCTCTTGTTTTTTTTTATTTTAATCTCCCAAAAACGCTTTGGGAGTCACGCGCGCGACGGAGAATACGAAACTTCCGCGTCACACCGGTACCTCTTCTTTCTGTCTTTCTGGCTTTCTTTCTGTATTTCTTTCTGTCTTTCTCTCTTTCTGTTCTTCTTTCTCTCTTTGTTTCTGTTCTTCTTTCTCTCTTTGTTTCTGTCTTTTTCTCTGTCTTTCTTTCTGTCTTTCTGTCTTCCAGTCTTTCTCTCTCTCTTTCTGTCTTTCTATCTCTCTCTTTGTCTTCCTGTCTTTCTCTTTCTGTCTTTCTCTCTTTGTCTCTTTCTCTCTCTCTGTCTGTCTTTCTTTCGCACACTTGTCGCATTGCTGCCACAGTTCGACAGCAAAAACGTCCCCACAAATCTTCCACCGTTATAGTCCTGTAGCTAAGATCTCCGGTGCCCTTGTTCCGAGCAACGCGACGACTTCCTCCGTTGTCGTCATTGCTCGTTTCGTATTTTGTTTACCTCTCTTTCTCTATTTCGTAGTAGAAAACAAAGTGGGCTGGGACAAAAGTGACGGCTGGGTGCTCGTTAATCTATTGCTACCCGAAAAGAGGTTGCTTGTCTGCGCGTCGGACGGTCGCTGCCTTCGGCAGTGGCAATAACAGCGCTGCACGAACGAACGAACGAACGAACGAACGAACGAACGAACGAACGAACGAACGAACGAACACGCACACATACCTCGGCATTCTTTTACGAGGAAGCAATAAACGAACAAAGAAGCAAACAGAACGAGCGCGATATTATTAGACGGGGCGTCAAGGGACGCGTGATACGTAACGGAGACGTGGTTATCTTTACTGTCATCACGTGACCTGAAGAGCCATTAAACGTGCCGTACTTCGTCCTGCGTAGTCAGTGATATACAGCAAAACGGAATAATATCCTGAAAAATTCATATGTTGAATAGAATAAATATCTTAAATACGTCAGATGAAAGAGATTAAATTCATCATATATTAAATGGATTGCACAGTCAAATGAATACATAAGTAAATAAACAGCCCCGCCACGGTGGTCTATAGTGGCTAATGTACTCGGCTGCTGACCCACACATCGCGGGATCAAATCCCGCCTGCGGCGGCTCCAATTTCGATGGAGGCGAAAATGCTGTAGGCCCGTGTGCTCAGATACGGGTGCACGTAAAAAAAAAAAACCCAGGTGGTCGAAACTTCCGGAGCCCTCCACTACGGCGTCTATCATTATCACATGGTGGTTTCGGGACGTTAAACCCCACACATCAATCAAATCAATATTCGTTCATGATTGAAGCACACCAACTGCGCCCGATTCTCCGTTCTGATGCTCTGGCCCTCGCCGGAACGGACGAAGGAACCAAGCAAAACGTGAACGTACGGATTCGCTAATACTGAAACGTGGAATGGCACCGCAGTCTGGTCATAATATTTTATCGGGGGTTTCAAGTCCTAAAACCGCGGTATTGGGACGCCTTTCCTGTGTTTTTTCCCGTAGCAATATGATTATGAGAGACGTCATAGTAGATAATGGGAGAAAGAGAACAAAGTCAAAAAGGAATACAGTGAGGGGCTGAACACGATTAGCTACCCTGCACAGAGAAATGGGGCGGGGAGGCGAAAGGAAACAGGCGCGCTCCGGTTATCCCGATCGTCTAATGTTCTTTAACGTGCACTCGCACCACACAGCGCGCGGACCTCTACGATTTCGCCTCCATCGAAATGTGACTACCCACGTCGGAATCGAACCCACGACCTTCGTTTCAATAGTCGAGAACCTTATACTCGGCGGGCACCACAATGGGAGGAGTTCGCTTAATACATGACGCAACACAATACACGTGACCAGGCTGGGCTATATACGCGACATACTTTAAACACAGCCTCCACATTTTTTTTTAAAGTACACTATTCTATATCCACGCTCTACTATACTTAACGACTCGGTCACTGAAGCCACTCGAAGTTAATGAGGAACTATACTTCGTTTTGCTGGCATCGTATTCGAAGCAGTTGCGTAAAGACTCGGCGAGACGGCCATCCACACGAGTCTTGTTTTCAAGAACGGTAGTCGGGGGCATATGATATCGGGCCCCACTTTGTCTGGCTATGAAATGTTTCAGCAGGCGGTGCACGATTACCTAGAAACCGAGAAGATAAGAGAAAAAAAAACGGGTAATCTTGAAGTGAAAGTTGCACGACGGCAGCTTGAAATACTGAGCGAAGATAACGGTGTCTGCTGCGAGGTGGTCATACTTTTTTTTTTTTATGATGCAAGCTCACCCAAAGGCACATCTAGGCGTCTGCACCTCTCTCCTGGTACCGAACCACCGCAGCGGGTGAAAATTATTACGGGCTATAGTGAAAGAACGTGCGTATAATCGCGGTAGTGTCATCGTTAGTATTATGCACCACGCTCCAAGGGAGCTTAACCTAAACCGTGTGAGGTTTCAAAATTATGCAACGACAAATACCTGCTTGACAATATATTATCTGGAGTTTTACGCCCCTAAACCACGATATCATGTGAGACGCCGTATAGTGGAGGGATGCCTAAATTTGAATCAGTTTACTATGCACTGACGTATTGCTCTTGCACACGGGCCTTCGGCAATTTCGCCTCCATCGACAGGTGATCGCCGAGGCTGAACCAGTCACGTTCGGTTTCCAAGCACCATGATCGCTTCTCCACTACGGCGAACAAACAAACAAACAAACAAACAAAAGTAAGTAGAGTAAGATTTTCGATGTCACACTGGCTCATACATAAGGATTCCACTTTCATTTCTATAGTGCCATTAAGTTTGAATTTGGAAGAATAGTTTATGACCCATAACTTTTTTTTTTAATTTTTTAACTTTTTGTAAGCGTCCTGTGAAAACCTTTTACACGAAAGGTAGCTAGAGAGAGAAGCAAAGAACGACCAGATTCTCGTCCGATTTGCTATCATACGCTAGAGAAACGAACGAAGCGCTGAAAAGAGTCAGGGAAGGGACGCGTGAAAAAGAGAGAGAGCAAGCAAGCGATACCTAGAGAGGGAAACGAGCAAGGAGAGGTGTTGGGGGCGGCATACGAAGCTATGACGAAATAGGTCTGTACGATGCGCTCCGGTGTCGTTGGTAAGAAGGGGAAAGGGGGACACGACAAAACTTCAAGGTCGGAGGTTCGAGACGTGGCAACGCAACAACAGATGGAGGGACGAAGCGGTACGACGGAAGTATGACGAAAGTATACGACATCACGGCTGCCCCCATCCACCGTTAGTCCGTCATCTCACTTCGGAGTGAGCGAGCCTCGAGGTCAGCCGGTGCACCAGCACACCTGCGCGAGCTGTACTCGGAACCACTTTGTTTCGCAACGTCAACGCCCCCCAAAACCAGCGGTATACACATGTTTTCTTTACGTGACGCCAAGCGTACACACCTATGCAGCACAAATGAAAGTGCGTATACAGACACGCCTCTAGTCGGGTGTTACGTCACTACGGCCGAACAGGTAATGCCGCTTATCGCCCACGTTGCGACGGGTGGACTACTGTCGTCTCTGTCAGGGTGAAGACAGGTGGCGTTATAGTGCAAAGCTACGCAAATACGTATAACACACTAACAGAAAGTTGATGATATACGGGGTTTAACGTCTCAAAACAACCATATAATAATGAGAGCCGCCGTAGTGGAGGGCTCCGGAAATTTCGACTACCAGCGGTTTTTTAAACGTGCACCCAAATCTGAGCACACGGGCCTACAGCATTTTCGCCTCCATCGAAAATGCGGCCGCCGCAGTCGGGATTCGAACTCGCGACCTGCGGGTCAGCAGCCGAGTACCTTAGCCACCAGACCACCACGGCGGGGCCACTAACAGAAAGTCAATTAAGGCAAGGAATGGGTGCCGATGGATGTAAAACGTGTCCCCAAACTGGTCGAAAATACAAAAGGCGACAATGACGAATTTTTCCCCAAATCGGTTGATAATTTATAGTAAAAGTGCAAGACTTTCACTACAATTGCAACACTACATGCAACACTACATGCAAGACTAAGAGTTCTGCATCCTTCGTACGACTCCAGCGTTCGCAGGGGCGTATGGGAGAAATTTTCTGCGGGGGGGGGGGGGGGGCGGTTTTGGGAGTTAGACAGGCTCGCGTCAATTGGTAATCAACGGCGCCGCCGTCAGATTTGCGATTAGGTGCAACTATAAATGCCCCGAGTAAAAATGAGGGACCGCGAGGTTCGGTGTGCAACACCCTGGCTACGCTACTGGGCATGCGCACAAAATGCGAGGCACTGCGCCGTGCTCCCGATCGACCGGGTTGCAGAAATTGTAGTGCCTTTTCTCATCTTCTAACCACTACCACCACCAAAATGAGGAACTAAACAAAAAAAAAACGCGTGGCCCTCGTCGCCATATCCAATTTTATTAGGCTGTAGAAAACTAGCGCCGCATTTCCCGGAAACAAAGTTCGTAAGGAGAAGCTATATACCCTCGTACACAGCCTCCGAAATCTACGGCGATGTTGCATACAGCCATAGTCCCTCAACACTATTGATACAGCACAGGATCTCGGGGTCACGTTTCTCGCGTCGACCCACGGGGAGAGTTCTCGCTCGCGGAGAAAGAAGGTCTCGCTTGAACGACATCGCGTTCACGATTTTTAACAGAAAAAAAAAAGGGGGGGGGGAAGAGAGAAAGGCACCGGGTCGTACCGGCCGCATCTCTGTGCACACAAAGAAAGACGTTCGCTGAGCGCGGAAGCAGCAGCCGCACCGTCATATTCGCTGAGCAAACGCGGCTCGCACGCATCACGCGGTGTTGGCACAGGAGGCCGCTGCCATGCAGGTCGGAGTGAAGAGAGGGGCGACATATTTCCGACGTGGCGTCTTTCCATATCAGGGGTCTTTTACAGTAAAAAAAAGATGGGCGTAGTACCGCTGGGGTGCGAACAAGGGCTCATTTGGTGCCGCCGTACGTATAACATCACCCTCTGGACCAAGGGTCTCTCAAAGTGGGTTCTGCGGAACGCGGGGGTTCCGTGAAGGTCATCTTAGGGTTCCGCAAGGCTGCAGGACGAGTGAAAACCGCTCAGGTTTCAAACCCGTTAGCAACCGTAACGTATTAACACTAACGCAAAAGCTGGATAGATGTTCTTCAGCAAACCTGCATGATTCAACGGTGTGTTAGAACAAATGTACGGCCATTAGGGTACGATGTCCTCTGCTATGGAGGGAGAAATAAGCTTCCCGGAAATGGAGCATCGAAGGGTATACACTACACCGAAGGGGTATAGTGTGTTCTATAGGCGCGCTTGCACAAGATTCTCTTCAAGGTTTTTCAGTATCGTAGCAATAGAGGATGATGTCCACCACAGAATGAACGGCTACCCAAACAAATCATCTAGGTGTTCTCTATGCTTTAAGCTATACCGTCACAAAACACGAAGTGTTAAGCACGCACGATGATACACAAGTCAAAGGCTATACAAAACTCAAAAGCTACACACAAGTCAAAAGCTACACACAAGTCAAAAGCTACACACAAGTCAGAAGCTATACGATGGAAGGCACTTCGACGGGTCCCAGCTCATGACAAACACCGGGGCAGTTTCAGTTTCGCTGGCTGTACTTTTTCGTTGCCGAGTCTGTCTGTCTCTTTTTATAAATTCCCAAGTGTGGTTCTGAGCACCAAGTTATCGCACAACCAGTGGCGGCACCTGTCGTAGTTCAAACGAAGAAAAAAAAAAGCTTTTAGCTACAGAAATGCTGGCTTGTCCTTTTTTTTTCACGCATACGCGCGTTCACGTCACGATAGGCGAGTCAGCGTTTTCCACGCCATTTGTAGCGCAAGCGAAGTAAGCGCCTCCTATACGCGCCGTTTGCAGAAGCGATTACGCTGCTGTCATAGTTGAGCGAAGCCGCGTCGCTGGAAAGTAAGCTTTTTAAATCCGAAAAAAAAAAAACACGGTTTATTCTGTCACGCATCACCTGGATTACCTGAAAAAAAGAGCTTTATACATGAACACGTCAAGCTATTCCGCTTAATCCTCCTGGTCGCCTTCTGCGTTTCAGCTATTATACGCAAGGGAAAAGGAAGTACTGCGATATTGCATTCTGTGTCATATAAAATTACCCGATTACATTATCTTAATTAAAGTCAGACTACAACGGGATATCAGACACTGCAAAACGACTAGTATTTTTGTAGCACTGCAGATATGAATTTTATTTCCTATACATTTCACATAATAAAGAAAATTTAGGATAATCACGGTAATTATTGGGAGTCTTACGTCTAACAATCACCATGTGATTATGAGAGACACCGCAGTGGGGGGGGGGGGGAAGCACAGGAAAATTTTCACCACATCTATGGTGTTAACGTGCCTCAATCAAAGTATACACATGCCTTTGGAGTTTGTCTTCCATCAAAACTCCGCCGTTTCGGAAGAGATTCGATCCCGCAGCCGGTTGATGACTCAGCACTATAACCATTAAACCATAGTAGTACAAAGGTAATGAGCTAATGACGCAACGAAAGGAGCGAAAACAACGGGGCAAAAAAAAAAGGCGTCTTAATAAACCGGTAGACACAATGGCAGCTAAAAGAAAGAAATAAAGAAAGGAAGGAGCACTCCGAAGTCCTAAGGTTTTCTTTTTTCCATCCCCCCCAGCCTTTAGAGACTGCTTGAGTTCATGCGCCAACAAAAAAATAACAAATAAATTAAGGCATCAAACACACAAGCATCACCTGTCCGCGCCACGAGCGGCCTTGGGCATTCACCGCGTCATCAAGCTGATACGCGTGACACTACACAACAGAAAGCGAGACGATCGAAAAGCGAAAAGGCGATAAGGAAGAAGAAGAATAAGAAGAACAGATCGATTTGTGACGCGTGTCGTGTAAACAAACGAGGCGCACGGCGCGCCGCCGTGCGTCGTCGAAAAACATCGAGAGAGCAAGCAGCGTGTCTCCACATAACATAATAACGACGAGCGCCCGCGAAACGGAACAGAGACCGACACCAAACTTCAGGGGGGGTTCCCCGTTTTTATATATTCCTTCCTTTTTTAAGAGAGCATTTTTTTTCTCTCTCCTCCGTTCGCTTACGCAACCTCTAACGAAAGCTTCGAAACGATGTCGCGAGGGGGAGTTGGTGGCGGTAGCGATAAATCTAAAACCAACGAGCCGCGTTTTTTCCACAGCTTCCTCGTTTGGCGCATGGAGGGAGAGGAGTGTTTTTTCCCGGATCGCGAACGTAGGATATCGCGAAAACGGCTTTCCGCCCCGCGCACGATGTCAGGGGAGGCACGACGTTCTCGACTTAACGTCCGCATCGCCGTTACTGTATATGCTACCTTATACCATACGCAGTAACTGTACTACGCCGTGTGGCACGAGGGCGACTCCTAGTGGAGATAGCACGCGAGCAGAGAGGGAACAGTAGGCGATATAGAGTTACCTAAAATTAACTAGAGGGGAGTCTGTCGCTGCGATCGTTCGGCGACCGTGGGAATGATGGGTATAGTACACAACACATTTGCCTAGTCTTCGTACTTGCGGGCGGCGAATCGTCCTTGCGGCTTCGTTTATTGCTGTGTTTCGGTTTTGTTTTGAGAGAAAGATTCAACCCTTTTGAACTTCGTGACCCGATTTGTAAAGGTAATTCTAAAAGAGAATAAGGTGGTGAAGCGACACTGCTGAACGTTTGCCGATTTTTTGTTTCGCGAGAAAACAGCTCCAAGCCAGAACAGCTTCAAGCCAGACGAACACACACGTAGCCAAAAGCAGGCCAGGAGTACGAAGATTAGACAAATCCGTGTACTATACCAATCATTCGCATGCTCGCCGAAGCGCCGTGCTTTGCAGCTTCCATAGACACTAGCGCCAGAGTTCCCTCACGACTATATTAGGAAACTCTATAGGCATGCGCGAACCAGCATCCTGGAGCTTGTCAACGAAAGCTCCTGGGCACCGCCGTGACTTTCTCAACTGGGGCTGTTGTTAACGTGCGAGAACCACAAGATATGCGCTGCCGATGTAGTGACGTCAGCTTTCGTACTCTCATCAAACCGCCCAGAAAGGAGGCGATCCTTTTCTACATTGAGAAAGCATACCTGTAAAGGTGTGGGCGACTTCTAGTTGTCAAGTGAACGTAAAGGAAATAAAGTTTAAGGAAGGCTAAGAAGGACGTGCGGCTGCTAAGCGCCATGTATACTGCTAAACGCCTAACCGGTGAAATAACCGCTGCTGTTTTACACCCTCATACCACAACATGATTATGAAAGATGTCCGTAGTGGACGGTTCCAGTATTTTTGACAATTTGGTGTTCTTTGACGTGCACTGATATCTCACAGTGCAAGAACCTCTACCACATAGCCTCCATCAATATGCGGCTGCTAGTCTATCAACACCAAATTTCGTGCAGGAGGACCAAGCCATCAGGCGTCAATGCGGCCAGCCCGACTCAATTCACCTGACAGCCGTGTGTTTGAATAGCAGAGCCTTTTTGGAATCGAATCGAGAAATGGCGAAAGAGAGTTGCGATTCGAATCGTATAAAGTGCTAGAAGCGAATCGCGAAACGAATCGAATATAGAGAGGCTGTCGAATATTCGAATAGCCGCCGCCGCTTCTTTATCAAACGCCGAAAACGATGTTCACACCGCAGTATTCAGAACGTTAAGGAATACGGCGATGTAGCGCGTTAGTACCCATGCACACACTAATTAGGTTAAAGCCCTTCTATAGTGCGGTGCGTTTAGTAAAAAAAGAAATAGCGGCGCAGTACACAGCTGTATACGATTCACTTTCATCGATTCCGATAACCCGTCGAAGAATCACAACGATCGACTGGCGTTAGATAAACGTGGCAACGACGAACGCCTGGCGCAGTGCCAGCGATCGGCGGCGAAGGCTTTTGAAAAACAATGGGAGAGCACCGGAAAGACTATTTTCCTAACTCGGTGCAGTGTAAACGCACCTCTCGCCTCACGCGCGCTAGCGGCACTCCGATGACTATACGCTTCATCTCTTTCCCTTTCGGGCAGAGAAAAAAGGCATGCAAGCGCGCCGAAAACGATGCAGTCGGCACGAACCATTGCGATCGGACGCTTCGTATCGGTGGGTGTGCAACTAAGCGTACAGTTTCCCAAAATTAACTAGAGGGCACTCTGGCGCTGCGATCGTTCAACGACCATGGGAATGATGGATAGCACACACATTTGCCTAGTCTTCGCACTTGCGGGCGGCGAATCGTACTTGCGGCTTCGTTTATTACTGGTTACGGTTTTGTTTTGAAAGAAAGAACGAACCCTTTTGAACTTAGGGACTTGGTTCAAAAGAGTAAGCTTAAAAGAATAAGGTTGTGAAGCGCAAACGGTGAACACTTGCTAATTTATGTTTTCGTGAAAAAAAGCTCCAAGCCACACGAACACACACGGAGCCAGAAGCAGGCCAGAAGTACGAAAATTAGACAAATGTGTGTACTACCCATCATTCCCATGCTCGCTGAAGCGCCGTGTGTTGCAACTCCCATAGACCCTAGCACCAGAGTTCCCTCTAAAGTATTGTGGGAAACTATGCAACTAAGTACACCGTGAAAGCCGCTTATATACTATAAAGATGTCTAATTGTTTGATGTATTTCGAAGTCATTCGGTAATATCAACCTCAGCCAAGCGCGGTAATGCCTGTAGCTTGGCTAGTTAGTTGACAAAGCATATTGCCGCATGAATTCGCGTGGTTTTCGTGTGGAAGAGGACGAAGAGGTTGGGTTGGAGCCGTTTTCTTTGTCCTAGCTTGACGAGCAGTTCTGCGGAAGGTTTCCTTGAGTGAGACAAGATTGGTGACAAGATTGGTGGAGCTGCTGGGTACGACAACTGACGACGCACCCCATGCACAAGAGCCCGCCCAGGAGCCGGAACACAAGCCCTGTGCCCGTGGACACGCCAGTTCACAGAACAAGCCGCCGCCAACGAGGCCTACCACCAGAGACACCGGCACAGCTTATCCATAGAGCGACTATGACTTCGCCTCAAGGCGTCATGGAAACTCCTACGTCGTCGGCACCAATTTATTGCACTGTCCAGAACCCGCTGATGCCTAGTCCCTTTCACGGAGAGCTGTTTGAGGATGTGGACGACTGGCTGAGCGAGTTCGAACACGTCGCAGCGATCAACTACTGGGACGAAGCCGCCAAACTCCGCAACGTCTACGCGTGTTTGAAAGACGGCGCCCGAACGTGGTTCATGAACAGAAGTGATGTCTTGACATCCTGGCGCGAGTTCCAGCATCGCCTCTTGGAGACCTACCGGAGCCCCGACCGCCGCGATCGTGCTGAACGTGCATTGCATTCACGCATCCAGATGCCTAATGAGACCGTCACCATGTACGTGGAGGACATGACGCAGCTTTTCAGGCGAGCGGATCCGGCAATGCCAGAAGAAAAAAAGCTACGCTATCTGATGCGAGGCGTGAAGGAGCAGCTTTTTGCTGGTCTAGTGCGGAGTCCTCCGAAGAGTGTAGCAGAATTCCTGACCGAAGCCACTACGATGGAGAGGGTACTTCATCAGCGGTCAGCCCTACTCGACCGGCAAGTGAATTCTGCATCACCTACTGAATTTTCCGCCAGCTTCGGGAGCAACAGCATTGAGTGGATTCGCGAAATCGTCCGCTCCGTCGTCCGCGAGGAAATCGCGAAACTACACGGGGCGAGACAGCCGGAGGTAAGCAGCATCACCAATATTATTCGGGACGAGGTCCAGCAGGTGCTTCACAGCCGTCGCCCTCAACCAACGGTTACAAATCTAGAACCACCTCCTGCGTCCACTGATGTTGGGAACCGCACATATGCCGAAGCTCTGCGCACTTCCATGCCGGTCTCAAGCCCTGCAGTCCCAATCCAGACGATGCCGCCAGTTTCAATTCAATCTGCGCATGCTGGTTTGGACATCGACGGTCGCCGTGCCCCTCCGCGGAAGTCCGATATTTGGCGTACGTCGGATAGAAGACCCCTCTGCTTCCATTGCGGTGAAGCCGGTCACATCTACCGGGAATGTCCATACCGACAACTTGGACTGCGCGGTTTCTCTATTCATTCGCCTCGTCCCCTAGTTGGTCAGAGGCCAAGAGAAATTGAGGACTACCTCGCGCAGCAACGTCTGCCTTTCTCACGGCGTCAATCGCGGTCTCCATCTCCACGACGACCCGCAGCTATTGGACCACGTCTCAGTACGATGGCACGGGGACGTTCCCCAAGCCCTCGTCGGGAAAACTGAAGGCAGCGACCTTCGGGGGCGAGGTCGCTGGGACTAAAAGTGCGGAAGACCTCCTATCGACGCTTCCACAAAACGCTGCAGACATTGAATTGACGTCTGAGTGCAGTGCGAGAGAAATGCCGGATTGTGCGTCTGAACCCAGTGGCCGAGTCTCACTCGACATTCCCGTGCTGATAGACGGTCTTCAGGTCAGCGCATTGGTGGACACAGGTGCAGATTATTCTATTATGAGCGGAAAATTGGCAACCAGTCTTAAGAAAGTGATGACACCTTGGAATGGGACGCGTATTCGCACTGCTGGAGGCCACGTTATTACTCCATTGGGTCGCTGTACCGCAAGAGTGGAAATACGCGAGTCAACGTTTGTGGTAACCTGCCTCGTACTACGCGACTGTTCTCGTCAGCTCATCCTTGGAATGGACTTCCTTCGAGAGAATGGCGCGATCATAAATCTCCGCGAGCGAATGGTGACTTTCTCGACGCAACTTGCAACCGATCGAGGCGCTGATAGCTGTCGTAGACCTGCGCTGCGTGTTGCCGACGAAAGCGTGACGTTGCCTCCCCGAGCGACTGCTTTCGTAGAAGTCACCTGTGAAGACCTCCAAGACGGTGACGTGGTCGCCGAGAGCAACGTATCCCTTTTACTGCTTCAAGGTGTGTGTGCAGTGCGAAGCATTCTGCGTGTACGTGACGGACGGTCGCAGATACTCGTCACAAATTTTAACTTCGAGCACCGACATCTTTTCCGCGGCACCACCGTGGCCTTCGGAGACCGTGTAGCGGATGTCACCGAGTGCTTCGCATCCGAGGAAATGGTTGATGGAGATAAGTTTCTGGACCACATCGACGTCAGTTCGAAGCTTTCGGACGAGAAGAAGGCCGCACTGCATACCCAGCACCTCCACCAATCTTGTCACCAATCTTGTCTCACTCAAGGAAACCTTCCGCAGAACTGCTCGTCAAGCTAGGACAAAGAAAACGGCTCCAACCCAACCTCTTCGTCCTCTTCCACACGAAAACCACACGAAAACCAGTCGATGCTTTTTAAAAGGGGGGACTAATGCCGCATGAATTCGCGTGGTTTTCGTGTGGAAGAGGACGAAGAGGTTGGGTTGGAGCCGTTTTCTTTGTCCTAGCTTGACGAGCAGTTCTGCGGAAGGTTTCCTTGAGTGAGACAAGATTGGTGACAATATACAGACAAAAAACAAAACTCCCCATAGGCGTAGGCAGGTATTCCCTTTAGGTGAGGGGGGAAGGTGAAAGTTCGTCGTAGCGCTCCTCCCTCCATATTATGTCAATGTACGGGGCTGGCTTCGCGCCATCCCCCTAGATGTCCCTAGATGTCTAGGGGGGGAAGCTGCCGCCCACTTGTCTTGTCCCCCCCCTCCCCCCACTGTGCGCACGCCTTTGCCTAAGACCACTCGAAGGCAATAGACGTCTTTCACTCCTCACTCGACGTTATGATCGTCTCCCGTATCGCACGGGAAAACCTCTTGGCACCTAACGAGGTTTTCTTCTATTGCCTGAGTGATCGGAGGCATCGCAAGCGTTCTACACCTAACCTCTTTTAGCCCAGCCTCCGTGATCATCGCACCTTTGAATAAGAGGAGATGTCATGTGGTGGCGCCATCACGTGACGTGAAAAATTATCAAATGTGACAATATATTGACGTCATCGCATTTTTTTATTATTTTTTTCTTTCGCATCACTCATTTTCACATGTAAGGCTTTCGCCGTAACTGTACGGTCGCTTATCGAAACAACTTCAAGGTACATTTGCGAAGGCGTTCCTTGTTTTATGATTCAACTGATAGCAAAAATGTGGGCCGGCGATTGTCTATACATGCCCCCTTGCCAACTATCAGAAACAATACGGGTTGCGTTGTCGGTGTGCGACATATATCGTATAGACGTGTTAAAGTTGACTCGGAAAGGTATATATACACAATAGAAATGAGTTCACGCTCTCAAAAGCGCAATGCAAGAGAAGTAAGTAGACGAATTTACGTCACGAGCATAGGCAACCCAGTTATAGGTAACGCACGCTGACAACGGACGCACACTTTCTTCGGCGGACGTCCACTCCAGGAATAGCAACCTCCCGTCCACCTCTCCAGTCGGCGCTCAGTCAAGCCTCTCTGTTTACGCCCGGCGGGGCTGCGCAGCGTGTCTGAGTATACGTAGCCGCTACCGGAACGGGGAGGGGGGGAGGGAGATTACACTTCAGACGCACTCGGTGCACCACTACAAGGTTGCAACGGTAGCAGCAGCTACGTGGCGCGCACGCAAGGAGAATGCGCAACTCAGCGGAACGTTACGCACGCGAGGTCCCTCGAAATCTCGAGGCTTCATCTCAACCGCACGACGACAAATACGCAACAACAGCCGAACACGAAACGTCTTGCGTGTTTATTCCGAGTAAGTCACCGTTGTGTCGCAGGTATGCCTGGGTACTTTTGGCTTCTGAGCACTTTCGCTGCGCACCCTTCAACTGAGCTCCTTCAACTCGGCTCCTTCGCGTAGCCCCTTCACAGCGTACTTTTCGCCAAACTTCTAGTTCCCGGAATAAACTTGACCGATCTGTGCCCTTCAAAGCTTAGACAAGCTATATAGACAAGTTCGTGAAAACCAAGTATTTGTGATTTTGTTTTTGTTTTTAGTGCACGTTGAATCATGAAGTACGTTACTGAATGATCGCTATAGATGTGCACCTGGCACGGATACCGTTCAGATACCACGGATACTAACGGTACGCGGAGATATACAAATACCAGCTTTTGACTTCAAACGTCCTTGTGACACTTTCATTGCTCTGCGTACCTTACTGCATTGGAAATCAATGCATCAATCAATCGGCAGTGGAGCAGGTCATTCGTGACTACAAACGCAAAATTACGTTTCAGTAAGCATATAACAGGTATCCTGTTCACAATGAATCGATCTTGACACGGAATCATTTAAGCTGTAAAAAAAAAATCTTAAATATCAATTGAGAAGATCCCTGCTGGTCCTGAGAAGTCACTTCATGCTCGCGATAGCACTCAATCATCATCTTATTCTAGCAATGCTTTTATGACCCGACTACCTGGCCAGGTGGAATTCTGCCATGCTTTTCAATCAATCAATCAATCAATGTAATCAAGACTGGGTCCTTACTGCCGCATCAAAAACTATCAGTTTCCGTGCTAAAGGGACACTAAAGATCAAAACGATTTTTTTTTGCGCATTAATAAAGTACAGTTTTACAGTCCCGAAAACACCACACTTAGTGCGGCACGACGCTTAGTTTAGCTCGAAAGGAAAATGCGAATGGCCACGTAAAATTCCCGCACCAAACACTGTGACGTAATAAATTTCGGAGGCGTCTACTGGCTCCTGCGGATAGCTTACAGTTGATAAAAATGAAGTACATTGAAATCTGCGGGTGCCATAGACTAAGCGTACGAAGTTTCACAAAATTCCATCGAACGAATCCCCAGTACCGAAAATACACTAGATTTCTTACGTAAGGCGCGGAGATTTCGACGAGAAATTTAAAAATTTATACCTCCAACCTTGATTTTTTCCGCTAATAATGATTTGACGATAGTGAAACATATGGCATTACGGTTCTCGGAGTACAGTTTCGTCAATCTAAATTAAGTGATTGTTCCTCTTTAGTGTCCCTCTAAGAGGCTGTCTCTCACATGTTGGCAAGTGCAAGAAACTTATTGCCAAAGCTAGCATAAATGTTAATGGTTTAGCGTACAGAACATAGAGAAAAATAAACGAGTTCCTATGTAAGCCAACCGTTTGGCGACAGTAAGAAGGCAGGCAAAAAAAAATGTATGCACGTGTCAAAGCACATTTTTTTCCTTCCCGGAATAATAAGCGAGACCACATTAGCTATAACAATGCCCGAGTTGCTGAAAGCATCACACAATGTAGACCTCGTGGGCTTTATGAAGCACAATATAGGAAGCCCGAGCTTTTTACACAATGTAAAATTCTCGCCGACTTTGTAAAGCACCCGTTACCAATTGTAGTTTATTCCACTGAATCAACCTACGTCACAGCGGACAGCACTATGCTAATCGCCCCCATCTCAGCCTACACCCGCTGGTTCTATACACTGAAAAGCATCCGCGAGCTATTAACCCGATCTTTATTCTTTATTCAAAAAAAAAACCTTACAGGCCCCAGAACAGGGCATTGGGTAAGGGGGGGGGAGGAATCGGAATGGTACAGACAGGTAACGTTTACAGGCAGGATCAGTGCAAAAACAACGAAAAACTATACATATATATAAATGAGATCACATTTTAGGCTATACAGGGCGAGGTAAATTTGAGGGAATACAGCACTTGTTGATATGAACATGGCGACAGAGGGATACATTTTAAAATAAAAGATCAGCACAGCTTTCGCGTTAATCGACCGCGTATACAGGGCTAGGTGCCTGTTGTATACTGTACATTGTTCACCAGCAGTCTCAGTTTCAGTGTTTAGGTTGGAAACACCATGCCATTTTGCTCGTATTTATTCGTGCTACGCCTAATAATAACAATAATAAAAAACACGCTGTGTGCAAATCACGTCACTCCTTCTATATATACGGTAATGCACGCAACTTTTTCTTATCTTCCCACAAAACTAATCCTCTTCCACCGCGGCCAAACACCGTCTCGCTTGGTATATACCAACATCACCGGTTATCTGCTTCACGCATTACACGGTCCACCTAACCCCGTTGTGTACGGTGACTTCAGTACACTGTGGCCATGTTCAAAAGGGGCCCCTTGGAGTGAACATTATCATTGATGGTACGCGTTTGTGAGCACATACCTCCGTTTTGTGCATGTAAAGCCGACGCAAAAGGACGATTATTATGATTAATGAAAGAAAGAAAGAGAGAGGGAAAAAAGAGAGAAAGAGAAAAAGAAAGAAAGAAAGATCACCAGCGACAGCAATAAGAAGATCCTCAGCAATGTTTTGAAACACAATGCATGGTGTTTGGCGCGTGCCCATGGCGTGTTTTGCGTGTGTTTGCTAGCTCGTTTTTTTTTTGTTTTTTTGTTCAATGACGTGTCCGTTATTTACTTTAGTGATGCGAAACATCACTTGCGTGCATTACACGATGCGTCAAATGTGACTTTTTTGTAGTAAGTGAGCATCTGTTACGAAGTATACACACTCGCATAAAAAACCGCCTTGTCTGTACGCTGCTTTTCTCGTGCACAACAAAAGGAAAACGAAAGAAATTCAAAATGAAAAAGACATTCCGAGGACAAGCACCGCCATGTGCATGATAAAATAGCACTGCTCAGGTTCTGATGGTTTTCTTTCTTCTGTCTCTTTATTTTAATGGATGCTGCCTCGGCTGCCGGTCGGTCATTCACAGCCGCGCACTCTCCAACGCGGCTCTGCGATACCAGCGCCATCTAGCATTTGTAGTGGTAATTGATTCCGGAAGCCATTGATATGTGGTGTAACGTCCCAAAACCACCATATGATCATGAGAGACGCTTTAGTGGAGGGCTCTGGAAATTTCGACCACCTGGGGTTATTTAACGTGCACCCAAATCTGAGCACACGGGCCCACAACATTTCCGCCTCCATCGGAAATGCAGCCGCCGCAGCCGGGATTCGATCCCGCGACCTGCGGGTCAGCAGCCGAGTACCTTAACCACTAGACCACCGCGGCGGGGCCCCATTCGGTGTTCTTTCCCCGCGATTAAACGCACTTAATTCGGAGGTGCGTTTATTCGCGTCCGCCACGGCCGCGATTTAACGCACCTCCGAGCACCTCAGTCACTACTCCACCGAGGCGGACTATATACCATTTACATAGCGATCACTTCTCTCCCCCCCCCCCCCGCCTGCCATCACGTCGGGGACATATGTAAGCCGCCTTAAAGGCTTCACTTCGTCCTACAGACTTGTAGTATGTACAGTTGAAATGAATCTTGTATAAGCAATCTTCCCAATTGCGATGACAATAGTAAATAAGAGGATGATTTTTCGTTATCTCACTGCTTCTCTGGAAGCTGCCTATAGGACTCCGTATACGGATGCGATACCTGCGCAGCTGTCGAAGAACAGCTTTAATTGAATGTTTCTCTCGTAAAATTATTTAAAAAGAAACTTTCTATTGCGCTGCCTCTCTTATCTATTCAAAATATCTTGTTAGTTGAGTTTTTCATGTCTCACTAATTGTCTTAATACACCCGATTACTGGCTGAATCCACGCATGTGGTTGCAAGACTTCTCGAAGTGCAACAAGACCAGGCATCAATAAAAAGCCTTCGGTGCATTACAAAATACGCGCCAACGCCGTTTACGAAAATCGCCCCAAGAGAGAGCAAGCATTGTCCACGTTCATTCCGATTGCGAGGGAGCCTTTACAAATTGCACCCACAAAACGATTAATTAAGCGCTGTCACTTGAAAATAAGCTGTCCTTCCCTTACAATCTTCCGTCACAACCATTAGAACAAGTATCAGAATATAAATATCTTGGCGTCACTATAACAAATAACTTGAGCTGGAACAAACACGTAACAAACACATGTGCAGCTTCATTCCGAAAACTTTGCTTCCTTAGACACAAGCTTAGAAAGGCCCCAACAAACGTTAAGCTACTCGCCTATACATCCATAATTAGACCGCGACTGGAATACGCCTGCACTGTCTGGGATCCTCACACAAAAAGTAATACTAATGCTCTTGAAATGATACAGCGTAAATCCGTTCGATTCATTTTTTCAAGCTATCGTCCCAGTGACTCGCCGACAAAATTAATGGAAGAGCATGGCATTCCAACACTTCAATCACGCCGTCAAATTCAAAGGTTAAAATTTCTATTCTTGCTTAAAAATAACAAACTTTCACTTAAACCCGAGGAATTCCTTCAGCCACTCACTTCCCGACAAACACGGCATAGACACCTCGAATCTCTGACTCCGTACATCGCTCGAACTAATATTTTTAAGTTTTCCTTTTTTTCCGCGTACTATTACAGATTGGAATAAACTAACTGAATCGGCTGTGACCAATATTCACTCCTTTGAACATTTGGAATTCTGATTGCTTTGTTTTGCAACTTCGATGTACTCTTGTGTATGTGTACAATATATTTCCAACAGTTTACCTCGTGTATTGCGGACTTTTGTAACTTTGATGCATTCCTGTATTTGTTCAATCTATTTTAATCAGTGTATCATGTGTATTGTGCCTAAATTTTGTTTTCTCGTGATGCCCCTCCTGCTTGGGCCCTTCAATGGGCTTGCAGTATGTCTTAAATAAAATAAATAAAATAAATAATAAATAAACGTTTGTCCCCCCTAAAAAAAGGGGGGAGAGGGGCGAAGCACGTACGGTAACTCTTTATTCGCCCAGAGTTTATTACTTGGCCTGGTCTGTATCTACTTGCTGGGAACTAACTAGGAATGCTCGCTAGGAAATGGGCTCACTCATTTCTTTACCGAAAAACAAAATCCTAGTTAAGAGGAGAGACTACACGTTTACAAAATTCCGGATGTTCTCACTCTTTCTTTCTCATTACCCTTTTCTTTTCCATTTTTTTCACGAACAAAACCAAAGCCGCGGCGCGCGTTAACTTGCTTCTGTTGTACAAACGCAGCTGGTCGTGACAGCAGGGGCAGTTAACTAGTTCGCATTAGTCTAACTAAACGATGTGCGAACTCTACAGTGCGCCGACTTTATTTAATAGATTGAGGAGCAGGCGCACGGTTGGGTGGACGTGCGTCGCCGTAATTCATGGCGCGACAGTTTATCTCCGGCAGACAAAGGCTTTCGAGCCCCCCGATCTTTCGCTCACTAATAAACCGCATGCCGTCAAACCGTTTTCCGAAAGACAAATGTATCATGCGCAAAGAAATAGATAATAAATAAACTTGAAAGAATGTCTTGATGGGCTATAGTTGGTTCATATAAAGAAGTTGGTTCACTAAAAAATACAAAAAGCTGATTGAGTGATTCTTCGTTCGAGTGAGTGAGTGAGTGTAAGGATAAAAAGTAAGCGGCAGCAAGTCACAGTGGAAGAGAAAGCCTGATATGAATGTACGGTATGCATTACACACATGATTAAACATATAGCGCACAACTAAGCCCGGTAAATTTGCCATCGCTACGATCACAACTTTTCACCTTCAACAGCAATGACTTCCTTGAAACTCCCTCTCCTATCCACCAGACGGGATACCGATTCTTTGAAGCTATTGCATTCATTTCTTCACTCATCTTGTCGACTATCTTCAGATGATTACATCTCATATGCTGATACTCTTTCAACTAGACGTTACCACAGCCTTGACTTAAAGCCTTTCTTTACACACACACGAACATTTTCAAGAACAGTTTTTTTTTTCCTATAGAGTTATTGAAATGTGGAATGACTTACCCGATAGTATTCGTGAACTATCAATGTCGGAATTTGTAGACGCACTGTTATGATAAATCTTTTTTTTTATGTCAACCTTGTAATCAGTGTATTTTGTTCATGTAAATGTACCCCACTCCTGCAATAGCCCTGTGTTGGGCTGCAGTATTTGAAAATAAATAAATAAATAAATAAATAAACTAACTGAATGTTTAGCAATGCTCGTGCCTCTAAACGAGCAGGCCGATGCGCATTTTTATTTGTGGTGGCGTCGATATTTCAAAAGTGCTCAAGTAAAAGAAGTCAAGTAGGTCGCATAAACTATGGCGGAACCACCATACAAGACGTGCCCGTACCACCCGCCATGTCTTCCTCGGCGCGCGCCTATACCCGCGCCACCAGCGTCCATCATGCACCATCAATTATCCAACCCAAAATTCGAAGCAACGCGATATCTAACAGTCACTGTTGTCCGGTCATCAGGGTATTTATCAAAAAAACAAGGTAGACGACAATGATAATTATCTGCAGAATAACGGGTAGCTATAAAAAACAAATTGATTTGTGGGGTTGAACGTCCCAAAACCACCATATGATTATGAGAGACGCCGTAGTGGAGGGCTCCGGAAATTTCGAACACCTGGGGTTCTTTAACGTGCACCCAAATCTGAGCACACGGGCCCACAACATTTCCGCCTCCATCGGAAATGCAGCCGTCACAGCCGGGATTTGATCCCGCGACCTGCGGGTCAGCAGTCGAGTACCTTAGCCACTAGACCACCATGGCGGGGCTATAAAAATAAAACAAAGAAAGTTAAGGTCTGTAGAGTGCATGAGAGCACGCAATCATATAATATATATGGTGTTGCATTTCGTCGTGAAAGTGTAAGTGACCTCGTCATGGTCATTGCAGTTTTTTTGCGTCGTTGAGTGGTCAAGCGCTCATTGTGCCTATGGACTGGTGACGGAAACAAGTGTATGAGGATCCACCAAGATGAACACACCACCATTCCCTGCGGGTGTTTGGGTGATTTGTTATTAGAAAAAAGTGGGTCTGTATATCTCTCCGCAGCCCATGCGGGGAAATGGCTCGGCGACCAGATGCAGAGGTATTAAGGAATAAAATGGAGGGCGTAGGAGATGGGCTGAGTGCATAGCTTCTGGGTCTTTTGTTGTAACATAGACGCTTACCCCATTCCGTGGCGAATACGATGGAACACTAATTGAAACGATTCCGTTTCGTAAGACTTACTGGTGCCAACGCTGGCGGTATCTTTATCCAGCAAAACTGCGAGATGTTTTAGCGAATTGGGATAGCGCGTTTCCTCGGATAGTGCGTCTATCCCACGTTTAACGTGTTAAAGAGCCAAGGTGTTCTACTAAATTCGCTCTGGCATGTAATCGTCCTCAGGCAAGCATGTCTCGGCTAAAGGTATAGCAAAGCGCTACATTCTGTGCGCTATAGCACAAATTTTCTCTCTCGATTCCTTCTCTCTCCCTCTCTCATTTTTTATCGTACTGTCCCGTTGCTGTTTCTGTAGCCACTTATAGTCACTAACGCCAGAGCTCCCCCGAAAGGTTTCCGCAGGAAACCCGGTGGCTTACAAAGTGTACACACACCAACGGGCGCGTCAGCGTCAGTGGCACGTAGGAAGGCAGAGCGCGCGCCGCTCTGACGCCAGGGTCCCGAAGCAGCCCGCGTTATAAATATAGGTCTCTGGGCCCTGGGTCCGGAGACGAAGAGAGAGAGAGGAGGGAAGAAGAGAGAGAGTAGAGTGTAGGGGGCGCTCGCGTCGAGGCCACAGTGCCTTGGGCGCTTGTCTCTGTGTGGGTCGGCGGAGAGGAGAAAAGAAAAAAAAAACGAGAGGAGAAAATCGCTGGCGCTGCATTCGGCTCGGAACGATCGATACGCGGAAGCCCCTTCGAGAAGGGAGCACGAACCACGGGTACGAACCACGGGGCCGGGGAGAGCGGATCGACGAAAAAGCGGAGGAGTGGCGGAAGAACGCTGGAACCGGAAGAGGAGAAAGAAGAAGTAAACAAACAAAGGCGAGCGCGCACGACAGCCAGGAAGAGCGCGGCCGCGGAGCCGTCCTGACTGACAACTGCAGCGGCATAAACACGCAGCGCGGATGGGAACTTGACGTTTTGCCGACGTGTAGAATGTTGCTAAGGTGTAACCTTCAGATTCATCATTTTCACTGGTATAGCGCACCACGACAAGGACACACACAAAGGAGAGATGCACACACACACAGCGCTGCGTGTCTGTGCATCTCTCCTTTGTGTGTGTCCTTGTCGTGGTGCGCTATACCAGTGAAAATGATGAATCTCAACCAACTAGCCCGGCAACGTGCCTTAGTAACCTTAAGAGACAAGAAGAGAGCAGAGTGGATTAGGGGACAAACGGGGGTTAGGGATATCATAGCTGAAATCAAGAAGAAGAAATGGACATGGGCCGGGCATGTAGCGCGTAGAAAGGATAACCGCTGGTCGTTAAGGGTAACTAACTGGATTCCCAGAGAAGGCAAGCGGGTTAGGGGGAGACAGAAGCTTAGGTGGGCAGATGAGATTAAGAAGTTTGCGGGTGTAAATTTGCAGCAGCAAGCACAGGGACCGGGTTAATTGGCGGAACATGGGAGAGGCCTTTGTCCTGCAGTGGACGTAGTCAGGCTGATGATGATGATGATGATGTTGCTAGATAAATGCGCGTTAGGTGTAGCCCTGTGGTTGTCCGCAGAAGCGTGTATAGCCGTAACCAGTCAAACCGAAGGTCGCACCGGCTCGATCCAGGCTTGAGCGGTCGCACTTCGAGGGAGGAAGAATGGTTGAGGCCCGTGTGTATACTATGCGATGTCAGTGCAGGTTAAAATAACACCAGATGGTCATATTTTCCGGAGCCCTCCACTAAGGCTTCTCACATATAGTCATACCGTGGTTGTGGGACGTTAAACCCCAGATGTGATTAATATTGACGCGTAGAAATAGGAAGTGACACGCCTAATATAGTCAATGCCAGGGTTTCACCTCCCGAAAACACAATATGATTATGACGAACATCGTCGTGGAAGGCTCCAGAAATTGGGATCATTGATTGATATGTGGGTTTTAACGTCCCAAAGCCACCATATGATTATGAGAGACGCCGTAGTGGAGGGCTCCGGAAATTTCGACCACCTGGGGTTCATTGACGTGCACCCAAATCTGAGCACACGGGTTTACAACATTTCCGCCTCCATCGGAAATGCAGCCGCCGCAGCCGGGATTCGAACCCGCGAACCCGGTCAGCAGCCGAGTACCTTAGGCACTACACCACCGCGGCGGGGCAGAAATTTGGATCACCTGGTGTTCTTTAACGTACACCTAAATCGTGATTGTCTTTCCGTAACTGGCTGTCCGTGACTTCAGCTGTCCATGACTGGCTGTCCATAACTGCAGCTGTCCATGACTGGCTGTCCATGACTGGCTGTCCATGACTGGCTGTCCGTAAAGGGGTATCTATAAATGTGTAGCTGTAATTGGGTAGCTGTTATTGAGTGGCTGTGAGGCGCGCATATGTGACGAAGTGTAGGTGCTGGAGGGTAAACGAATATAGCTGCAGTTCATGTACCATGCAGTAGTAACGCGTAGTTGCGAAAGTTGACCTGCATGAAGCTGCAGCTGTACAGCTCGATGTAAGCGCGTGTATCTATAGCTGTATGGTTACGTGCATAGGTGTCGCATGTAGACGAGGTTTGTAAGAGAAGGATTCTCCCTTGCGCGTAACTGCGGCTGTGTATCTGCCAAGTTAAACAGCACGAAAGGCAATAAAGACACCGAAATACACACGCACAGCACCAGTGCCGACAAGCTGTTTGGTTCGATACGCCTACGTAAGCTGTGACGTGAAGCTGGTAGGAGGTGACGTCCACCGCACGCACAAACTTACATCAAGCAAGTCAAAGAGGTCCCCGCTGTCGGTTTACATGCAACACTTCGAACGCAAAAAGCCCACACCCATTGCACCCGAAAAGTTGGATTCAACGGCATTCCTTGATCTACGATTTAACTATACCGTATAACAAGCTCCCCCTCTATTTCTAACACTACCGTATTTTGTCTATTACCTTCTGCGAGTGGCATTATACTATATTGCGACTCGAAGGAGGAAGTGTGGAGTTACGCAGCCCATGAGATGTACGATGGCGGCTCATCGCGGTGGTTAACGCTAGATTTACAGAACGAGTCACGAGGAAAACGCAGTTGGGGACGGCTGCAGACAAAGAAGGCCGGGTGTGATTAAGCCACTTTGCGGGGGCACAAATAAAGTTGGATCAGCTGGCATGCCCACGACAGGTGTAATCGGACATCGTTGGACAAGGGCTGCGACCTGCAGAGAGCCTATAAACTACGATTACTGTGATCGCGACGTCGTTCAATGTCATTTGCTTTCCTCCCTTCCGCTAACGCTACAACCATCAACATGGCGGTACACCGTATATATACGAGCATATACTACGGTATGCTTAGATGTGGCCCGGACTCAGATGAAGAGGCACCACCAGCTAGATAATACATCGGATCTCGTTTCACTCGAGTTTCCCTCCCTCTTTCTCTCTCTTTCCCGCTTTCCCCGGCGCTCGACAAATGAGCCGAGCAACGTGCATTCCGTTCTCCGAGCAAGAGGGTCCCGACCGTATTTAAGGAACGCGCGTCCGCCTCCTTTAAATCTATGTTTGATGTATTGCTTGCTTTCTGCGGCTTCCACGTGCCTCTCGGTTAAGAAGGCTTCAATGTCGGAAGCCGAGTTATCGCTTCCCCAACGTGAGGAAGCTTGAACACTATAGGAATTCGCGTGAAACTGTGAAATCGTATCGCACGCATCTCAGATTTATTGCAACGTTTTATTTATTTTCTTTTTTGGCAAGAGAGCTATATATTTTGCTAGGCGAAACCAAAGTTCGTACAGAAACTCCTATAGCGCGTATGACCGACATAAATTAGGCAAGTCCGATACTCTCCAGTGATCTACTAAACATGAAGTGAACACACCGGCGGCAATTAAAGATTCTTGGACAGACGTAGCCAGTAATTGTGCACGACTTCAGGAAACCATCGGGATATAACCATTTATAAACAGAGCGGGGGACACTTTTCAGCTGGACTTGACAATTTGTACAGCGGAGTGCTCGGGCGGTGAAAATTACTGTTTCGTCCCGCGAAACAGATGTTAATGTCAGTCCAGTTTTTCGTCCTCAACTTAGCAGCGCAGCCTTTTCCTGCAAAATGTTATAGCTTGCGCGCTTCGCAAGAGCAATCAATCTAAAGTGATAACTATCTACAAAACGTGAATATTAGATCGTCTCTGATCGTCGTCATTATCTGATTTCACCTTTTATACAGAAGACGCAGACACGCAGAACGATATGTGTGTGGCGTAGCCGGGGGGCAGAGAGGGTTGAGGAGGATGGGGGAGGGCATCAACCCCGTTCCTCAACAGTTCTCTACATGCATTGAATGTGTATATACAAACGCGCACGAACATGCGCAAAGGGTGATTACCCCCCCCCCCTCTACACCATAAAAATCTTGAGCTACACTACTGCAGAACATGCGCAAAGGGTGATTACCCCCCCCCCCCTCTACACCATAAAAATCTTGAGCTACACTACTGCATGATGTGTGTAGCATCTCCCTACCTATCTTCTCTGTAAGGAATAAGATCTCGGGTGTTACGTTCTAAAACCACGGCACGATTACGAGGAACGCCGTAGAAGAGGGCTACGGAGATTTCGATCATCCGGTCTTCTTTAACGTGGACTGGCAAGGCACATGGCCGCCGTAGTCTTGCGCCTAGCTCCATCGCAATACCATACCGCCACGACCGGGTTCGAACCCGCGACCTTCGGCATAGCAGCCGAGCCCCGTAACGGCTATGCCACCACAGTAAACGTCTGTTCCACCTCCTTCGAATTTCTGTATTGCTTCCCCTGAAGCTCCACAGACTATATGCTACTCGTTTCAGGAAGCGTGTACCAATTGGAAAGCGAAACACAATCGTATACGGACGATGTCCCACAACGTTCAATCTTTTCCATGCTGCTATATAAACACTGAGGTGCAATTCGTTAGCCCCAGCTTGACGCCATTGGCTTGAGAGGCGGACAAGACCGCGAGCGGAGTAGGCGATATCTCAGCAGCTTTTCAGAGCTAAACACAGCGCCGTCCGGCAGTATTGGCTATAGCGCATGCACCATACATATAGCGCGCGTATATACTCCATAGAGACTTCACCGCATTCTCTTGCGGATGAAACGCGCCCCACTCTTCAGCCGCACAGCTGCGGAGTAAACGAATTCGACGCACCTCTAAATAAGTACACCCTCAGCGTGCCGTTCGCGGTATACACCCGCTAAATCTCCGGCCTGCCTACAGAATACACGAGAAAGGAAGCGGGGGGTGTTTCGAACAATATAAATATACGTTATCCGGCTAAACTGACTTGAACCGTTCATATAGTTACCGCCACTATGTACTATATAAACGCAACGATGAATGCACGCCACCTGATGAAAGAATGGATGCAGTAACTTTTTTTCTATATTTGTTTTCTCGCTGCTCACAGCCGCATGCCGTCGCGTAAAAAAAACAAGTCGAATAAGGCGCAAAAATAAAAAAAAAGGGGGGGGGGGGGGGTGTCCCGTCAATCTGTCGAAGGAGCGGCGCAGAACCGGCGGTATAAACGTGATTGGCGAAGAGCTTTACGACCGACTTTTGTTATTCACAGCCACCACTGCGAGCACAAAGACGGAAACAGACGGAGCATGATGCAGCTCACGGAATGGCGTTTCGCAATAAAGTTCGCGCTTAGAGGTAACTATAATTATTAGTAAAAACATTGACATATCGGGTGCGACGTTACGTGTCGACTTCGGTGCAGGCATGTTTAAACTTAATTAGGCACTCGAATGCTTCACAATAGTCTAGCACCAGGTATATACCCCAATGACTGTCAATCGCTTGCTGGATTTCGTGCCGAACGGTTGTGCCCCCGCGATCTCCTGCAGACGCCGTGAAGCTCTCGCTGAGTGGTATACACACCGTCATCGGACTGGATCCTTCGACCGTGTCCCTATCCTTCTCTTTCTTATCTTTACTTCTAACTCTATCGTTTTAATCCCTCCTCATCCCCGTTCCCTCGTGAGCCACTGCTGAGGTGTCGCACTATAGGATGCAGACAGTTGCGGGGCTCACTTTTCTCATCTTTCTCTGTCATTTAAGAATCACTCCCCCCCCCCCCCAAATGTTGTAAGACGGTTGACTTCCTTCAAGGAGCGGCATCAGAAGACACGCGGAGCTGGTTTAACAGGTTTGGGCTAGGTTAGGGTAAGGTGTGGGCTAGGTTAGAGTAGGGTTAGGCTTGAATAAGGGGAGGTTACGATGAAGTCCCGGCCACTCTGGTCGTGACGTACTTATAGCCATCCTCCGTATCGACGAATCTGTCAGCGGGGCAAGCTATTAGCAGTATACATATACGAAGAACTGGGTACCTCTGCATCTTGTATATGACCGCCTGCCAGTGACGTCACGGTTACGGCATCTTAAACCCGCGACGGCGCGTTTGATGACAAACTACGGTTGCGGTTAACCTGTCTCTATGTGATAAAGACGTGGCAGGAACGCTTCCGTGTCTGAATAACGAAAGAACCTGTATGCGATGGTTTGATAACATGAATACGACTGAAGAAACTTCACGTTCCCCATTGGGTGGGTGTCCCAACGCGGTGGCTTCAATGACGTCAATACAAGCCGTATTTATAGAAGTCGTACACACGGGTAAGCGCGAGAAAAGCAAATGTCAGATGGCGATCATAATAACTGTATACATATGACTTATACGAAACGAACGTTGTTACGAAAGAGCGAAATAACACTATGAACAACTGACGTAATTGACGTAAATTGCAGCTGTCCTTGCTCATAGTAGATGCACCGCCACTCGGGCAATTAGATCACATGACCGTGTAAATGCCGTGAATGAAATTCGCGACGTGTAGCACTGACTTTGCGTGTATAACTGAGGCGAGGTTTCCCCATTCCTACCTCCTCGCCAAACCGCGGCTCTTCGCTACAAATTATTATTATTATTTTTTCTCAGATGAACAACCGGATCATACAAAATGCGCATCATTACGTTCGGGTGGAAGCCATGGAAGAAAATAGCAATGTCAAACGTGACAGATCTGTCAGATGTCGCGCCCCAGGTGATCAAAATTTCCGGAGCCCTTCACCACGGCGTCTCTCATAATCTTTTGGTGGTTTTGAGACGTTAAACCCCACATATCTATCAATCAATCAATGAGATGTTGCGACCATGCATACACATACACACCGGTCGCGGTTAGCGCCTGGCGAAAAGTAAAAAAAAAAGTTCTCTGGGTGAAGTCATTCTCAAAGGGGGAAAAAACTTTTTCGGAACACCTATAGATATAGAAGAACGCGAGATATGCGACATTAAGCCCCCGAAGAAAAACAACACGGCATGTTTTGCGAAGCGCCTTCTGACGTCAGAGTGGTCACGGGAATTCCTCGTGAAGTACTGAGACGACACTTCGCCCTGCCGGAGTCAAGTGAACGAAGAGATCGCGGCATTTTTCTGTATACAGCACTAGTCAGCCTTCTGACGTCAGAGTGGTCACGGGAATTCCCCGTGAAGTACTGAGACGTCACTTCGCCCTGCCGGAGTCAAGTGAACGAAGGGATCGCGGCATTTTTCTGTATACAGCACTAGTCAGCCTTCTGACGTCAGAGTGGTCACGGGAATTCCTCGTGAAGTACTGAGACGTCACTTCGCCCTGCCGGAGTCAAGTGAACGAAGGGATCGCGGCATTTCTCTGTATACAGCACTAGTTCTTTAGGTGCGAAGTAGCTCTGTAGACAGTTACCGGGCTTGGCAAGATAGCGGGTTTACCGTGATAGCGGGATCGAAGTGCGCATGCGCAGATACGTACGTTACCCGTACCGCTTACCGTACACGCTCTAGTTTTCAGATTTAACGTTGCCGCGTTAGCGTGCACAGTGTACGTAGTGTACGTAAACATGGCGGCGCTTTCGGACGCACGAATTTTGGTGTAGTTATTGAAAGAATCACTTCGTTCACAGCAAATGACTGTTTGAAATGGCTTCGCTTGCCTTCAGTTACCTTCGATGACCGACTATTACGGATAAGCTAGCGTAATTTTTGAGATAGCTTCCCATTTCAAACGTCTCTAGGCCTAACTAGAAAATCTATGTAAACAAATCGGCAACATAATTGTTTTCACGTTTGGTGCGTGGTTGATATTTATTTACCTGATATTATTACTAAAATGAACTTGTAACAATGCTTCGCGTGGTGACACAGGCAAACATTCTCGCTTGTTTTTCATTTTCACTGTTTTTTTAATTCACCAACCCTCCAATAGGGGGCGCCATCATCCCAGCTGGAGCACGTAGACCACGTAAGCGCTATAGCGTCAAACTACAAGACGCTCGCCGCAACGGACATTTGCTGCACGGTAGCGCCATTCCATTAATCCCCGCTATCACGCCAACGGTAAACTATGTCTTTTGACTCGCGTGTTACGCCGTGCGTCCGCACGAACGCGCCGCAACGTGTTCCCCTCGCCACAAGTGTTGGAGCGGTGCTAGGTAGGTCACTCCGCAGCTGAGCGTTTACGTCACTTTTTTCCTCACCCACAGCACACTCGCCGCAGCGCCCGCAGCTGCCGGCTCCTCCGCCCGCTCGCAACACTTCCCTCGCCTCACCCCCTCCACCACTCGCAACGCTCGGCCACACGTCGAGCGCCTCTATGTGCCCCATTTAGTGATACCCTTGCAGGTCCTACACCTTGCTCTATCCAATTAAAACAGATTCAACAGAAATAACAGGCGACGCCTGGTAACTCAAGCGTTCCGAGATTGAAAAACGTCATACCATCAAATATTAACATAAAATTTCACGTATATTTCCAAGCGCACGGGTTTGCCCAGTGTCCCTTCCGGTTTTGAGCGAGGGAAGCGTGTAGGATTCATGGTTCTTCACTGCACGGCACGACAGCAGGTACACGTCTCTTCTTCTCTTCTCCTTCTTCGGCTTTCCCACATCTTTACTCCTATCCTTTTTATCCCTCCTCACCCCCATCCCTTGTGAGCTACTGTGGCGGTGTCGCTCATCGAAGCAGACAATAACGGGGCTCACTTTTCTCTTCTTTTCTCTCTTTTAATAGCCACTTCGCAGGTACTATTAAGGCAGGGACAAACGACAGTGCAGGCCACCGGAATGTTCATACCATCAGCGACAGCTGGTGCGAGATGACATCGCGACTAAATCGAGACGAGGCACAAGCGTTGCAACGCACGATGGTGGGGGGGGGCTACAACAGCAAGGCGGCAGAGACAGGCGCGGCCCCTCCACGGCTGCTGCTGCAGCAGCAGCAGATCGTCGGAGCTAACGGAGCATACAGCTGCAGCCGGCGGCGCAAGCTCAACCTGCCGCTCAGCGCCGGCTCAAAGGAAGGAGAGACGCAGCAGCTGGGAACGAGAGGAGGAAGAAGAGGGGGAAAGATAGAAGAGCACTCGGAACACTCGGCGTGCGCACCATATCTTTCCACACGCGACTAAGAACACAATGATAGCGAGGCTAGCGGGGAAGCAGAGTTTTGCGGGCGCTCTCACACATCTAACGTCATTGTTGGTTTCATCATCTAAGGGAGATTGGCAAGCACAGAGGTCTAGTATGTGACGGCCAAAGGTATAAACTATTTGACAATCCGCCTTTTCCATTTTCCTGTGCTGTCCTCTGGGACTTTGGTAGGGTTCCCATAGAGAAAGAAGAAGACAAGAGAGGACACTCCGCGAAACCTGGCCTCAGGAAGTGCGTCACGATTACGTTACCCACTAGTGCTCTCATCAAACGTCAGAGGACGCAAGCGCAAAAAAAAAAACAGTTATAATCAATGCAACAGAATTGTTGTCACAAAATAATAATTATACGCCCAAATTAGGTATGTTCTTTACACATAAAAACAATTTATTCAACACACCTTACGCGATTATTTTTCTTCAGCCGTACTGTCATAAACACCATCCACCCAGCGACAAGCCCATGCATGACTGACAGCGAGAAGCTTTCGTCGCTTTCGTCAACGTCGGCTGCGTCGGCGTTTTCAAGCGCGAGATAACAGGTGAGGCACGTTTTCAAGCGAAGCTTGTTGAATGACATGTTGTTGGTCTTGTTCGGTCATTTTTTTCAGAAAACCGTTGCACCTGTGCGAATAAGACACCATGCAACAAACATAGAAAGATGCACACACACACGTTGCGCTTCGTGTGTGCGAGTTTGTTTCTTACGTGGCGTCTCATTCACGCAGTTGTAACCTTTTTCTGAAGCTTGTAAGGACTGGGTGGTTCACTAAAAAGAAAGTTTGTGGCTCTATGCGGCGGCTAGACGGGAACATTGTGCAACGTATGCAGTATAGCAAAGGCGGCACGGCGTCAAGCCGAGGCGACGCGTGCTGCGTCTGCCACGGACGCGAGCGTCTGTGCGCTGAGCATAGCTGGGCAGCTAGGTCATAGGCTCGGTGGCTCGATGCAAAATATTGAGAAGCGTTCGCTGGGCCTCGCATGCTTCACGACACGTTTCCCGAAGGCTCGCAACACGAATTATTCTTGGTGTGCCGGAGGCAAATCTGGACTAGCCAAGTGGCCATCATCTTCGTTTCTTCGCTAGCCTTGTGCCACTAGTGCAAGCTGCTCACAATTTTTTAGACGTTTCCAATATAATTTTACCGCACAAATTTCAACTACGATTTTTCTTCCCAATGTACTGTGCTGATACTGCGTACGCACGAAGGTGTTCTAAAGTTCCCAGGCCGCGATACCATTTCATTACAAGGGATAGCGGCCTGGAAACTTATGAAGATCTTTGTACGTGGTCTTGACGTCTATTTTTGTAAGTCAGAGTTTTATGGGTCAGAGATGTATCACTGGTTTTGTATTGTGCATCGATTAGCTAATCATTCAAAGGGGTTTGTTGGCACACTTATGACGTGCACATATCTTTTTCGTAATTTGACAGCGAAGCATCCACTTACTAACATTTTCAGACCGCGCTGATCCCATGCCGTCCGGCGGTCCAAGCTACGGCAGCTACTGCTGTGTATCGTGGTGCTTCAACAATGGCAGAACCCACAAGAAGCCTGGGACGAGTTTCTTCCGCATACCACGGGACGGCAGGTGTGTTAAAGCTTTTGTATGATTCGCATGTCTTTAGGCTTACTGTTCGTACTTGCTCAGTGAGGGTAACAATAAAAAATCACTATTCAAGCACTTCCACTTTCAGCTGATAGTTCATTGCCAATGCAGGATGAAAGCATGGATGCAGTATGCTGGACGCGATGATCTGCTGACTTCTGCTGACTTCGTCTTGCCGGAGAAAACCTTAACCAGTCGTTCAGCTGTCACAAAAGGAACTTGTGTGACCGGTAAGTTGTATGTTCACTTCAACACCAGAGTGGATTGATATTGAGACTTCCGCAGGCCGCTCGCAAGATTGTTCCGACAGCACTGTCCGAGGCACTGAACAAGCTTCACAAGACCCTCCAGAAGTCTCCGCCAACAGCTCCACGTCTAAGTGCCCTAGAGAAAATGGTGACTATGCTTTTATTGCAGCTGTTTTTAATGTGCTATTTTATGTTTAGGACATTCTGAGGAAACTATCCTCAAAAGGACACTACGTGTGCACTTACAAAATGTAAGGGTGGGCTCTCAGTGATTTTCATTTTTTTGTGCATTGTCAACATTGTGAATGGTTTGTTTTTAGGTAGTGGAATCGAAAACTTTGCACCACAGAAAGTTGTGCACCTTGGGTCTGAAAGAGCGAGGAAAGTGCTCGTATGGGATTAGTTGTTCTTCGCTTTTACATCCATTTTTTTGTTTATTGCAGTGCGTTCCTGTGTGCTAGCGACAATGTCTCCATCAATGAAGTACAAGCAAACCATTAAACATCTGCAAGCCAAAGTAGCAGCACAGCGGAAAACTATCAAAAGACTGCGGAGACAGCCTCACCAAACTAACCACTCATTCGTTGCATACATTGTTTTGGTTACCCGCTATGAGGAGTAGGGACACTGTGTATTCGCTCAAAGTGATTTGCATATCCTTAAAAAGAATGTTGGGTATCCTGTCTGTATTTTTGTAGCAAATGCGGGCGAACTGTACACTTTACTGTGGGTCGCTTGGTCACTGTGTATGCTTTATCTCTCCAGCTCAAGTAATATATCGATAACAAAACCGCTTGTTGAAATGTCTTCGAGCGGGTAAGGAACACAGTATGAAGTGGGCACAGTTCACGTTATCACGCTTTTTGTATTTTAGCTTCTCATCAACCTCCTCATCTCGCCCATCAAAATTTTCAAAAGAATACCCAAACTTGTAGCGTTTGATGGGGCTGCGGACGCTGCCATTTTATTTTTATATAGCTTGTGAGTGATAACGTACGATGTAGAGCCTTTGTGAAAAATAATGAGCCAAAGTGGTTTCCTTCTGCTATTTATCAGCCCTGTAATACCGCTCTCGTAGCACCAATTAAGGTCCACAATTCTGGATAAGTGATGACTACAATCTATTTTAGCTCGCAAGCGTCACAGCAACACCCAGACGCATATCACTTGGGATCTTAAGTTTTTGATGATAAGAAGAGCCACAAGACCTGCCAGTGTTGTAGCATAAAGTTTGTCTTTCTCGTAGTGAGCAAGCTGCAAAGCCCTACCTTTCCGAGGACAAGCAGGCATCAAGTCTGCTTTTTTTTTTTCATTTTGGGCTAGCTGTTCTTAAGCACAGCCAGCACACTGCAGCTTTGCCTTTCTGCTATATTGTGTAGTGTGGTTTCTGTGCACTCTTTTTTTCTATGCATTATTTTGTTTAACCCCAGGCGTGATTCGCGACTTCATTGCTGTGTATATGTCGCTTCTTCCTTCTTCAGCATTGTGCGCTGTGTTTTTGCCATAGATCCTTACTTACCCACGGGCCCGGTGTGTCATACTTCACCAGCTTCTCGGCTACTGCCAACTCTAGCGAGGTGTGCGTTATCTGTGTTCTCTCTGTATTTGTTACAATATTTGTTACAATTTGTTTGTAAGGCGAGATGCATTTCTTGTCTACCTTTGTCATATTGTGCTTTTTATATTCTCAGACTCTACCTTGCCTTTGAATAAAGCTTTGCGGATACTCTGTCTCTTTGACTGATATATACATTGATCACTTGTTGCAAAAGAACAAGGGATCAACAAGTGAACAAAAGAACAAGAACAAACGCGATGAATAAAATCGTAGTGAATTATCACTACCTGCATCTCTCTTTATTATAACTTAATCGAAATAAAAAAATAAAAATTCAAAATTAGCGCCAGTGAAACCGAAACAGGAAGCGCACGCCACTTGCTCTCATCAACCACCAGGTGTGCTAGGGTCGATTGGGCCGCTGGGGTCTACGGGAGTGTCCACTCTTCACCTTTTTTTATTTCTCTATGGGGTTCCGTAGGGGCCGGGTGAACTGGCATGGCTAGAACGAAGGCCTCCGAGACAAGAAGGCGAGTCCGCGACTTTTCCGCTAGGGGAGGACGCACGCGCAGCGTCATCGTGGAAAAAGCGGATTGCGGCGCGCTTCGAAGATGCTCGTGTTGTGTACTACGCGTGTTTCTTTGTGCGTCTTTCTTCGTGTTCAAACAGCGCGTCGCAAGTGTCAATTATGCACAAACAACTAACCTCTAATCGGGGACTGCATTGCGGATAGGTTTTGGTGCCGCCATTTTGAACCGTTAAGCCTCGCCTATTTGTATCTTTAACCTCTTCAGACCCCGCTACTGAGACATTGGTACTGAATGAAAACAGTTTCGTGGACAATATACACCGTGTCCCTGTGGGTGGACAAGCACTCAGGGACCATAGGTGGATAACTTGTAGCGTGGTACTCCAGTTCCATACATGGGAAGGCAACGTACGTGCCCACAATCCGCGTAAGTAGGTGTCACGCGCGACATTGCTCTCAGATCTGAGGAGGTTAGCAACACGAGCGAGAGATCAGTGCCACGCCATTGATTGGCGCATAGGCGTAAAAACGGTTGGTTTGGTGCGTTTGACGGTTCACGACCACAATTCACGTCGTAAGGCACACAAAAATTCACGGCCGCGCCAATACTGAAGAAACTACGGAGCTGAGCAAGCGTTCTTTCTTTCTCTTCGGTTTTATCTTTCTTTTTCTCATCTCTTTCTCTTTTCCAGTCTTTTGCACTTTTTTCTTTCCCTTTCCATTTCACTTCCTTTTTTTCTCTTGATTTCTCGCTTGGCCCCCTTTGTTTTTGTACGCGGTTATGCCAAGTGGTGACAGTACGAGTCGTTAAAGCGTTCCGCACTTTAAAAAAACGCGAAAAGACATTCGTTTAGCAGCCATGCATGCGAATCGTTCATATATAGAGCACTATAGGCGACCGAGCGAGTTAGAAAAGTAAGACATTCTGCGCGCCACAGCCCCGCGCATGTTGCAGCCGGCATTTTTTTCCATCGAAGCCACGTGTTCCCGCTAGGTAGCGCCAGCGCATTCATGCAGGAGCGCGCAAGTGTTTTCGGAGACAAGTGTCCTGGCATCTGTGCACGTTGCGGCGGCTCCATACAGCCGTGCTCCGTTCCAAATAAATAGCGAGCAATGCAGGTGAGCAGCGCTGTAAAGCTCCTTGCGGCGAGGGGCTACAAAAGGCAATGCAGGCACAGTTTCTTTCCCAGAAAAATTTGTCGGATTCTGCGTACTTCAGCCGTTTGAGAAAAGGTGCACTCGATGAAGTTCAACAGCTAACGCCTGGAGCAATGGCACTCTTTGATGGACCAGGACAAGCGCGCGGCGGAGACCGCATTGAGGTTTCCGACTTGAGCGGCTCCGAACATTCCACAGTAAACTTTCTGCGCAATGAATGTCATCTCTCGGTCACAAATGTGACGCTTTATAAGTCGTTCAGCTTATTAATGTGGACACGTCTCTGTGTTGATTGATTGATTGATATGTGGGGTTTAACGTCCCAAAACCCACTATATATGATTATGAGAGACGCCGTAGTGGAGGGCTCCGGAAATTTAGACCACCTGGGGTTCTTTAACGTGCACCCAAATCTGAGCACACGGGCCTACAACATTTCCGCCTTCATCGGAAATGCAGCCGCCGCAGCCGGGATTCGAACCCGCGCCCTGCGGGTCAGCAGCCGAGTACCTTAGCCACTAGACCACCGCGGCGGGGCATCTCTGTGTTGATATACGTTGACGGGCTCAATGAGGAGTTTCGTGCTTGTGAGGTAGAACGGCTTCATGGTTTTGCAAGCATTGCGAGCTGTATTCACTGTGGAAGGGCAGTGCATAGAGGGGCAAGCCAAAATTTTCAGAGGCACGCCCGTGCACCCTTCCAGCGCCGCCCCTGCTCGAAAGGGCGATGTCGTCGCCGCACGACAAATCACTCGCGATGAGTCGTTCCACGCGAAGACGTCCCAATGGAATACGTAAGAAAGGGACTCCGCGGTATACAGACAAAAGTACAAAACGTTTACAAGCTCGACAAGTGTATACAAGTATCCGTTAGAGGAGGATGCAGAAAAGCAGACGCACAGCGAAGAAAAAAAAATGCTTCCGCATGCTGCGTCATTGAAGGATCTGAAACGGACTGAATGACCAAGGGCTGACAAAAAAAAAAAATGGGGGAGGAAGGAGGGTCTCATCCTGTCTGTACGATAGGCCACCTCCATGACAGATCGCAGTACGATACAATAGTGTATCTAAAGTGAGTGTGTGCAAGTGCAGGTGTGTGTACAAACACACAACACTGCATACCGGATGCCCACGCGTCAAAAATGTTTTTTTTTTTCAACGATTCGTCACAGAGGGCTCTCACATTGTTCTAACGTTGCAGCAAACCGTATGGTGCAAGTAAAAGGACTATTCGTAGGCGTGCAGAGATTGTTTGTTTGTTTGTTTGTTTCTCAGCGTGAGGTGAAGCTCTTAACCACACAACGAACACAGCCAAAGTTTTCGAGCTTTAGCTGTCGCCGAAGTCATCGTCATGCGATGAAATTACCACACGATGTCACGCTAACGTCACATGTCGCAAAACAATTGTGACGTCATCGTGAAGTCACACAACGACGTCATTGCTTGGCAGGGAAAGCCATCAGGTGAAGCGCGAAAAGCTTGCCGTACCTGCGATCACGGAGGCCGTGCATAACCACGTTAGGTTCACAAAGCTACCACAGGCGTGCTCAGAAGGAAAAGAAAAAAAGTGTAGTTCTCCTTCGAGTCGCCTTAAGCGAATGCGTATCGGACCTACCCTCAGAGCGTTTATTCACTTTAAACGCATGTTTCACGACACGAATATCACGTAACTCTTGCCCCCACACGCCGTGGCCCCGCGCTATATATACTACACATCAAGCGCGCGGCGCGCGAGTATCTGTCTAGCAGCTGTCAGATGAACGATGCGTATAGTAGTGCGCGCTGTATATAACGCGAGGCGTCGAGCGGACTGCTAACAATGAGCGCGCTGCTTTTTACACCCTCTGCACTCCCCTCTAAACCATTCCCTCTATTTAACCCGTTCCCGATCGCTCACGGGGCAAACGAGCGTATCGCAGCGACCAGCGAGGCAAACGAGCGTATCGCAACGAGCGTATAGCAGCGACCAGACCGACGCGCCGAACAACACTCACTCCGTCGTCCTTTCGGTAAAGAAAAACACCGCGTGCCACGTGGTCATAAGGTGAATTTTAGTATGGTGTGGGACTCGAAGATGGCACTGTAATCGCTGCGGTATCGTAGCGGAGAAGGTGTTGGGACTGCCATAAGCTCATTAACGAAAAAAAAAGTGGTTATACGATGAATGAATACTTACCTGCGCGAAACACTTAAAGAAAGACGACCAACGTTCTGTCCCTTCCCCCCCCCCCTTTCTTGCTTTCCTTTAAGCTTTTTTTCCTGCTGGGAGATATTTGACATAAAATAATGCTGCTTTAACACATAAAACGAAGCTAGGGAACCTTGATGCCTCATTTGTTAGTTTGGCACAACGTTAATGAAAACGTGATTGATATGTGGAGGTTCAACGTCCCAAAACCGTTAACGAAAACGTGCTAGTAATAAAGCCTATACGATGGTATAGGGAGCGTTAATTGTACTGTTTGAAGCGCGCTATAGCAGTAATTATCGCAGATGTGAATAAAGTACGCGAAAAGATAGTTTGCCGACGAAAAGAACATACCGAGCCTGCAAACTTCCAAGGTCGCAGGCTCGGTCCGCTGCCGGAGGCAAGTTGTCTTTTCGTCCGCTTTACTTTTCTCACATCTCTATCACAATTACTACAATACACTTCAAACAGTACAGTTAACGTCCGCTATACCTTCCTTGACGTCATTATTCGAAGCACACAATTATGAGAAGCCACTGAACGCTAAAGACGAGGAAAGAATGGGGGAAGTCGTCTGCTTCACTTGAGAGAGAGAGAGATAAATAGAGAGGAAAGGCAGGGAGGTTAACCAAGCTTGGCTCGGTTGGCTACCCTACACTTGGGGGGGGGGAAAGGGGAATAATAGAACGGAAAAAGACAGAAAAGAGGAGGAGTAAGAAAGAGAAGCATAAATAGTCAGCTCGAGACTACACAGCACGGCCTCGCACAGTTCTTTCACAAGCGGTCGTGAAGTTTGGTGGTCCTTAAAAAGAACAAGAGGCCTTTCGTGGCTTTGCGCGTATGGGAAGCCGTCGGCCAAGGTCCCAGGATCTTCTCTTCTGTAAGCGGCCGTGAATCCAGCTGACAGAGCTTGGCTTCCATAATACGTCGTTCGGTCTGGTATGCTGCGCAATGACATAGAATGTGCTCAAGCGTTTCCTCGCAGGCGCAGATGTTGCATGCCGAAGTGCTCACCATTCCAAGGAGACGAGAGTACGAATTCGTAAATGCCACGCCCAACCTCATGCGACACATGCTTCACTTGAGGTATACAGTATACCTTGAGGTATACAGTATACCTGCCACGTACGGTGGTGGTCATGGCGCTCAACTATATATGCTTGTACCCGCATGTCGCGGAAACGGAAAATGCTCGAGATCCGACTTAGGCATGCCGTTAGTGAACACGAGTAGGTCCCAATTTCTAAAGCCCTCCTCTACAACGTCTCTCGTAATCATAACGTCATTCTTGAACGTTAAGCGTGAACAATTATTGTTATGGTAGGTACATATACAGTACACCTAACAACAGACCCTGGCCCAATGTTGCGATAGGACGAAGGTTTGTCATCCAAATACGAGTTGGCTACCTTCGTGAAAACCAACAAAATATTCTGGTGACGCGAAGATAATAGATACGGTAGCGGTAGGCACGGTCACCAATTGATTGATTGATTTGTGGGGTTTAACGTCCCAAAACCACCATATGATTATGAGAGACGCCGTAGTGGAGGGCTCCGGAAATTTCGACCACCTGGGGTTCTTTAACGTGCACCCAAATCTGAGCACACGGGCCTACAACATTTCCGCCTCCATCGGAAATGCAGCCGCTGCAGCCGGGATTTGAACCCGCGACCTGCGGGTCAGCAGCCGAGTACCTTAGCCACTGGACCACCGCGGCGGGGCAAGGCACGGTCACCAAGGAAACGTATCGCAGTGTAGACAATTATCACGAGACGTCCGCGTACGTCTTGTAGTACGATTCGCAGAATGCTTCTTTTATAAGAAGGTATAAATAGAGCGCACATCTCCACTCTGCTGGGTGAAGAGCATCGCAGCTCCGAGCGCACCCACTCAGCCATTTTCATACGCCGATTTTCGTCAGCCTCACATTGCACTTGCTGACTGCAAGTATGCAATATTAGTACATCAGGCGAGGCCTGGCGATTTTATTTTTCTTCTTCGGATGAGACTTGAAGAATACCTTAGTCGATCGGAGACGGAACGCGACTGTGAGATAAGCCAGCCAGCGAGCCAGATCGAAAGTCGTAAATGCCGGTTGTGTAGTGGAGACCCCATGAGAAATCAAAACTGCCCTGCTATAAACCTCTCCGGGCCAGTTTCGTAATCGAAACAATGGAACGCGACGGTTACGAAAGCGCCGCCAGGACGTCGGGCACGCGAACGGACGCACTCGAAACAGACGTATACGCTCTCATTCACGCACACGCAATTATAACGTCATTCAATGGGGGGCAAAAACGTACGAAAAAAAAAAAGAGCTCAAACTAGGCCTCGATGGGATCGCGTCACCGCTGACACAGACGTCTGCTGTGTGTGACAACGAGACAGCCTCAACGGTCTGCGGCTGCCTGCCTGACACCGCACCTGCGACATCCTGTTGATGTTATACAGTGCCATGCCGACCGACTATGTGTGCGGCTGTGCGCAGATCTGGCGGCTTCATTTTTCGATGGAGGACAAAATGGCCGAATAGGCCAGCATGCTCAAATTTGGGAGCACGTTAAGGAACCCCACCCAGGTGGTCGAACTTTCCGGAGCCCTCCACTACACGGCGTCTTCTCATAATCATACGGTGGTTTTGGGGACGTTGAACCCCACATATCAACCAATCAATAAATCAATCAATCAATCAATCAACAGACAGACACAAGCACGAACGCCGCTTTCATGAAGGAGGCAATCACGCCACTTCACACACCGTCCGAAGCAACCTGCCACGCCCGCATACAACGCGCTCCATGCATAACCTTGCCACAATACATGCGGTCCTCCAGCTGCCATCATCTCCCTCCGTGTGACAGCCGCATGAAGAGGCGAGCACCAACTGCAAGCGGCCTCGGGGTGCAGGTGTGCATACCTGTCAACCTAGCGCCAGCCCCGTATGTGCCCCCCCCTCCCCCCATTCTAACCTCGCGTCGGGCACGACTGTATATAGATGTAAGCGGTGAAGTATGTATAACTCGAATGCGAGGCTGCACTTCGGAGATCGCTAATAACGCGCCGCGATATGCAAGCGGCGGGCAAGCATCCATGGCGGACGGATTATATACGATCGCAAAAGACGGATCGTTTTTGTAAATGCGCTTGAGAGGATCCAACGGTATGGGAACGTGTTCCTGAATGAACCGGGACGAGTTAAAGGGTGGTGCGCCGCTTTATTCGGGAAACTATTTCGTTGTTTTCTGCAGCAACACATTCCGGCCATGGGAGTGCGCCTCCAAGTTAGCGCCGTACGTACATTTACACAGTCAGACCTATCCAGCCATTCTTCGAAGTGCAGCGTTACGGCCCAATATAGCTTTTTTTGTTTTCGCTTCACTTGCACCGATCTATTAGACATCCCTTTTTTGTTTTCACAGTTGACCCAGGTATACGTTAAGGGGGCGCCATCTTTCCCAGAGAACCCTGGGCGGCCCCATACGGTTCAATCAATAGACAATGCACGTGCTTAAGTAAACGATCTAGTGATTATAGTACTTTAGGCGGAAATACTAGTGTTTGCGAATAACAGCTTTTAGTCAGAGATGACGACACCCACTATAACATTTCAGGAGAGACTTTCACATCATAATTTGCAACACGAGGACGATCAATACGTGTGCTCCAACTATGGCCAGTATTGAACATCAGCCTAAGTCTCATCACATCAGGCTCATCACCATCAGGCTAATAAGACAACTTCCAAGACGTCCAGCACATCACCGCGATTCGACCTTATAACATCGCGTCGACACAAACAAATGGACGAAGAAAAAAAAAGCCACGAAACACCGAATCTTATCTCAGTACTTTAACATTTATCGAGAGGAAGTCAACATACAGAAAACGCGACGGACGTCGCCTTAGGCATGTGCGACATTTTCTCAAGATTGCACGACCTCTTTATAGTCTGCAGCTTCCAAACAGGCGGCCAGAGACAGCCATTTTCTTTTTGACCGCTAACTAGATAGCCATAAATAACCTCTCTCGACTTCCTTGCCGACCACGAATCATCGAATTCACACGATTACAACTTCAAAGTGGTCAAACATTTTTGGAGTATGTCCGGTCAGTTTTAGATGACTGAAAATCGACAGAGTCACATGGTCACGCGAGCTTCGTTAACATCGGCGGATGTCGACACCACGCGCACGCCGTGCTCGTTTCGCAGAGATCCTGGCTTCGGCGTCGTTGCATATAGTGAGCGTAACATCATCTTATGCGTGACCGAAAAATGGAAAACGATGCAAATAAAATAGTAACAAGAAATCGGTGCACATACACGGAGTGACAAATGATGAGTGGGGCGAAGCGTTCATCCGTCTGTCTGACCGTCCGTAAGCCTGTCTGTGTCTGTCCGTCCGTGAGCCTGTCTGTGTCTGTCTGTTCGTCCGTGAGCCTATCTGTGTGTCTGTCCGTTCGTGAGCCAGTCCGTCTGTTGTGTCTGTCTGTCCGTTCGTGAGCCAGTCCGTCTGTTGTGTCTGTCTGTCTGTTCATCGGTCTGTCTGTCCGTCTGTTGTGTCTGTCTGTCTGTACATCCGTCTGTCTGTCCGTCTGTTGTGTCTGTCTGTCTGTACATCCGTCTGTCCGCCTGTTGTGTCTGTCTGTGTCCGTCCGTCCGTGGGCCTGTCTGTGTCCGTCCGTCCGTAAGCCTGTCTGTGTCCTTCCGTCCGTGAGCCTGTCTGTGTCCTTCCGTCCGTGAGCCTGTCTGTCTGTCCGCACCAGCTGAGTGAGTCATTGAACTAGGCAGTCACGAACCACGACGAGCTGTAGGAGGGACCACAACCCATGGCTTAAGGAACTTCGCCCCTAAAAATCCTGGGTCAGCGTGTGGATCGAACCCGGATCGTTTGCGTGGCCGACGGATGTTCTACAACCCGACCACACGTCTGCTTGTGAATACAGTGAAAGTAACTTCATCTGCTTGTAAATTCAGTGCAAGTACATGCAAGTATACCTCGCATGTATACTTGCAAACTTGCATGTACTTGCATGCATGTAAACATGCAAGTATACCTTGCATGTTTTACAAACGCACCCGTCCTGTATACATTCTTCACAGCATATAATGAAATAGTGCGGCAATAATGAGTGGCTACAAGCTTACAACTTTTCATATATGCGTCAGAACATGTGATTATCATAATGACTCCGTGGTTTAAAGCCGCGGTCACTGACTACAAGAAACACACACCCTAGTGCACCTATTCCCGTAAGGTCACGTACTATATACAGTGAGTGCATAGCAAGTTCGAAAAGGTTTCACGCGCTAAGCGTTTGAAGTACGCGCTATAGGAACAGCATTTCGCTATCACGTTCAACTCTTGGAGGCAAAACTAGTTTATATGATGGCTTTTTTTTTCGCTTCCCGGTGGGCATACGTACGGTGTGACGTTTTCGCGTTTGAAATGGAGAGCTATTTCGTTATTGTGAAGATGCACGTAATATTGGCTGTGGTAACGGGCACTTGTGGCGAGGTGATCGCGATAAATTGTTCTGCTCGGCATCGTTTCGTAAGCGGACGCGATCCGCCGAAACCTACAGTTAAATTGCAGCTCCGCTGTATATTATCCTGTCTGTGTCACTCTCGAAGATTAGCTGACGCGGTAGAAGGAAGAGAAACAAACGCAGGAAACGGAAACGACGGGCATAAAAATCAGCTGCACAAAACTACGCGCCAGTGAGCTTAAACGAATGACAGGTGAATGCTTTATTTGTTGTTGTTTTTTTGTTTTTTGGACAGACTGTCCGCTCTCGTTATTCGTACGTCGTGGTCACCGGTCGGCTAAAACCTGTGGAGCTCACTCATGAAATATATTTTGAGCTTTGGGCTAACTAGAACTCACACTGGTGAAACTTTTGATTGATTGATTGATTGATTGATTGATTGATTGATTGATATGTGGGGTTTAACGTCCCAAAACCACGATATGATTATGAGAGACGCCGTAGTAGAGGGCTCCGGAAATGTCGACCACCTGGGGTTCTTTAACGTGCAGCCCAAATCTGAGCACACGGGCCTACAGCATTTCCGCCTCCATTGGAAATGCACCCGCCGCAGCTGGGATTCGATCCCGCGTTCCGCGGGTCAGCAGCCGAGCACCTTAGCCACTAGACCACCACGGCGGGGCGAAACGATGTTTTCCGCTGCCCGTCAGCATCATGAAGACAACCAGCGCGGGAAAAAGAAGTTCGACACAGCTGGAGAGATGCCAGGAGCCCGAGGGGAGGAAGGTATACATGCCGCATCACTAAACTCTTTCTCGAGTGGAGAGATAAGGGGCTTTGGGAGGCTGTAAATAAAGCACGCGCCTGTAGAGCTGCTTCTCTGCACGACCTGCCAGAGAACAACTGCGTACTTGCGCCGCGCTGGCTGCCACCGTTTTTCTCCGGCATACAGACCAGTGCGTGTGCGTCGCCATTTTATCGCGTTCAGGACAGGTATAGCAACCATACGGGGCGCCGCCTAACACTGCAGTTAAAGAGCGCTTCCGGTCGCACAGAGATATACAGGGTGTCCCACATAACTTGAGTCGAGAAATTTGAAAGACACTTAAGTGGCGAATTGAACCAATCGCGTACACTTACTCGCACTACTTTGTAGTTACTCAGGTAATTCTTCATTCTAATAATTCTTCATTCTAATAATTCTTCATTCCAATAATTCTTCATTCCAATAATTCTTCATTCCAATAATTCTTCATTCTAATAATTCTTCATTAATAATTACATATTTTTTTCAATTATGGGCTGGAAACCCAAAATATGAACACTGGGATGTAGAGCACTTTCAAAAACCACCGATTGAATTGTTTCCTGTACGATACGTCTAGTGCTGTTATTTTTTCCACGTTGTAAAGAAAGCCCGCGAAATGTGAAAAGAAGCCGTGTCACGGAACACGAGCGCACTGCTATATAGTGCTGCTACAGGCTTTCTTTACAACGCGGAAAAAATAACAGCGTGAGACGTATCGTACAGGAAACAATTTAGTCGGTGGTTTCTGAAAGTGCTCTACACCTCAGTGTTCATATTTTGGGTTTCTAGCCCATAATAAAAATAGGTAATTAAGAATTATTAATTAGTATGGCAGGCAATAAAAAATAGCCTCAGTACCTACAGGCTAGTGCGGGTAGTACGAGTGTGGTTCAATTCGCCTCAGAAGTGTCTTTCATTTCTAAATTATTGGCTCAAGTTATGTGCGACGTACAGCCTGTATAGGATGTGTTTCGATTCCAGACAACATCGTATACAGTACGCTGACACCTTCGACGACATCGGCGAACCGCGACAAGTGGATCGCGCCTCGGTGACGTTCGCGCGACAATGACATTACCTCGCGTCGAACAGAGAAAGCTAAGCGAAACAAAGATTTTTTTTTTCTCTTTAGTTCGTTTCGTGTTCAAATCTGTGAGAAACTATAAACGTAGCTTACACTGAGCTGAAATGAGTGTGTGTCTGCAGACGACCACAACATGGCGAGATCCGAGCTAGAGCATATCGTTGAGCCACCATCTTGTTTCGTCTCAGATGCTGTATTCTCAAAGCTGCGTACACTCTGTCGGCTTCTAGAGAATTTGTACGGGACTTATAAGATGGCCGCTGTTCCGGCCTTCCGCACGAAAGATAGATTCAACGTGAGCCAGTTGACGTCAGCGAAGAGCCACAACAACGCCGTTCAGATATAGTTCAAACGCCGCAAACTCGTACGAAGGCGCTTGTCTCCGAGGTTACGTGATGCAGTCATCCAGAGCGCACCTCGCTATTCAACACGTGCACGTGCCGAAATGCACCAACGACGCGTAACGGCAGGTATATGACCTCTAAGATCGGAGACAGCATATACGGCGTCTCTCACGATCATATATAGACCCATTCCATGTTTGTAATCACAGGTAAGCTGACGTCGACATTATGGGTTAAATTAGAGCGACGTCCGCACGTAACTTCCGCCATAAGCGCTGAGGGCTGTGACGTGCTTCAACAAACAAAACTAAGTTGTGAGACACGACTCACATGTTTTTTGTTTTTTGTTTTTTTTCCTCGTTGCTTAACTGATTACACGTACCACACTGTGCACCATTGAAAACCCAGCAGAAACTGCGGTATACAGGCAGAGCGTCCTTTGCTTACGAAGACAGCGCCACCGCATTTTCGCGACGTAAGTCTGGTGAAAATTTGTCTATACCACGCGGCTTATAGTGACGTAAAACACCCCACACATGATTAAACGTCGGAAATTCGAGGCGAGTAGTGTATAGTGCTCGTAATGCTTGCAAGTGCAAGCAGCTGTACATGCACGCTGAAACCGTCGACTGCACATTCCGCGCAGTGGGCGACATTCAACCGTCGCCATTCGAGCGCGTTAAACGGCTCGACTCTTTTTTTTTTTCTCTGTTTCTGACGCTTTAGGGACGGCTGACTAACAGGAACGCTCGCGACACCGGCGTGCAAAGCGATTTTAACTCTGTCATTCAGCCATCTGTGGATTGTAATCATTCTTCCTCTTTATTAATCTTCGAAAGGGCACTGCATAGAGAGCAACAGTCTCTCTACGCAGTGCCCTTTTCGACTTATTCCCGGCGAGGAACGCGGCCGATATGCCACCTCGACGACGCGGCGGCGCTCGAGAACAAGCGTGAAGACGCGCGACCTTAGAGAAGAAGCAGGTGGGGCGCCCTTTTCTAAAACAACGCAGCGGCGTGCCAGAGTGTAGAAAAAAAAAAAAACCCGACGTTCGACAATTTGTATCACATGCAAGAGCGACTCAAGCGCCATCCACGTGCATGCTCCGCACGGCATCTCAGGAATTAACGCTCGTTTTTTGTTTTTGTTTTTTGCATGACAGTCATTGTGTCAATTCAGACGGCGCAGAACGAATATGATTCGGGGTTTTTATGCGCCAAAACCACGATATTTGTACGAGAGACGCGTGATGGAGCGGTGGATTTTAAACAGGAAAGTTAGTAATATTGTAACGGGTGCAAGAGAAGAAACGTCAAAAACTACTTTATTATGGGCGAACTTGTGCCCCGGAAATTATGTGCGAAAAGATGGAAGAGTCCGTTAGAGCGTTCCAAAAACAAAGACTGTACCTCTGCCCACACACCTTCTTCGCAGCTCCAACCCACACTGGCCTGTGAACAAGAGGCACGAGACGTGCGGCCCCAAGCAAGAGTGCGCACAAGACTGTGGACGCTGATTCTTCGTAATGTCGGATAACGTAAACAGTCTCTGTGGCAATATATTGGTACACCGCCAACGGCACTATATAGCAAAGGATAGCCCCACCGCGGTGGTCTATAGTGGCTAAGGTACTCGGCTGCTGACCCGCGGGTCGCGGGATCGAATCCCGGCTGCATTTCCGATTGAGGCGGAAATGTTGTAGGCCCGTGTGCTCAGGTTTGGGTGCACGTTAAAGAACCCCAGGTGGTCGCAAATTTCCGAAGCCCTCCACTACGGCGTCTCATAATCATATGGTGGTTTTGGGACGTTAAATCAATAGCAAAGGATAACCGAAAGAGTCGCTGCGATAGCTGGCCATAATGGTCGGCGTGCGTAATACAAGCCGACGGGATGACCTACGGCACCGACTGCGTGTTCACGTGATAACGTCGAAGCGCCCCCATCGTCAAGTGGCTTTAACGTTTTTTTTTTTTTTTTTCGGACCAACACGAGCGCGTCTTTTATACACGTAAAGACCAAGCGGGTGGGAACTTATAATCGCGAATCGACAGCGGATCGAGAGAAATGTCACGCCACACACGACAGCCGTTCACGCGCGTATCTCGCTTGGTATTAACGACAGGTGCGTTTCCTCCGAGGCAGTTGCAAACGAACTCCCAGTTGAGTAAAAAAAAATAATATTTAAAAAAAAATTCTCTCAGCCGAAGCTAAATCTCCTCTTCGACGACGCACGAAGCGATGACAGCGCAGCGATGTGTAGCACGCGATCGCCCACAGTGACGCGGTCGTAAAAAACGACACCGCGGGAGAAGCGAATGCTATACAACAACTTTCGGTATACAGCAACAGCGTCAATTACACTGACACAGCGGTTACTATGGCAACATGAGCGATGTACACACGTATAACCACATGCAAGTGATGCGACTGCAACAGCAACACCCAGAGAAGTGATCACTAGGGGTAGCAGCAACAACGTGAACTGCACTGACAAACCGGCGAGGATGGCAGCGGGAAGCGATGACAGCAAAATGCAGCAATGTCGTTCGTAATGACGCGACTGCAACAACGACACAGAGAGGAGTGAATACTACATCAGCGACAGACGACAGTAGTGGAAACAGCGTCAAATGTACTAACACGGCCGTAACCATAGGAGCAATGTCATCAGCTGTAACAGCTGTGACGTGGCTGTAACAACAACGACCACATCGAGAGAAGTGAGTATACTACAGCAACGACGGTAGTGGCAACAACGTAAGTTGCACTGACAACAATGGTAGCATGAGAGATGAAATATATCAAATCGTTATCTGCAGCAATGTCATCCACAGTGACGGGGCTCTAACAACGACACTGAAAGGAGTGAATAATATAGGGAAACGAAACTAGTAGCAGGAACTTAAACTGTGCTGACCCCGCAGTAACGATATCAACGGGACAGACGTACAACTTCAGCTACGAGCAGGCAACCACCCACAACGACATCCGCAGTAACAGCTCTGAATATCGACAACATTGAAGCCGTGCAACACACCAACGACAGCAGCAACGACAGGGCGTGAAAAATAATGTGCAGCAGGTCGGATGCGACATGAGATTTGAGTTTGAGAGACAATAAGGCTGGGGCTATGAAAGTTGGTGGAAGTCTATATTTCGGTAAGATCGGATTGTATATATCATAATGGAAAGGCCATTAACCCTCTCGATTATCTGTTCACACCAACGTACGTCTCTAATCATCAAGACCATTCACGAAAAATATTAGAATACCGCTACAAAACCCACTCTTTCGGTAGTTTTTTTTTTTTGTAAAAACAATACAGGAATGGAACCGTCTACCGGATTAGGCTCGTCAATGAAACCTGATAACGAATCTTTTTTTTCTCTTCCTTGTAACAACGCCTAATATCACTGCCACTAAGAATGGTTTGTTGTCTCGAAGCGCGTGGGTGTTTACAAATGCATGACTGTGACGTTTGTTTTCGCTCACCAATATTCGAGTGTTTTTTTCCCTCTCTCAAAAAATATCTCGAGTGCTGTTGTACTTGATGTATCTATTGTTTCGATTGAAAACTATGTAGTCAAATTATTATGTTATACCTCCCCTACGTAATGCCTTACGGCGGTGTGGGTGAAATGTAAATAAATGAAAGTAAAAGTATAGAGAACTTCCCGTATTAAAAAAAAAAAAGACTGCGCATGCGCAGAGCGGCGGACACATCGACGAGCTTTGCATGCACGCAACACACCAACGTGCAGACGCGCGGTCGTAGCATGCGGATCAGCTCACCCATGCCGGAAGCGCGCAACAACAAAAGACAACCAAAGTAAACACGAGACTTCGGCAGTGGCGGTCCCAACGAAAAGTCGGCGATCTGACCAGCGAGAACGGAACCACCGAGGCGCCAGCACGGACGTCACAACAACCCGAGCAATGGCGGCTGCCCCACATGAAAGCGATATTACACGCAAAAAAAAAAAAAGCGGCTGCGAATTCTGCCACGACTTCATAAGGAAAAGAAAATTGAAATAGTGCACCCCCTCCAAACACACACACACATAACAGCGCGAGCATTGTCCCGTTATTGATTATACCGCGCGAAAGCGGTGCATAAATACAAAGGGAGCTGAGAGAGAGAGAGAGAGAATGTTTTTTTTCTTTCTGCATACTATAAGCTTCAACAAAATAACAGGCCGCATTGCGTCGTAGCAGAAGTCGCGCTAGGCAACGTTGGCAGTTCTAGCGACTTTCCGAAGAAAAAAAAAAAAGCTCCACAGTGTCATCCTGAACCGTTACCGGTTTAATAACGTCACTGTTGTCAACGCAAACATCCACGGCAGACCAAACTGTCCTTGCAAAGCGTCTGGAATTCGGTGTCTCAAACACCAAAAGTCAGACAAGCAAAGTGTGGTTGCAGACGACAGCTCACATGGGACGACACCATTATGCTTTTAAGCGGCACAGACGGAAACAAAAACGTCGCAGCAGCAGACGACAACAGCCTCGCCGGCGAGTTGCTCGAGATGACGACTCTGATCGCAATAGCGACAGCTTCAATAGCTTCTCTACCGGGCAAACTACGTCGCAGCTATCGGCACCAATATCGAGCCACCATAATATAGTAACGCGACAGCAAAGCACGCACAGTGCGAACAGATCGAAAACGCGAAAATTTAGGGCCATGCCATGCAAGTATACACTTTCCTTTCCAGGCATTACTTTGACTTGAACACTTACGTCAAAACATAGAACCTTTAGAGGTCATATTAACAGCGCCACAACGTGCTTATCACGATCAATTGCTCAGTAGCACCAATAAAAAAGAAGATAGAAAGAAAAGCGCCCATAGCGTATTAATTTTAACGCTGTATACATACGTCAGTGTATGCAAGAAGCGTGCAGACGACGGCTTTCGTCTGTTTCCTCGCAAAGCCTCGATTAATCGACACGGACGAACAACGTTGTATATATAGGTGTAAGCCCCGCTGAATTTACGGTCGATTTCCCGCGAACTATAGAAAATCGGGGAAATCGCAAACTGCACGAAGACGCGCCGCGAACAACCAACGCATCTAAAGCGTTGTTTAGCGCCATATAGGCTAATGTTGATAATTACATGAATCATGCGCAATAATAAACAACGCATCAATTACGCTGCATATGGTCGCTTCTATGGGTAATTAAATTAGAGTATTATAGTATAGCATTATTGACAAGCGGTCGTGACTCGCGAGGTAGCATTTATGAGAGGTAAACTAACTCCGGAACCATCAGTAGAATATTTATTGAAGTTATCGAATAGTATTTGACCTACATACAGACAGACAACTAACGAAATCCTGAGGAAGTATAGCCAGTTCTTGTTTTTTTTTCGTATTCGTTTTGCGCAATTATACTCCCCAAAGGTCGTAAATAAATTTTAACGATGAAGTGCACCTTTTCTTGACTTATCTCTGTCTGGGAAAGCAGAGTATTACTTTTTCAAGTGACAACCGTAAAGGAAACGAAAAAAATTGGTCACTGCCGACTGTCAAAATTGACAAAATGCTTCCATTTTCAGGGTGTCTATGAGACGCGCGATTAAAGAGCGGAAGAAACGCAGAATATTTTTTCAAGTGGCACAACCGTGAAGGAAGCGAATAAATTTGGTGTCTGCCGGCTGTCGCAATTGACAGAATGCTTCCATTTTTCAGGGTGTCCACCAGAGGCGCGATGAAAGAGCGGTAGAAAACGCAGACAGTGCAGCAACGATGACCACTGCAGCCTTCTCTTCTTTGCCTTCTCTCCTTCAACCCTTGCGTATCTCTTGACAGAGACGACGCGTAACACTGTAAACAACTGTGACCCTTCGCAAGATGCGTGCAGTGCCGCGGCCCTCGCCGCACAAGGACACACCGTTTCTGCAAACGTTGCATTGTACCTTCCGTCGCTTATGCAAACATCGTCTACCCGGTTCTAGAGGGGGAGGGGAATGAAAAGGAAGCTCTTCGGTTTCCCACTAACTTGGAAGGCTCTCTCTCTTTCTCGTATATTTTTTTACGGCGGCTTCCTTGCCGTCGAATCGCCGCAGTGCGCTTCAAAAAGCCGACGTTCTCGCTTTACTGGCGGCGGCAGCTCCGTCCACGTTACCTGCTAAGCGTTATCATCTGCTCATCATTATCAGTTGTACAGATCTTCAAGACGTGATTGGAAAGAGAATCACGTTGTATACCTTCCAGAAATATGGAGGTGCGAGCGTAAACACACACACACACACACACACACACACACACACACACACACTATACATAATGTGCGTGTGTGTGTGTATCACGCCTAGCGTACCAGATAAATCAGCTTCATAAAAAGCAGAGTCAAATTATGTCAAATCGCGGCGACTGAAAAACGCATGTGGGACAGATGTTCCCCTGCCTATCGTTTACAGGAGGCGCGAACTTCCGCTGGCTTCGAAAAACAAACAAATGGCGAAAAAAAAATGGCGGGATCGCCGTGGAACAGACAGCCAACCGTCCGTCCGGAGTTTTGAAGAAGAAGAAGAATAACTTTATTTATGAAGTCCAGCGAAGTTGATTTGGGGCGGGCCTAGGCGTCGGCCACGAGCCCTTGGGCTCGGGCGGCTTCCTCGGCTCGCTGGACGGCCCACAGTTGTTGTTCGAATGAGGAGCTGAGCAGAGCCCCCTCCCAGCGTGTCCTGCGGTCCGAAACTGCCTCTTCGTGGTTTTCATCGTTGCTTTCATCTAAACTCGAGCATTCCCATAGTATATGTGAAAGTGTTGCCCTTTCATCGCAAACCTTGCATTTTTCTGTTAAATACAGATCAGGGTAACAGAGACTAAAGAGAACTGGATTCGGATAAGTATATGTTTGCAGTTGTCGCCACGCAACTGCCTGTTTTTTATTTAACCTGTTGTGTGGCGGAGGGTACTTTCGCCTTTCTAGCTTATAGTGCTGCGTTATTTCGTGGTAACTAGTCATGCGGTCCCCCCACTCCCACTCCCCCCCGTGTGGAACTTCGCCCGAGGTGGCGTCGGCGTTCGCAACGGCTCGGTTCGTGAGTGCTCGAGCCGCCGCGTGCGCCGCCTCGTTGCCGGCCAGCGGGGTTTGTGTGTGTGCGGGGGTCCATATGACGAAAGTGTCATTTTTTTCCCGAATTTTGTCTTCGTTAGTCATTAGGATTCGCAGCGCCTCTCGGGAGACACGACCGTTCGCATAGTTGCGTATCGCTGCTTGCGAGTCACTAATTACTACTTCGGCCTCAGTGGTCGCCACCGCGAGTGCTATGGCCACCTCCTCGGCCGTCTCGGTCAGTGGCGTTTGCACCGTAACGCTCGTCATGCATGTCCCTTTACCGTCGACCACCGCGGCCACGTAACCACACCTTCGCGCGTATCTGGCCGCGTCCACGAATACCGCTTCCTTGCAATTTCCGAATTTTCTCTGCAAGTCCTGCGCTCTCTGGTTTCTTCGGCCGGTGTGATGTTCCGGGTGCATATTTTTGGGCAACGGCGGAATCACTATCTTTTCCCTCACCATCACGGTTATGTCGGCTTTTCGCCTTGCTGCGTGTGATAGTGGATTCCCAGTTTTTCGAGGATGTACCTGCCCGTTTTAGTCTTAGAAAGTCGTTCATACTGTGCTACGTTGTGCGCTTCTATTAATTCGTCAAGCGTGTTGTGCAAGCCTAGTTCTAATAATTTCACTGTGCTTGTGTTCATGGGTAAGCATAAAGCTTGCTTATACACTTTCCTGATTAAGCAATCTAATTTTATCTTCTCGGCGACGTGCCAATTCAAGTAAGAGGCAACGTACGTGATTCTACTGAGGACAAAGGCTTGCACAAGTCTAATAGTGTTCCCTTCTTTCATACCACTATGTCGGTTCGTAATTCGTTTTAGAAGTCGGATTGTCTGATTTACCGCGTGTTCCAACCTGCGAACAGTTTCGCCATTGTGGCCATTGGCTGCAATATACAAGCCTAACACGCGTATAACGTCTACTTTGGGAATGACGTGGCCTTCCGAGGTCGTTAGCTGTATCGCTTCCTCTGCGTGATTTGCGCTTTGTTCGCTGTATTTGGGCTTTCGACCTCTGCGCGTAGGTCTGTAAACCAGTAGCTCCGATTTCTCAGCCGAGCAGGTGAGGCCCGTGCCCTCTAGGAATCTTTGAACCGTATCGATGGCTCGCTGTAGCGTCTGTTCTATTTGGCCGTCACATCCCCGAGTTACCCACAGAGTAATGTCGTCTGCGTACAGACTGTGGGAGAGCCCGTCAATCTCTTCTAATTTAGCTGGTAACCCTATGAGTGCGAGGTTAAAGAGCAAGGGCGAAATCACCGAACCCTGAGGAGTGCCGGCGCTGCCCATCTCTATCTCTCCTGACTCTAATTCTCCCAATGTGATCCTCGCTGTCCTGTCCGTTAGAAAATCACGGACGTAGTCGTACGTCCTTTTACCGAGTCCTAATTCTATTATTCGGGTAAGTATAGTCGAGTGCTTGACATTATCAAACGCCTTCTTTAAATCTAGGCCTAAGATTGCTTTGGTAGAAGTGGTCATGCTGTCTATTACCTGGTGCTTGAGTTGTAGCATGGCGTCCTGCGTGGAGAGGCTCTTCCTGAAGCCCAGCATGGTGTGAGGAATCAGATCGTGGTCCTCGAGAAAGTTTGTTAGTCTCGCGAGGACCACGTGCTCCATGACCTTACCAACGCAGGACGTCAGCGATATCGGTCTTAGATTTTCCAGCTGTATGCGCTTTCCTGGTTTGGGTATCATAACGATGCGGGCGGTTTTCCACTGTCGGGGAATACGTCCCTTTTCCCAGCATTCGTTAAGGAAAACCGTGAGGTGCTCTATCGATGTGTCATCTAGATTCCGAAGCGTTTTGTTCGTAACCCCGTCTGGTCCGGGCGATGATTTCGTGTTGAGCCTGTGCAGCACCGCGCGTACTTCAGCAATGCTGAAAGGTCTGTCCAAGCACTCGTTCGCAGTGCCTTTGTATTCAGAGTGGAGCACGGGTCTAGTCGGATTAGTGTATCTCATCCTGAGTTCATGCAAGAGTTCTGCGTGGGTTCCTTTGTAGACGTTGATTATCTTATAGACATTTTGCCTATATGCTGTTTTAGTCTCCTCTGGATCCAGCAGGAACCTGAGGAGATTCCACGCCTTGGTGAACCCTACCCGACTATCCATGCTATTACACGTCTCTTCCCACTGTGACTTGCAAAGCTGTAAAGCGTATTCCTCGATGTCTCTATTCAGTTTAGCTATTCGCCTACGTAAAGTCCTATTGTGTCGTTGTACTTTCCACCGGGCTTGTAGGCTACGTTTAGCCTCCCACATATGCAGAAGCTTACTATCTAGGACCTGGAGGTTTGCCTCAGGAGGGACCTCATGCGTTGCTGCCGCGACATCTTGCCTCAGCATTGATGTCCACTTTTCTATATCTTCGATATTTTCCGAGGAGTCAATCCTATTTTCCCTGTTTTGCCTAAACTTGTCCCACTCTACAAGTTTTAGTAGCTTGCTTTTCTTTTTGCACGGCCCCGCATTGGCACGAATTTCTACAATAGTGTGATCACTGCCCAAATCCTCCTGTGTATTCGTCCAGCATACGTTTGTTATGTTTTTAACGAACGCGAGATCTGGTGACGTATCAGCACAAACACTATTTCCTTGTCGCGTAGGCGCGGAGGGGTCGGTAATGAGAGTGAGACCCTCCAGTAGAGCATCCTCCCATAGGTTTTTGCCTTTCAGGTTTTCGTATTTGTAGCCCCATGCGGAATGATGAGCGTTAAAGTCTCCCGCTACGAGGAGCGCTCGGGTCCCCGCGATGCCGGCCGCCTTCTTGAGTAGCGCGCGGAAGCGGTGCTTAAGTCGAGGGCTACTATACACATTAAGAATGAAAAGACTATTGTCTCGATTCTTTGGAGGTACTATCTCCACAAACAGGTGCGGTATCGCGTTTACCTTAATCTCATGCTGCGTTACGGTTAGGTTACGTTTGACTAGCGTCGCGACGGCCGGTTTGTCCCGAGGAGCGCTATCCTGAAATGACCTGTAACCGGATAACTTAGCTTTAACGTTAGTTTCCTGTAGAAGTATCACATCTGGCTTCTCCTTGCTAATCAGGTATTGTTGAAGATGTCCCCGCTTTCTAGCGTATCCTCTACAATTCCATTGCCAGATTACGTAATTTTTAGTATTGTGAGTAGCCATGGTGATAGTAAAATTTAATATTTTCCAGTGTTCTCCCTAGTCTCTGTGTCCACTGGTCTGTGGTACGGTTTCCCAGTCTGTTTGAGGGGCCCGCAGCTGCTAGCTGGTAACCTTCGCTCGTTGTTTTCAACCCTCATCTGCAGGGTGGCGAGTTGTTGCTGTATTTGCTGCATTGTAGTTGTTATCTGCTGCATCGCGCCTGTAAGCTGGCTAAGCATTCGTTCCATTTCTGCTTTACGCGTGTTCTTTTCATCCTCTATTTCTTTCCTGACTATGCTTATGTCGTCTTCGACATCGTGCCGTTTCCTATCCCTTTCCTCTGTTTTATGTGTTTGAATTTCGGCTTGCGCCGGGTCCACTTCAACTGCCCTGCGTTTCGAGGGGGTCGGCACCGTTTCATCCTTAGATAGTACCTCCCCTGGATTTTCCTGCAATCGGATCGTTCCGCCCTTTTTAGCTACCTCATTTTTTAGACTAGCATTTTCTTCCCTGAGTTCCTCAATTACGTTTTTGTATCTAATGTTATCTCTCTCCAATTGCTCGAGTCGTTTTTGAATTTGCATGATCATGTCGTGTTGACCTTCACTGTTAGAAAAGGCAGTGCCAGACCGCGCACGCTCGCCGGAGGCGGCTGCCGCCCAGCTCACCTTGGAGGCTTTGGGTAGACTGTCGTTACCACCGGGTCCGGCAGCTCGCGTCGCTGTAGTGTCGGTACTGGCGGGAGACGTGCCCTGGGACTTAGGTCTGTCCTTGGCTCGTTGGCGCTCGGCGTTCCTCGACCGAGAGCGGGAGTGAGACCGGGACCGGGAGCGGGAGCGAGAACGCGAGGCGGATCGGCCTCGTCTCTCCCCACGCAGCGCCGAACAGGCGTGTCCACTTTCGCCGTACACCCTATAGCTCTTGTCTGCGTCCTCCTCACGTTGCCTTCTTTCCCACTGGCGTTTCTTCACTATGTAAGGAGTTCTGTACTTGGCTTGGCATTTCCTGTCTCCGGTAGGGTGGTCCTTGCCGCAAAGTCGACATCTGGGCTCACAGCAGTGGTCTTGCGGTGGATCATCACAGCCACAGCCTCTGCATCTTCTACTTTCTGGGTTGGGGCAAACGTCGGATCGATGTCCAAGTCGGCCGCAAGCGTAGCACGTCTCGTACTGTTTCTTGTAGAGCACGCAACGGTGCTCCGTTCCGTTGTAGTATATGTAGCGCGGCACTACACTTCCTTCGAATACGACGATAGCGTGTGCCGTGCTTCCCATCCTCTTCGCGTGCAATAACGTAGGGTTGTGCTCGTTGACGAGGTGTCTCTCAATATCCTCAGGAGAGTCTTCGTCGGGAATCCCACGGATGATGCCCTTGGTTGTATTTTCCGGCGCGGCTGCATATGCACGCGCTGCGTAATCTTTGTCTCCCATGGTTAGCTTGGAGATTTGACAGTATCTTCTGGCTCTCTCTTCCGATGGAGTGCTCACTACTACAATATTCTGTCTTTCATTTACGCGAAAGATATCGCCTCTGGTTTCCTCTTGGTTCAGTCCGGCAGCGGCACGTATGCTGTCGCCGATCCGAGCAGCACGATGTGTCCTGGTGCTGAAGCCATCTCTAGGGCGTACGATGACCTTGATGTCGTCCACCGGCAGATTCGGTTTTTTGGTCGCCATGCTGAGTCGTCGCACGTTTCTGGCTGCTCTTTTGACAAACGCTTCATCATCGTTGAGCGCGTCAGCGGTCTGCGCAGCAGGGTCAGTGCCCGCGACGCGCGCCTTGCGTTCCTTGTATTTGGCCCGAACCTCGAGCCAGCCATTCTCCTTGCGGACATCTGTCGGCGATATTTCTTCACCGTCTACGTGAACAACTTCCATTGCAGTCGAGGATAAAGCCGTTAAGCGAGTAGCAAAGGGGCGTCGCACTGCTCGCTGGGTTCGGCATAGACGCCGGCCGCGTCTGCAGCGCGAGCGACGGCGTCTACCGGTGCTGCGTTAGGCTTAGTTCGTGTGCCAGTGTGGCACCGCAATAAATGAGCTACAGTGTCCAGAAAAGCGGCTCACCTCCGAAAAACTTGATATAGGCAGGATTCGCTGCCCTTCCAGAAACTGCTGAGTAGAATGCCGTTGATCGAAGATCTGAATTTCTGCCACAAACATAAAACATCCGCGGAACCGACGTGAAACGCGTCCGCACCCTCTGGCCCCCCTGGTGGCGCCCCCCGGAGTTTTGAAGCGCGAGCTTTTTATCGCAACGCGGGCCGTTGTCATTACATTAAATAACTGCTGCAGCGGTTCTGACGAGAGATAGCGGCGGCGCAACGGCGCCGAGTGGACCGAGGTGGTGTAGTATAAGTGTTGCGCACGCCGGCACTTTGAGGCTGCCACCGTCGGGGCAGTAGATAGCGAACCCTCCTCTTTTGCGTCACAGACACCGGCGCTCCACGTGGTGTGTACTGGAGCTGTCAAGGGCGATGCTAAGGAGGAGGGCGTTTGGGGCGAACGTCAGGACGCGGTCGCGACGGTACAGCCAGACGTACAGACAGGATGCATGCACAAACCCGCAGACGCACGGACGCACTAACAGATGCACAGGCCCACGGACGTATAGAAAGACGCACAAACGCACAGACGTGCGGACAGACGTACAGAAAGACGCACAAAAGCACAGACGTGCGGACAGACGTACAGAAAGACGCACAAACGCACAGACGTGCGGACAGACGTAGAGAAAGACGCACAAACGCACAGACGAACAGAAAGAGGTACACACAGACGAACAGACGAACAGAAAGAGGTACACACAGACGAACAGACGTACAGAAAGAGGTACACACAGACGAACAGACGTACAGAAAGACGTACACACAGACAGACGTACAGAAAGACGTACAGAAAGACGTACACACAGACAGACGTACAGAAAGACGTACAGAAAGACGTACACACAGACAGACGTACAGAAAGACGTACAGAAAGAGGTACACACAGACAGACGTACAGAAAGACGTACAGAAAGAGGTACACACAGACAGACGTACAGAAAGACGTACACACAGACAGACGTACAGAAAGACGTACAGAAAGACGTACAGACAGACAGACGTACAGGCGCGCAAATAGATAGATAGATAGATAGATAGATAGATAGATAGATAGATAGATAGATAGATAGATAGATAGATAGATAGATAGATAGATAGATAGATCTGTGAAAACTATCGCAAAGATGAACAAGCCATGCAGAAAGCCCCGTCGAATCATGTCCAGATCGCCACGAGTGAACGACGCATGCGCTACAGATGTCCTCCCGTCTGTCGCGCACACGAGGCGAGAACTTTCACCGGCATTTTGTGACTGCTGCCGGGCGCGGGTAGATAGCGAACTGTCGTCACCGGCCGACCTACCGAGTTCTCCACGCGGCGCGTACTGGAGCTGTCAAGGGCGACGTCAGTGGGGTAAGGAGGGGGGGTTCTGGCATAGCGTCAGCACGACGCGGTAGCTGCTCGTACAAAACCGACAGAGCGGAAAAGCAGCGATACGCTAAAACGCGGAAAAAGGAAGCGGTCCGGTCTATCCCCCGCGTGTCAAACTTGCCTCGTGTGCAACGGAATCGACGACACCAGAAAAATCGGGGTCACAAAAAGCCAAGCGCGCCGCTTCGCCCTTTTCTCTTTGCCGAAACGTCGCTAAGGAAAGGACCTTGAAAGCGAATCTCTTGCGCACGAGGTGGTATTATGGTACGCACGTCAAACGACGCGTTCATCCAACTCCGCACGGGCGGTTATTTATTGAACGAGCGACGACTGCCTAGCCGCAAAAAGCGGGAAGTCATCAAGGAGTGCAAAATAGAAAGAAAAGCGAACGCGTTAATGGTTTGCATAAGTATGCAAACTAGTACAGCCGCATCTCTCTTGGGGAGCACGTGTTATGAAATGCGTAGTAGAAACGTGCGCAAAGCTTTAGGAAAAGGGACACGAGAAAATATAAGGAAAATGTCAGCGTAAAGCATGCAGCGAATTTGAATGCCTGAAGAGCTGCAGAGAATCCGAGACAGGGACATGCCATTTCGTCGTTCAATATTCGTCTCCACGAGGAACAAAAACTGTACGCCGTAGCAGCCGCCTTCGTGGTGGCTCCACAGCAGCCGTCAAACGCGCTAATGTCAAGTGTCAAAACGGTTTGACATTTGGCGGCCGCCCGACAATGTATTTTTTTCTTCCCAACGGTTACAGCGTTGACACGGTTATTTCGAAAGACAAAAAAAAAATGGCAAGCACATAAGGAGAGACGGTGGCGGACGAATACCGACCGTCTGCTTCAACCAAGAAAGGGACGGTTGCAGACGATAACGTTTCGTCTGCTCGAACCACATGCATAAACACAATTGCAGACGAATTACATTTCGTCTGCTTGAACGTATTCTTTCACACTGATTTCGAACGGCTCGCGAAAGCCCGATAACAGACGGCGAACGACGTTTCAAACTTGATACAGCAGCACGTGGTCGCATCGAGGCCAGACCAGACTTGCGCGAGAACACTCCTTTTTGCGCAAAAGATTCACTCACCTCTCTTGGACTTCATCCTAACAAGTCGGGGGGGCAGTCGATGAGGCAAAAAAAAAAAAAAAATCACACTCCTCCACACCACGGGCTCGTTCCAGGTGCTATTCCCATGTTGCCGTGGCACGCCGCTCAGCTCCTGCTGTCGCTGCGACTCTTCTGCCAATCCAGGGCGGCACACGCGAGATCTCGCAGAGAGCGCGGGCCGCGTTAACGGTCGTCGAGCGGCGCCTGGCGTCGTCTGCTGCGCTCGCGGCGGCGTTGCGCCAAAAGCGCGGCCCGCGCGGCTTCCCTCGTGCTCGCTCCTTCAGCGCCGAGAGCGCCGTCGCACACGCAGCGCCAGCGGCGAAGCCGGCTTCGCTGCAGCGTCCAAGTAAACCGTTGCCAGAAAAAAGAAAAAAAGGAAACACGCGCCTCCCATCCGCCGCCGCAGCAGCAGACGACAACCAAAGCAGACGACATCAGCGAAGCGTAGCGACGATGGCAGCGCCACCGCCGCAGCAGACGATTCGCAACAGGTGCGCGCGTAGCAGACGACGCGGCCGCCCCAGCCTGCGCCGTTGGCAACGGAATATGCCGACGGAAAAGCCTACTTTCTGGATCCGCTATGCGAGCGCCCCTCGCCTGGGAATCCAGTGTTACGCTTCGAACGAGGTCGGCGTTGCATGCTGCAGAGCTGCGTTCCGGCAGTGCGACAGTGTCGCTTCCATCAACGAAACAACGAGAAAGCGGCAACGACAACGGCGTTCTGTGTGCTTTTTACCGACGTCATCAGAGTCGATCAGTGAGGCCGAGTCGTTCCGCTCACGTGTCACCGACAACCTTGTCTAAGTGCGGCAGCGGTCCAAACAAAGGTGCGTGATAGGTAACGCCGTGATAGAAGGGACATTTTACTTTTTTGAGCATACTTTTGGCAGCTAAAGTACTGCTTTGGAGCGGCTATTGTGTTTTAGGAGCAGATAATGAAATTGCCATACATCAATTTGAGTTCAGAGCATGGATGAAGCGTCTCGTAGAAATTAATATTTCTCATGAACTATATTTGACAGGCAACAACGTAAATTTCACGAAGTAAACAATGGCAGGTTGTCAAAAATGTTCTGTGAAACGAGCTACAATTTAAAATACCAATATTTGCGGCAGAAACCAAATCAAAGCGGAGAAGCTGAGTACCACGTTTTAGAAGTTACCATAATCTCATAACTGTTGCCGAATAAGCAGTAGATAATCGGTGTGAGATAAAAGCAATCCTGCTCGTTTCCACCAGACTAGCCTGCATGTCTAGCTCAAAAAGGGAAGAAAAAGCCAAATGAGCTAGATACCTTAATATGTCAGTTCTTTCGCACGGGTGAGTCAAAGTCGATAATGCTGCCCACTATTTGCAAACTGGTATAATATACGCAGAATATTCTCTCTTTCTTTAGGACTTATGAGTCGGTCAAACAGTAGAAATTCGTCATTTTCATTCTCTCAGTGTCATTTCGGAGCATGTTTGGAGCAGTTCCTAACAAAAATCAGTGTTTCGAGAGGCATGGAGCAGCATGTCTCTTTCAAAGCAGTTTGTAGCAATCGGAGCAGCACTTCCATCACTGATAACGTTAGAAGACTTGTATTCCTAGTCGAGTAGAATGCAAATATCGAACGCTATTTTTATCCCAGCCTCAGGTGTATATCATTACCGCCAGAACAATTTATTCAGCACCTCACGCTCGTCATTACGGCAAAGCTTCGAACATCACGGAACGGTCGCATTCGTGTAGTCGGACATGGTTAAAATTTCGACTGCAGTATACGCGCTATAAGACGCAACGTCCTACTGTGTATGAACACGAAAAATAAACTTAGCTACGAATTCTATAGGTATACGACGTTTCCCACTCACATACTGTGAAAGGAAGTGAACAACAACAACAACAACAACAACAACAACAACAACAACAGACCTAAATGAGTAACTCACGCCACGTTAGCTTAACGTAACATGGCCGCCTGCTTTGCACCGTCGAAGACAGACGACAAATCAATGAAGCGGACGACAAACGAAACGCCAACGCTGTATGTGTGTCAGCGGACACGCTATAGCTTGCTCTCGCGTCTCGTGCGCGCCACGTGAAAGTTGTTCGCTTACATTTGTGACGTCACGGTGCGATAATATAGGTCAGATAACCGCTTCGCTGGAAGGGCCGACATGGCGTTTCCCGGAGGCTGTTTTGGCCTGTGGTACAAAACAAGTAAATGATATCGACCTTGTTGAATTAAAAACACACAGCACAACCACGAGTGAAGGACGATGAGTGAGTGGGGCGAAGGGTTTGTCTGTCCGTCCGTCTATCTGTCATAGAGTTACTGTATATGCTACCTTTAGGTAGCATATATATACAGTAACTCTAATCTGTCACACACATTAGCGCCACCTGTTGAGTGAGTCATACAACTAGGTGGTTACAAAGCGGTCACAAAAGACACGCATGGGCAGACCCACGGCTTTAGGAGCATCGCCTCTGATAAAAAAAAGTATACGGCGGTATATCAACGTATTCTAGGTTTGCCTAGAAGATATTTACGACAGTAATTGGATTAACGCCCGCTTGCGATGTCTTATAGGTACACCTTTTTTGCACAATTTCCAATACAAAGAATTACGATATTAGGATTCCGGAGGGCTTAGGTACTTTCTATCGCATATTACCGGTACCGGTCACACATGCACACGACCTATAATTACAAAAAAAATTAACTCGACCTCTTAAATAAATGCACCGAAGTGTAATGCGCCGCCAATATTAGATTTATGTTATTAAAACATAACATTCAAGACAAGTTGATAAATTTTACTAATCAAGTTTTGTAACGTGGAAACACGCAGATACGTACTATCTGCCCTATTACTGAGAATGTGAACATCATTTAACAATATTTTAGTTGTTTAGCTATTATCTATTAACTATTATCTAAACACACTTGGACTTGCTATAATAAATTCTGACCTTTGGGTGTCATTTAAAGAGGACCTGAATATATCTTTGCATTTCACCTCTAAATACGGATTTCCACTCTAAATACGGATATTCGTGGTCGGGAAGCTATAGCACGGCGATTAAAATGGCCACGACAAAAAAAAAAACAAAAAAAGTATTTGTTTTTTTTATAAGCAATGTCACGTGTCTTGCACGATTTTTAGAGAAATAAGCACTCACAACGCAGTGTATACTGCAGTTAACTCTCTTCCTTGGGACACTGTTTCACAGTGCGCGAAACCGAATAAACGGATACGGCAGTATATAGTTCGCTGCAGCGTATTCCTAGGTGTTCTCGCACCTCCGTAGTAAAGATAATTGTTAGGATTTTGCGTTCCAAAAACACGCTATCATTCCGGCCTCGAAATTTCGTCTCAATTTAAATACGATAGGCACGGCCGCGATTCGATCCCATGGTCATCGGGTCAGCAGTCACGTTAGCGCTTACATTGACTGTAGAGGCTAAACGTGTTAAAAGTGTAAACATGAAAGTTTAAGCTGATATCAGAAAGTCTTCACAAAATATTTTAGGTCCACAAGTGCTTACACTCCGATCATAAACGGCACATTTTATTTTATATCACTTCACGTCGGATACTAAAGCAGTATTTTCTCGGCCGTGCGGTTATTGTGAGTAATTGTATGCCATATTTGTGTTTGCTTTTTTCTTGCTAGTTTCTTAGGTATTATAGATATTTTATTTTTGTTGCGTGTGAAAGTCATCTTACACGCTCTTGAGTACCTGGAAATATGTATGGTTTCACCCTGCTCCATATGTTTTACGATTGTGTTCAGAGAAATTGTGTACTGTTCGCAAAAAAGCGTGTCCTCTATGTAAAAATAAAAAAAAGAAAATTTTTCTGTTAAGCTGTACATTTGCAAAACTAATGTTAGTGTTTCATTAGTTTGTTTTTCTTTTTTTTCGATGAATAATCTGTATACCGATGCATTGCAGTTTTTTTGTCTGCGTGTGTTGTCTGCTGCCTAATTCTATAGGGGCAGGGGCCTCTATCAGGCCGTTATCATAGCGGCTCTTTGCTACTGTCCTAGCACTTGTTTCATATGAATGCTGAAATAAAGAATCTGAATTTGAATTGGGAAAAAGTATCTGTTTCCTGATTTGACCCACTTTTCGCGAGGCACTTCGAGCAGGTACACTCAGGACACTCAGGAATATACAACATACATACATACAAACAATGCATAAACGAAGATATACTAGAGCAATTGGAGAAATATGGGAGAAATACACAAAGTCTTTCCACAGCACATTAAATCAGCACATTAAATATATTACATACATTAAATACTTTCAGCAAATGCGCCCTAGAATTGGGTTCAATTTATTACATTGATAATTCGCTTCTTAAGAATCTTTGCAGACTCCCTATAATACTCGTCGTCATCATCATCAATCCTACCCCCTAACCGACCCGATCTGTGCACGATATGGTCCTTATTCCGTGCGATAAACATCGTAACATTTAGGATATTCAATATTTTTTTTTACGTTTAATGCACACATATGGCAGTAACGCAAGCACCGTGGTGAAACTCTCCCCACAATCACGTAATTACGCGTTACCTAATCAGTGCAACCATCTAAGCATGCGTTGCTGCGCTTGCATAAGATTGAGAAACGTTTCCGGCTAAAGCTCAAGCACATGCTGAAATTTCTAGCAAAGGAAATAGCACTATAAATGAACAAAAAAAAATGATAACCAGGCAATAACCAGTTGCTGATAAGCTATAGCTATAGTCTCCAGGATAGTAAATTTAAGCTTAACAGAGATCATAAAATTAAGTTCGAAGTTTAGTACGTGACAGCTTTGAAGCCAAGCCACCACACGCTAACCGCAATGAAGGCTTTCCCGCACAAAAAAAAAGATCCTGTTTTGCTATGCAAAGAAGTCCACCTACAACAATGGCTTTATTGCATTGGTAGAATTGAATTCGACAGGTATTACGTCACGTGACACGCCCGTTCATCGTTTTTTTTTTAGCTGGCTGCGCAGAACTTCAACATTATTTTGTTTAATTACCGAGTTTTTTTTTTGGTGTAAAAATAAATGCTCATTTACTGAGAGACAGTGGGATTGGGTGTGTTGGTACAACATGACAGAGTATTTAGTAGCGCATACGACCGGAAGGAATAGAAGAGACGAGACAGAGCAAGACAACGCTCTGTCTTGTCTCTTCTATGCCCCTCCTGTCGTATGCGCGTCTAAATACTCCTGTCATATGCACTGCTAAACACTCTCAATCGTAGGCACTGCACGTGTTCAAAACACTACCACGAAATTATTCAGGGCTTCGTTCAGTACAAGTGACACTTTAGTTTAAAAAAAAAGAATTTACGGGCTGCAGTAAAACGGATAGTTATAATATGAACATTTACGTGTAGTGACATAAGCGCGCCCAAGGTTTTCTTCAAGGGGGGAGGCGAAGGTTGGTTGCAGCGCCCCCTCACTCCCTATAATGTCAATGCATAAGACTGGCTTCCGTCTCCCCACCCCCAGGGACACGCCTATGGGTATTGACAACTTGGCGAATGAAAACTATCAACTTGAAAGCAAGCTTTGCCACATGACAGGTGTGCCACCACTCGTGCACCTCAGCATAGTAAGAAAGCCGACCTGCAGATGAGTAAGTATATAGCTATTCACAGCCGGCCCCAGCGGTGTCAGGTTCTTTGCTTTTTTTTTCTTTTTCATACGCACGTGGCGACATTAAAACGAGTAGAAACAATGAAGAAAAATGAATAAAGTAAAATAACAAATAGTTATACGGAGCAGCCAACTGTTGTGACGCACGTGTCAACCGACACTCTAGTGAGAAACCATTCTCAAATCTCTCCTGTTATCTTTCGAGGCTGTCAACAGACGTCAGCCTCTTTCTCCACAGGCAAGTAAAAGAAAAAAAAAGTGGTACGGCAGTTCTGTCAGTTGAGGTTAGTGACTCCGACAGAAGCCACTTATCCAAAATAACAGATTCCTTAGAATACTACTCACACTACATTTTCCATCTTCATTTTTTTTGTTGCTTTATATACATACGCCAACTCGCTCCGAGCCTTAGCGACAAATACCAAACTGCCAGTCGCCTAGATCCGCCACTGCACCTGTTTCCGTGAAGCGCAAAAAAGGCGGTCTCGGATATTTTCCAACTCCGCCATACTGAGAGATTGACATACTGACATGTGTGGAATGACTCGATCGGCACACGCAGGCTGCCAAGGGGGTTCCCTAATTGGCTCAAATGAACGTCATTCATCGCAGCATCGGAGTGTTCACAAACAGGCAGCAGCGTTGGCATCAGGTACTTAAGCGATTCACACCCGAGGACGTCATCATTGTCGTATTTCGTCCATATTCAGTGAGAAACGAGGGAAACAGTTTGATTCATCCATTTTCAGGAGCTACGTAATCCTTAATTACCTAAACCTTATTCAGTCGTCAAGAGTTTGTACTTTCGCTTCGTTGTTTATTCAGCACACTTGTCATGCAAGTGTGCTGTAAGAACGACGAATTGTTTATGTCGTTTCTGTAACCCCCTGTCCGCGAATTCATTTTTTGTTAGAACTGTTAAAAAGAGTGGAATGAATTGTCTGCCATGCAAGTGTGCTGTAAGAATGAAGAATTGTTTATGTCGTTTTTGTAACCCCCTGCTGTAACGTCTTTGGGCAATGCGGGGTAACCTTTGAATAAAGAATAAATAATAGCACCAAGAAAAAAGGAAGGGGAGGAGGATTCATTGTTTTGGCACAGTCCTTCCTTTCACGAGAAAAAAAAAGAAGAGTCAAATCTAAGGTATTACATGCCAAAACCACGATATGATTAGAGGTCACCTCGCTTGCACAAACTTCGCAATTTATATTTTTATTGAACACGAGATTCTTCACTGCATGTCGAGTTTTCCGTTTTTTGAATGCAGTGCCACAACGCAAAGCTTAGCGGTTAAAAAAGAAAACAATTACAATAATGGGTCAGTCAAAATGAAACGAAATGCGCGGGTCTCCCTCCCTGCATGAGTGGGCGAGGGAACGCGCCCCTAGCGGCCTGTGTCGGCGAACTTGGGACGGGCAAGCGCCAGCAACGCAGCTCCCTCTGGTGAGTGCCTACACGCGAGAGCGACAGCCAGGCGCTTTTCTGAGTCGGCGTGCAACGAAATCGGACGCACCGTTCTGCAGGTCTCACAAAAAGTGACCAAAACGTACGTTTGCCGCTTGCGCCACCTATCCCGAATTTTGAATACAACGCATTCGCGGCTCTGCTGCATCGTTTGAAGCGAGACGTTAGATATTCAACGCATGAGCCGTTTGCAAAATAATAATGCTGATAAAATAGAGCCCCCCCCCTCTCCGACTTTCAACTCATAAGGGCGAGTCGTGGCCACCTGGTTGAACCAAACGGTCGAGCATGCAGATACGTTTGAACTCATATACACCTTATACACCAGGGAAACGCACACATCGGCAACTATCATGCAAGCAGAGACACGTAAACAGGACGGGTCACTTCCTCGTGCGATTGGTATTTTGCGCTGTTAAGATGTACCAGTTCAGTTATCAGTCCGAATTGCTTCGTTGAATACGTTAAAGAAACACGCTCAACGTTCCCCGCAGCGTTAGGCCTAGTGCGATGCACAGACGCAAGGCGGCAATGCATAGCGAGCAGACGGCACTGCCATTATAGCAGACGCTCGCGCTGCCGCCTGTCAACAGGCGGTTCGACGTCTTCTCGCAGCGGGCACAAACAATGCAGGCGCTGCCTGCCGGCCTTCCCTGCCCCATTCTTCCGTCGCGCGCACGCAGGTTGATCGACGCCGGCAGTGTCTCCAGCTGCGAAGACGACGGATGCGGACCCGACAGCGGCGACGAACGACACGTACCTCGCGGAGGTGAATCGTGCTGACGTTCCCAAAAGCCTCGTGGTTAGTACACGCTGAAGGAACGCGAATATGGCATGTGGACTGAAGAAAGAACCAGGGAGGCGAATCCGCGAAGGGTTTTCTTAATACGTCGCATATTTCGGTGACGACGCCGTATACACAAGAAACTCGCCACCGGGGACCGCACAGAAATACGGCCTTAGAAGGCACGCCGGTCACACGCCCATTTGCATGCGCCGTTTCCCAATAAGTGACGCTCTCTGGATCACTAGTGTAGCCGGAGAGGCAGAGGTTGAACTACGCCCCCTGCCCGATTTTTTTTTTCAGTTTTGCGTAAGTATATAATACAAACGTACAGATACAAACTCAAACACACTCGGAAACATGCGAAAAGGGTAGTTCAAACAACCTCCCTCTTCCCTAAAAAAAAAAATGTTATGCTACAGCCACTTTAGGATGAAATTGCTGGCTGCGCCCCTACCCTGCTTTTTACATACGATGACCGATTTCTTTCTCATAGGCGTCCACACAGCGGAAGGCCCCTCCACAGCCCCAACTTCTGTATAATACCTCGCCTCACTCTGCGTACCGATTTTAAGAGCCTCAGTGGCAGTGCGATGGAAAATGCTAGTGGCGAGGAGAGGGGGGCGTGCTGCGGTGAAACTTCAAACCACACGCCCATGCCAATTCCGTATTTACACAACTGTAAGGTAGACCTACGTTCTAGAGAATGCCCAATCAATGCTAAATACCTCTACCAGAATGAATACGGGCCTCCTCAAATCGTACGACGAAAAAAAAACATACAAAAACACTACCCGAGCGCATTTCATAAAGGAAATTTACGTACAGTCACTCCACTGATTACAGTCGCTCACGTGTCATCGTCAAGCCAGCCCTATTCATGAACTGTGATCCCCGTACCGAGGGTCTTGAAGCACTGCCGCTTGCCTCAGCATTGTCATTTGCGCTGCGAAGACGCCAGCTCCTTGCATGACAATTATCGCGTATCACCGCAGAAAAAAAAAAAAGAGGGGGGGGGGGGTGTCGTGTAAGGGTGGCTTCGCGGCAGTGCTCTACAGCTATGCAGGAAGCAAGCTTTGCGGCAATACACGGGGATCGGAATGTTTTGTGAGAATTGTTGGTTAGAGAGCGGATTATACACCAGAAAATACTGTACATGTTGATGTAGAGCCGAAACGCAGGTGTAATGTACCTACATCAGCATCCCCGATTTTTTTTTTCGTTTGTGCCGCGGTAACTGGCTGGGTACTACTTTCGGTTTGTGTTTAAAGTCTCCCCCTTACGAAATCAGAATTAAAATTTTAGCCCCTTCAGTCGGGAATTGTGATGCGCTGTCAGAAACGCGTCAAATTTGCGTGGCATCATTCCGAAGCACTCAGTATTACACTCCAAGAAAGCAAACGAAAAGTGTTTTGTGTTAGTTTCATAAACCAAGTTTAATGAGTGTAACTAATTATCTAATCCCACCAGTCAGCTTCAGTACTTCCATAAAAACGAATTTACTATTAGGCGCAAAATGCAACGAGAGTTCTTTTTTGTTGTTGTTGTTTGCATTGGTTCCGAGCGAATAATTAAAATAACTTTCACGTTGGTCCTAGAACGCGTCGCGTCGCACAATCGTCGAACATGGTAGGGTACCCAGCAAAGTGATCCTCTGCTGCCATATATACGCGGTGTAATGAAGGTAAATGATCGCCAGCTCAAGAGGCCTGAAGAAACTCAAGAAACACAATGTTTCAAGCCATTTGATGAAACACGCGGTGCGTGAAGTGCCATAGAAGTTGGCGTGTACATTTGTACACACTGCGACTGAAAGGGTTTTAGATAAAAGTGGGCCAACCTACAACGCTATAGATACGTTAATGAACAGAAAGAAATATACTCAGACGGAGATCCTCCGTCCACTGTACACTCTTCCTCCTCCACTCATCCTCCGTCCACTGTAGTCATCGAGTCTTACATTCAAAACGTGCACCAAATTAACACGCACAGCCATCGTTGTCACATAACGCGCTGTAATACCGATGATTCGCAGTGCAGCTCGCAAGTTCTGCGACTTGTGATTGGGGAGAAAATGGAACGCAATCTGGGACTCATCTTCCCAGTTGGCACGAGAGTCGTTTCGACCACTTTCACCAGGTGAAAGCTGGCTTCACGCTGTTCACACATGTGTGCTCCCATCCAATAAAAGACAAAAGAAATGGTAGAGAAGAAGAAGCAAGGAGCTTGCACAGTTTAGTCCAGGGAGGTAGCAAACCGCGGGCACGTCCCATTCTTTCTCTACGTCAGAAGGTCGACGATCTGCGGCTCGCGAGGCAGTATTACGCGGTCCCTCACCCTACGCCCCCCCCCCCCCTTTTTTTTTTTCTTTGTCGCCCCCTATATGAAGGCTGACGTGACAGTTTTGACTTGGCCACTAGCTTGCACTTGCAACCTATGTTCGATTTCAACTTCCTGAGAGGCTGGCTGAAAATAAAGATGTTATCTAATCCAGTTTCGCAAATTCTTGTCAATTCGCCGAACTTTGACAGTTTGCCTGGAAAGCCACTTCCCCTTCACGATTGACCATCCAGCCACCGCTGTGTCAACCTCAAGCAACTTGCCCCTTCACCTGAAATGTTGCTGATCCGCGCACTACATAATTTATATATTTTTATGTATCGCTCTATAAAAATAAAAATTACAACCATCCATCCGTAGCACGAAGTCACAAGGCAGTGCACACGGATTTCTCAGACAGAAAGCTTACTTGAGAAAACTATACGTCCTAGTTTGGGGGATAGAACATGGGACCAACGCATTTCTAACGCTGTCACTCTACTGACTGAGCTAACCACGAAGTTGTATCAATGGGCAAGGCGAGGGCAAAACCATCCACAACTCAATGCGCGCGGACACATGTTGCAAAATGATTTGCAAGGCGCTTCCGCGCCTCGCATTTCTGCATTGCAGTGAAGCCCACTTCAAAGATATTCCCGTCGTAACATAATTGGTTTATTTTAACTAAAAACGCTGCCTGCCTCAAGAAGACGTGCTACCTCATAGCGACTTTCCGGTGAACAGTTCCATTCGTGCGAGATCTCACATACATACATTCATTCATTCACAAAGATGTGTCACCAGGCTGCGTCGCAGACAGGGAGAGGTCGTGATTCGTTGTTCAAGGTAAGACTGCTGGCGTGATTCTAAGCTAACCTTTAGACGTGAGTGATTAGAGCACAGCAGACGATGGCATACGGCATTAAATGCTGAGCCGAGACAGCTCCATAGATGGCGCTTCATGAAAAGGATAATAATGGCAACTCGGTTAGTTCGAACTCTCATCCTGACACAAAACAGATAAAAATACACGAGAATGTGTTCCAATTCTGGACAGCATCATCGACAGTACACGCTGACAGCTTACAAAAGAGCATAGAGCCCCGGTTCCTCAAGAAATGGGAACGCGTCATCGATGACGTGTGAGTGACGCGACGCCACCTTTCACCCAAAAGAGAAAGCTAAGAAAGAACAAACCGAACCTATCATTTCTATAACTTATTTCGAGTTAAAGTTTACGAATGATCGAACGTTGTTTACGCTGACCGCCTGAAAAAAAAAAAAAGTGCCTGCTCGTGTCCAGACGACCATCGCGGCGACAGATCCTAGCATTTCGATGAGCCGCCATCTTGTTTGGACAGCAATGTAGCCTGTATTGCTCTCGTCTCCTATGCGGTCTTTCTCGAAGTTGCCTATTTTGCCGTCTCGAGCACACCAAGAGAGATCAGACAGTGTAACACAGACTTAGAGACAGACAGCGTAAAATCAGTGCCCCAATGGCACACAAAAGAACTGCACAGTCACAACGTGTCGTTCAATCGGGTGTCCATGGGAAACGCCGCAACCGTCTTCGAATGGACTAGAGCTGACGTACATTTTGGCCAAAATGACACTTATATTGTTTTGCCTGGACGATTATCCGGCTGGTTTACCCGATGAGCCTCATGCGCAAGCAAAATAAATAATGGCTGAATTTCGAAAAAGAAAGAAAAAAAATGTTATTTACGAGGTTTTACGAGCCGAAACCGTTACATGATTATGAAAGAGAGCTTCGAAAATTTCGACCACCTTAATCTACGCACGCGGCCCATCGTTTCACCTCCATCGAAATATGGTCGCCAAGGCCGAGATTCGATCCCGCGACCTTCCGCTCAGCAGTGGAGCTCCATAGCCATAGACCACAGCGGCGGGTGATAAAAAAAATGTGTGTGTGTGTTTTCATTTTTCTTCTGTACAGGTTAAAGATAAGTTTATGCAGTAAACATTACTCCGGAACCCTCAAGCACGGCTTCTCTAAAGTCCTCAAAGTCGTTTCGAGATGTTTAGTTTTTTTTTATAAAGTTATTTTATAAAGCTACAAAGTATGTTCAAAATCACCACCAAAATCCTCGGAGCATAAGATGGCGAGCTTAAAGTCCACGGCATATGACAAATGACCGGGGCTCGCAAGCCCTTGTGGCCTCTGCTTCGTGTTCGCACATCGTCGAAACTTGCGATTAAATGAGCCCTATACTATAGCTCCGAGAGAAAGGCTCGGAGAAAGGTCATTTTTCAAGGCGTTCGTGAGCCCATTTTAATAACGCGGCACTTCGTGTATATACCTCTTCAACGTCGGCATCGTTGAACGTGACGCTGCCTTCAACTTTTTTTTTCACCTTCAAAGACGAATCTTCCCGATAACACTGGAATCCCCCGAACGATCGTTACATTTTAAGTCGATCGCTTTAGAACGGCTCATCGAACGCGGTGAGTTATCGCCGTCGTCGTCAACACGCTGGTGACGGGAGAAAACGTCAAGTGATCGCGTCACGATACGGCCTCGTCACGTGACACTAGAGAGCTTTAGTACTGCGGAATGGTGCTACGTACGCATCACGCAAGCGCCTTGCGTTACGTGGCGTCGTTTGCTATTACTAATCTGCTTTTAGTACGCCGTAGTACCCGCGTACGTAACGAGCGAGAAGCGTGTTGCGCCATCTGGTAGATCGAAATAGAAGCACGTGTTGTTGACAGCCTATGTGAGCCAATCCAAGTGTTATAGCCAGATTATGGCCATATTTTAAGCCACAGAGCCGGTCGGTGCTTGTTCGTACGCACGCATCTCATGCGTGCGTACGTAGCGGCTGCGTACGTGATGCGATACGTGCGCGTTGCGGTCTGCGCATTCGTACTACGCCGAACGTGGCGTCCCTACGTACGCAACGCCGCCACGTACGCAGCGTACGCAGTACTAAAACTCTCTACTGATTAATCACGATGACGGTATAGTGACGTCACTAAGACAGGCCCGTAACCAAACAGGTGCCCCCCCCCTTCCCCCCTCGAAATTCGGATGTAGGGGGGGGGGTGTCTGATAACAATATCTTTAGGGTTTAACGTCTGCAAACCATAATATTATGAGAGACGACGTGGAATATACCCATCAATGCAAAAAAATGAATGCAATTCCTGAAAGACGGAGAGGGAAGAATCTGTGCATTGCAGAGCTGAGATAAAAAAAACAGTGACAGTGGACTGTGAAAGTTAACATTACATAGACTGTGTTCTGTGTTGAAAGAAGTTTGCAGGTATACATAAAATGTTCGATTCTCTCCAACTTACGCGTAATCCGAAAAGTTACACAACTGAAAAGCAAATGGCAGGATAGCATACGGTGAACTAATTTGTAAAGAAATAATAGGTCAGCGCGATTTCGTCGGCAGTGAAGGGATGACAGTGATAATAATCTGGCAGTGCTTGAAGGAGATCCAGAGTTATTTCTAGCGAAACGATGATTGTGAATTCTCATGATTTTTTTTCTGGGCTCGCTCAATGACGTCACCGCCAGATTTAGCAATGCCGTTACAGATCGCAGATGCATATCCAAGTTGAGGAATACGTATGGCGGTGCACACTTGGAAGGCTGTAGGAAAACCGAATTCTCGAGAGATTCTGTAAGCACCACTGAGAGAACAAAGTCCTCGCGTGGCAGTACACTTTAGTGTGAGCAGAAAAATTTAGCATGCTAATAAAACGAACACCAAGATCACTGAATTCATATACCTTACATAACGACACGGTACTACGGTAGTATGGAAAAGACACGATGGGTGTTTTGCGAGACATACTCATGAATTTGGTCTTTGAGGTATTCAGACAAAAGTTATTGGTATCACATCATTCGGAGAAGGAGCACAAATCTGACTGCAGCAAGCGACAGTCGTTGACTGAATGAGTTTCCTTAAATATCTCAATGTCATCAGTATACAAGAGAAAGAATTGCAAAAGAAACATCGTTAACGTAAATTAAAAATAAGAGTGGGCCTATACCGACCCTTGAGGGAATCCACTAGTCACTTTGTACAAGAAGTTTGGCCATTTACGGCAACATAGCATGAACTATTGAGCAGATCATGCTGTGCAGGAGATTCACAACAGACGAGTCAACTGCAGGTTGAATAAAAACAGTGAGTGGCCGACTATGTCAAAAGCTTTGCTCAGGTCACAGTATAGACTACATAAAGCTGTCCTCTGAGAAATGGAGGATATTTGGGTCATGAAACTAGCAAGATATGTGGTAGTTGAGCGGCCAGGGAAGGGGGGGAGGGGCGTGTTGATTAGGAATCAATGAATTCACGCTCGCGTACAACATGCTGTGAAGAGCCAGCTCAAGGATTTTCGATGTGGCACACAATAGAGAAATCGGGCGATAATTAGAAACATCAGTTTTGCAGCCTGATATAAATACGAGAAAAACACGCTTAGTTTTTACATGGTAGGAAATGTGCAAGCGTTCAGACAGTTGTTAGATATTGTAGTCAGAACTGGGGCAAATATACTAGTACGGCGGAAGGGATGCCATCTGGGCGACACGATCAGGACAGTTTTAGGCGCTTAATGCATGAGCATATGAGCTTTTCATCAGGCGATTAACCACTAGATATACTCTATTAACCATATACTCTAGATTAACTCTATATACTCTATATACTCTAGATTAACCACTAGATAACCACTAAATATACTCCGCGCAGTTAAATAAAACAGATTTTTCTCCGTAAATATCTTATAGAACAGCGGAAATCTAGCCTGATCGAATGAGTAGGCCTTGAAACATGGGATCCAATAAGTAAATAAAGATCGAGTAACAGCCCGCCCCCCTTATTTTTTTTTTCAAAAAGAAAAAAAAAATGGCGCGAAATCACGTAGCGACAATCTGGCCGAAAATTTAGGCGGGAAAAACGGGCGACAAGACGCGGTGGCACATCGCCATGTTAGAGCGGTTTTCTACCGGCTTCTTTTTCGGCTAGGATTTCTCCTTGAAACCGCGACAGAAGAGAACGTCGACGACAAGACACGATCGCGAGAAGCTACACGACTGCGCGCCACACACCACGTCAACAACGTAACGTGAAAACGCTAAGCGAGCGTAGTCCCAAAGACCCGCTCTCCCCAAACTACGGCTCAAACAACATTCTTTTTTTTTTTTAAAGCCTTTCAAGCGATAACGTAATCAATCGCGGAGGCGAAAGCAATCCTGCCCGGTGCTCAATGTACACAACCACAAGGAAACACGTCACTTTCAAAGCCGAGAATCGTAGTGCGCGACCCAAGTACAGAGAGCAAAACATCGCTTACCCGTCGTAAGATGGCGGCTTGGTGACCCCGAGCAGACGGACGGAAGATCCTCGGCTTTTCGCTTCGACCGCAGCAACGGAAGAAACCACAGTTGAATCCCCTGCCGCGCAGCACCACGACGACGTCCACTTCGTTCCGCCATGCGCATCGCGAAACACCAGCTGGGAAAGTCGAAGTAACACTCACGAAGATGAAAGGACGTCTATAGAGCGTGCAATCGCACCGGACTCGACGAAAAGGCGGGAAACGCCACTCTTCGATGCCACCACAACTGCTGCCACCGACCTTATCTCGGTCACATGTGCAACGCCACAATCAACTGACGGGTCGCGTTTGAAGCACGGTGATCCCCGATTTAAAACAAGTCATTAGGGCCCCCCGATAAGGAAAGAAGAAAAAAAAACTGAGCGAAGTTACACACGGCCACCTCGTCTGTTGACTCCCGCTGACTGACCTACCAAACCCGTAAAGTGATGACGTAACTGACAAAGTCCCTAGATTCAATCCGATCGTCGCTTTTTTGTTTCTTGAAGAAAGCGCTAATCTAGGGAAATTCAGTATCTACTTTTCGGGAACGGTTACCCCTACTCAACGGTTCGCTCGATTCCCCATCGGTCAGCCGCTGCCCAGATCTCGAATTCTCGCTGCACCTAGGTATAGATGATAGCGGTAATCTTCGATGGTAAATGTTTGCCTGACTTGCTTCTCCAGGTGTCCAGTGTGATGATTATGCAATATAAAAATGACCACATATACACGCATGAATGACGTGGCAGTTACGCTTGAACGGGAAACGTGACTCACGATGACTTCGTGGGCTAGGAAGCAAGATTTTGGGGTGCATCGTTTTATTAAGTTATCGGCTTGAAGTGCGTACGGCACGAAACAACACACTTAGGGAAAGGGATGCACGCGAAAGTCGGTGAGAGTGCATTTGCGGCTGCTTTCGCATAATCGTGAAAGGTTTCGTGCAGGATTGGTGGTTCGCTCGACACGTTTTACGGGCGCGTCCGGTGTGGTTTAAAGTGTACGATCTGCAGTTATCGCACACAGTTATGAGCAACACCGCGGGGTGCGCGTGGCCAAGCGCACTGTTTAAGGGTTTATACGGTGGCGCCGTACGTGACATCTGTCCGAGTTATCGGGGAAGGTTTTGGCTGTTCCTGAGAGTGCACATCGCCTCCCCTTGCTTTCCCGGTCGTGATACCAGTTTCGAAAATGATAACTCCCGCCATGGCTTGACGCTCAATCTTCAAAAAAAAAAAAAAACTTTTTTTTCTCACTAAAGCTTAATGTATGGCAAAAGGTTCCTTCAAGTAAAGTAAGGCGGGCATAAGCGTGCCTATGAAGAGGAAGGGGGACTCTAGTCACATGCATTTAATAGGAGAAAGGGGGGGGGGGGGCGTTAGGGTGAACGTTAGCCTCCACCAACGCCTCCTCTAGGAAGATGCCTGCCGCATGAGAAGAAAAACAGCTGCAACACCCTTTCCCTCCTTCATTCTGAAAATGGTCTCGGTCGCTAGCGTCACTTGTGGCGGACGGTGCAACAACGCAACACTTTGCATAGCCTCCGAAACATTGGTGCACAGTTGCATGTCTCGAACGGTTCTCGACTGACGCGCCCCTATGGGCCGCAGATGAAAAACGCTTAGCTGTTACCGTCCGTCGCCGTGATGATAGTGTCGGTCGCGAGCGCCACTGCGCGGAGCTTGTTTAAAACTGAAGGCAGGCCAACTCCGCTGGGAGCGCGAGCCGTTCATCAGGCATCTTTCTAGAGGAGGCGTTGCCTCCACAAACCCCTATTCCCACGGAGGAAGGAAAGGTCGAAGTCGAAGGCAGGCTATTGGAATGTCATGCGCACTCACAGGGACAACCGAACCCTCTCCTGATAACTTTTGAATATATCACGGTCAGCTTCACTGCCACGTATGTTGCACGTATTTTATTTTTTTTTTCTGCAACATTTTTCTGCACGCGTGTTCTTTCTGCCGCCCGTCGACCGCATATGTGTACGACGGACGTTGAGAGAGTACATCGAGACACCGACGTATTTTGCTGACGGGTGTAGATACATACATACGTCGTGCTGTAAAGGTATACTACTTTGGAAAGTGCAAGACCAGCGAAGAATTGGACACTTCGCTGATAGCTGCGACACACGGGCGGGCCGCGATTACTCTCCGCTACGGTTTCAGCGATGTGGTTGGATACCTTCGCGAGTCTGTGTTGTCCATGACGGGGAAGAGTACGTCCATGTAGGGGAAGAAACAGTGTGGCCTTTCGACGTAGTGCCAAGCATTGTACGTGCATACGGCGCAAACTTACAGATAAGTGTGTTCAGATAGCGCTTGCGAAGCTCGACGCAGTGTGCAGGTTGCTCGTAATGCGACCGCTTTGAAGTAAAATTTGTAGTTTCTCAAGCAGCATTGAGGTAGCATTCGGCCCTGCAGTGACAGCTGTTTTTGAGCGAGAACATTACATTCACGTAGTTGGTAGTCGCAGCTTTTGCACTATATATTGAAGAAGATGTTTCGCTACGGGCTTTCCTTTATAGTAATAGGGAGTTTTAGAATAGCGCACCGCTAGCCCTTGAGGTGCGGTCGCTGCCACAGTGCATGCGTCGTAACGCAAGTCGGCGTTCGCGGACCGCGCGCGCAAAAAAAAAAAAAAATCCGAAATTGCGTGCGGTAATGGCGGCCCGCATGTGGCCCGCAAGCGCTGGTTGCGAGGCTACGGTGTCGCTGCGATCGTGCGTTGCGGTTAGCAGGAGGGCAAACGCTATTCTAAAACTAATATGGCGCCCGCTACGCCCGCAGCTCTTGCAAACGGTATTCTAAAACTCCCCAGTAATGTGTTCAACGGCTAATGTGAACGCATGCACAAAATGCTCGTATCGCAGTCTTCAAAGCTGTCGGCGAATCGTCAAACGAATGTCTAGGGCAATTAACCTTCACATGAAAGGCCAGTGTAAAGCGGAAATTAGTTGTGTTAGCGGAAACGCAAGTGTCGCAATGGTCGTGCTTTAACGAAGTCAACTCGCCATCGTCTGCACACCGTTCGCAAGCTTGCGATCGGCCGTTGTCTAAACCTGATACTTAAAATTAATGCCTTTGAACAGCCTGGTGGTAACTGACTTTGTGGTGGCTCCGTTGATTGATTGATATGTGGGGTTTAACGTCCCAAAACCACTCTATGATTATGAGAGACGCCGTAGTGGAGGGCTCCGGAAATTTAGACCACCTGGGGTTCTTTAACGTGCACCCAAATCTGAGCACACGGGCCTACAACATTTCCGCCTCCATCGGAAATGCAGCCGCCGCAGCCGGGATTCGAACCCGCGCCCTGTGGTGGCTCCGTGGCTGACATGCAGTGTGTAGTCAGTAATGCAATATCTTGTCTTGTCGCCTAAAGACGCGTAGATCACGATTTTCTTAGCAGCCATCGTCTTCTAACTGGTATGGAACTGTGCGTGCCCGTGAGTTAGATAATACCGTATTTATTCAAATGTGACGGGACCTTTTTTTTTTCAAATTTTTGCCACTAATGTCGACGCTGCAGATGTAATGAAATGTTCCCGCTCGCGTTACAATCCTGGTCGTGTTACAATCGAATAAATACGGTGTGTGTAATGCATACGGCGTGACGCGTACGCAACCTAAGTTTTTGTGTGCTTTCTTGAACTTTTTCAAGGCAAGTTTTAATGAAAACACTTGCGGTATTTTTTCCAGAACACCAACCCCTGTGCACTGGTGAAAATCGACGCCGGAAAGAGTGAACTATGCATGCTTTGGATTGCTTTTCCTGTTATTAAAAACTTTTCGTCGTTGTAGCATTCGTGAATGCAACAATAACGTCGGTCACCGAGCTTTTTGTTCCTCGTCCGACCATAGCACATGGCGGCATGGTTCGCGTTGGGTTTTGTTTGTACGCCCCAATGTTTCCGGCCGCGCTCGGCAGGGCAGCGCTCCATGTCCGCAGAAACTCCAGTTCTGGTTCCCCATAAACGTGTGACTTGGTACGTTGCAGATACGAGCCTTTAGGCATAAAATACCACAATGCCAGTCAGAAGAATATCTGCAGCAGTTTCTAGCGAGCGAGGCGACAAAAGATCTTCGCTCCAAAGATCCTTTCTGAATGGGCATTATCTTATCAGAACATTCCGTTGTTCCCGTAAAACAGTGCGATAGCATACCGTAGCCAGATCACTCTGTCATTGTTTGTAAGGCACTCTTACACTATGTGTATATTGTAGACTGACCGGCAATTTGCCTCTTTGATGTTACTGTTAGTGGCAGCGCCAGGATCTGTATAATGGTGGAAGGGGGGGGGGGGCAACAGCGACGGGAGTTTCTTCAGGGGGCAGGGAGGTGGGCAACTTATGCTTTGTCTATGTTTGCTCTAGGGGGAAGAGGGGGGGGCAGGCAAAAATTTGGTAGTATTCAGCGCCCCCCCCCCCCCCCTCTAATGCACCCTGCTGGCGCCACCCATGGCTACTGCCGTCAGAGTTCAAAGAAACGGAAGCACGTGCATATATTTTCAATATCGTACTCTTCATTGGCTAATTATGCCTACGAACTGCTCAGACATGCAAAAGAAAATGAAATAAAGAAATAATTTCCATATTCACAAAGTGAACGATGTTAGAGGAGCTTGCTCGGACGTTCACGGGGCGTTTCTCGGCGAGGCCATTTCTGTTGGAATTGGCTTGTTTACATTGCGGTGCATTATGTCCGCGTCGAAGGCAGCGTTGTTGGGCGCGTTTTGCGGCCGCCACTGCACAGTGTTCGCCACGTCGATGGAACCACCGGGGAAGAACCACCCTGAAACCCCTGAACCACCCTGAAATAGTGTGACAAGACCATGCTAAATTTTGTTGTGTTATGGTTTATTTATTGTGTTATTTATTTATTTCTGTGTGTTACTTGTTGTGTTATATATTTATTTCTGAAAAGAAATGCGACAGATTGAGCGGCCCAAACTGTATTTAGGAGCAGAGGCCCCATGTCAAGCTATATAGCATCTGCTCCCGATCCTGTAAGAATTTCAGGACGAAATAAACTTCAATTCAAGAGTACACTGGTGTACACGCCCGCCGCCGGAGCAATAGAAGCTTGCCGACCGAGCTATTAAGAGAGAGAGAAAACAACGTCTGCGTGTAAAGACAGTGAAACACACTGGAGTAAACATCCATAGAGATCGTTTTATCGAGGCCTGCCACTCTCTTTATGAACTAATTTTACGAGATTACTACAGGGACGACAAATTATGACACTGTTACCATCAGCTGGCTTTGCTTCTAATTCCCCTGACCACGAATTCCCTCGGGGAGAGAGGGCACTAGCCTGAAGGCCTCAAAAACACGTGTTTTTAATTACTTGTTCTCAGTGCATCCCCCACTGAACCCGCCACGGGTTCTAGGTTGCTTCTGGGTTGTTCTTGGGATTTAGTTAGGTGACGCTGGGTTGTTTGTATGTTGATGCTCAGCCCACAGAGGTTCCAGTTAAACCACAGACAGTCACGACACGCATGTCCAAACTCGAGAGACCGACACTCGCGCTGAAATCAAGCGTTTGAACCTCTCGCATTTCTGCCACTCACCTCCCCGCCTCTCAAGGCGTTCGCACCCCTCCTAATTTCTACCAACGCAGGAGGCGGCGAAGGAGGGGCACTTTCTTGATCAATCCGGATTGAACTGCCTCGTAGCTAAAGAAAAGCCATAGAGAAAGATAGCGAAAATGCTGCATCTTTCTGCAACGGAACAAGGTTGAAGGTTCGACCCTTCTTGCACTGACGAGTGAGATCTGCGATGTGCATGTCACATTCAACTACAGTTTACTAGGGTTAGTGTATATGCTCCCGCAGGGAGACCTCTTAACTCCTATTCAAACATGTGGATTCAAATCTGCGCGCCGTTTGTGGAATTACGCTGCGCAGATGAAAATAAAGCTTCCCGGTTTGTTATTGTAATGCTATTGCTTCAGTAAAAAAAAATATGAACGCAAACGTGATAATGCCGAACTAAACACTGAAAGTCACGAGTAGAGTACAGGTATACAGATGTCGAAACTGAAAACGCGTGTTTTAAAGCAAGTATAATAATACTCTATCTCTCTAGCTTTCTGCCTGTACTCACCCACTTAAAACACAAAATTTAAAACAAGGCATTTATTTTTTATAATAAATTTAAAGAAACATCTTGACGGAAATTGTTTTTTTTTTTCAGTTGTCACAGTTTGCCGCTAGGTAGAAGCGCCGTTCCAGTCTTTCCTTTGCCTCTCTTTTTTACCTTCGTTTGTTTTGTTTTCGCACGTGCCTCTGCGCCGTTCTGCTGTGTGCGATACTTGATTGCGGAGGGGGGCGTTATTGCACGCGCGCTCACAATAAGCTTCTGTTTGCGTCACAGTAATCAGAGGCCGTGGAACGACCCTCCCTACGAGGATCCCGCCAAGGAAGGTTTGACAATCACACGACCAAGCCACAGGACGGGTCTCCAAAAGCGAAACAAAGAGCAGGAACTTATTCGCTGCGTGCGAGAGCAGAAAAGAACATGGTAAGTTCCTTCTTTCGAAGCAGTCGAAACGAGCGTTGAGGTTTCGAAACGCGCACCATGCAAAAAAAAAGATATGCCAACAACGAACGAACGCGCCTACGTAACCTCGGCAGGTGCATTTTCGCGCCCTTACTCAACGCTGAGTAATGAAAAAGAATCCGTCCTCGCGCTGACCGCATCTGATGTGGACGACGATGACACAGCGTTTCGAAAAAACTCACTAGCGCGCGCTTCCCCAGGCCGAGGGTGCAAACTGCTGCTCTAGTCAAATAGCACGCGCGCGTCACCGCTACTGTCCCGTAAAGAGCGAGCAGAGATCAATCGTCGGACTCGGGAGTGAAAGGCCAGTCACTCCTCGTTCGTCTGCATACGCGCCGATTGCGAGGCGCTTCACCTTGACAGCTGCGCCGCTGTTACGATATGCAACTTTTGCGGAACGTTGACTTGCGAAACCCGCCGTGAATTCACTGTGCGCTCTCGCGTATTGCAGCAGTCCTGAGAGAGAGGGGGCCTCGATCATCGGGCAGCCTGCACTGTCCTTGGAAAGAGGGCCGTGTGGTCTTATCGGCACGAGCTCCGCGCCTTATCGGCCGAACAAGCCTGCGTCGCAGAAAGCCCAACATCATGAACGGAACGGAAGAGACCTCAACTGTTGCGGTCCGGTGACGGCGAAGCTACCAGCGACGACGTTCCCCTGGGCACCCTCAGACGGCGACTAATCGCGACTCCCGGGAGACTAATTACGACGGTAGGTAGTAACTCCTCCTTGCGGTGATCCGGCGAAAAAAAAATCTCGCCCCAGTGTTACGACGGAAGCCGCCGGCACAGTGGCGGCATGTAGGAGGTTCTTTTTATGTCTTTACAGCCCGCAATATACAGGAGGGGGTTGTCCGGGTGCTCGCGTGCCATCGGCGGGCTAGCCCGCCAGTTATGTTGGAGATCTTCCACGAGACAGTTGTCATGGGTCGTTTCTGGACTTCCACGAGTGGTTGCGTTGAAGTGACGGGCAGGAGTAAGTGTGACAGGCCTCCGAATGGATGACCTGTGCACAAACACGAGAACTGTGACTGTTTCACATTAACTGCTGGAATGCTTTGTGGAAGGCAAAGCACCATTTTGTACGACGTGCCAACATGGTGGTTCCTGTGGTCTGTGAATTCTGTCTCTTTTTGTAATCGTTTAAAGGCGCTATAACAAGGACAGCAAAAGAAGAGAAGACAGCACCTCTGCAAATGCTTTCTTCTATTCACCTGTTACCCTTGCTATAGTGCAGTAAACCATTACAATATGAACGTCAGCCATCTAGCCCAACTTTGTGCGCTTCTGAAATTGTCTCTCCTTTTGATGGGTCAATACTCGTTACGAAACTGTTGCTTAATTGAAGCCCACCACTCGTTTTATATGCTTGTTTAAAGTAAATTAGTACAGGCAGATGGTATTCTTGCTGGTATTTGCATTTTAACCACCTCACGGTCAACTCGATGAGCCTTAGTTTTACAATGTAGTACATTACTATTGTGGCGGTTTCATTCGAATTCACGTTTTGTTGGACTTCACTTTTCAGCCTGTCAAGTCTCTATTTATATAGAGTTTATCAAAGGCGTCACGAGACTAACAAGAAGCCAGCAAAGCAGTATTTCATTCTGAACCATGTGTGATAAGATAATGTGTGCATTGTTTTCCTTGAATCTGAAACTATTGCTTTCTACATATGGAAATTGCCATAGGGGCGTTACTTGTGAAAGTAAACACACGGTGCTGGAGCACTACAAGAAACTCTTGCAATTGCACTAATTGTTAGTAAACTTGCCCCTTGCATTGCATTAGCTGATGTCCTTAGATGAAAATCTGTTGTCCATGCTCAGCTGCATGCTATTTCTTCGTAATATGTACTGCTTTTGATTAGTTGCTTGCTGTGTTGTTTATGTACTCGAATAACTGAGCATACAGTGTTGCTTTTGTTTTTTATTTCATGCTGTGTAATGAAGTGTCATTTTGCTGACACGTCAGTTCTCTCATTAGTTGGCACGTCAGTTCACATATTAGTTGACAGTGTTGCGTTTTACCTTGCGGTGACAGAAAGAATGAAACAATGTGGTTGCAGGATACAGAATGTCGGACGCGCTTGCGGAGCCAAAACTGCTTCGCATCCACCACAACGGTTCGACGCCACCGCCGCACACAACTGCTTCGGTCACCAACTCGGAGATACAGGAAAAGAACAAGAAGTTCACGGTATGCCACAAATCTGCACTCTGCACAGTTTTGCTTGCTTACCATGAAAACACTGACATTGTAAACAATGATTGTGAGCATCCTTGAAAATCACTGTATCATGTAATGCGTGCTTATGTCAAGTTAAACATGAACAGCACAGAGCACACACCTGAAGGCTTATACTGCCTGGAAGTTATGGTAGCCGATTGGTTTTCAGCATCTTGTTTAAGGAAGCTTGCAAAAATCTCCACTGCTCTTTAGCGACTGTGATGTCATGCTTAGGAGTAACCTACATATAATCTAGCCCTAGCTGGTGTGATAAAGCGTTTTCATCTGATTCGTAGGTTGCAGCAGCAGTTGGTTTTCCACTGTAACATAACTAATCAGCTAGCCTGCAAGTGCTGGGAGATGTGAAATTACAATGTTGTTTAAAGACCATCTCTACAATCTGTTTGAAAAAAGAAAAAAAAAGAAATGTATCTCTCTGATTTGTTGACAAAACAATTAGAGTACATTTGCTCTTGGAAAATAAAACATTGTTATATCACTGCTAAGTGCAGAGGTAACAAAATATTATGTTTAACAGAGTAAAACATAAATTTTAAATAATATCAGATAGCAATGTACTTATAAACATAATACATATGAAATGAAAAATATTTCATATGAGAATGACATTGCAGTGCTGAATGTAGAGTTCCAAGAGATTTAACTGAACGTGCTTTAGATATGTGCATGTGGCATAATTTTTTGCTTGGTGCAACAAGACTGCTACCTCACTTTCTGTTAATGAATTTGGCTTGCATTTTTCTGCTTCTGGTTTTATTGTTTGAGCAGGGGTATTTACGTCTGCCCATTCAGTTATTGTGCATATTTTATTGGTAAGGAATGCAAAACGCCTCCAATTTTTATGACATTTTCAATGTTTTCAGTTAGTGACCCTGCTGTCATCACTGGAATGTCAAGATACCCTCCACTGCTGAATCTAGAATAGAATTTTCTTTAAACAGAGCCTGAAGGTTCTGGGAAAACATGTTTCATTTGACGATAGTTACTCTTGCGAAAACTAGCTTTGAAATCATTGCCATGCTTCATGGCTAATGAAAACAGCACACTGACAAAGGAAATGGAAGAACGGGCGTGACACAGCCGCAGTGTGCCATTTTCATTGTCTGTGAACCGATACCAATTTGCCCAGTTTTCTATCGTCTTTGTTGTTTTCTAATTTGTTGTACTGGTTCACACTAGCTTAATATTAAGTGTATTTTCAACCTCCCAACACTTGCGTGTTTACAGGTGTACAAGGTTGTTGTGACTGTCGACGGGCATTCGTGGTTTGTGCTCCGGAGGTACAATGACTTCAGCAAGCTTCTGGACATTGTAAGTCCCCACGCCGTGCTACTGCTGCCTTGCTTTCTGTTTATTATTCTTAGTGTCCTCATAAACGTAGTTCAGTCAGATGGAATCGAGGATTATGTAGAAGCTGCACCAAAAGAGGTAAAAATGTGTTCAGGATATATAGAACTGGACATTTCGTTTAAAGGGGTCCAACTTGTATTGTTGAGTGGAATGCAGCGAGCCATGAAAAAAGAGACTGGTGCAACCTTGAGGGATAAGAAGAGCAGAGTAGGTCAGAAAACGAGCGGATTTTAAGGACGTCTTAGTCCAAATGAAGAAATAGGCGTGAGCAGGGCATGCAACATGTATACAAGAGAACCGCTGGTCATTAGGAGTAACAGACTACATTTCTAGAGAAGGTAGGCATGTGAGAGGTAGGCAGATGATATTAAGAAGTTTGCAAATAACAGCGCCGCACCAAGCACAGAACTGGGTTGGTTGGCGATATATCAGGCGCTTTCCCTGCAGCGGGCGTAGTCGGGCTGATGATGATGATGGGCTTTGAACAATGTGATGTAGTTATTGGCTTCTATCAAAAGGGTGACCTAGCTGATGGTAAACTCAATAAAATTACTGCTGCATTGAGAAATAAACGAGAAAAGGATACCTTTGGCTGACACTTGTTCTTAAAAGGAGCGTATATTTATTGCATAAATTTAGCAATTATTGGTATCGAATTGCTAAACATTCTTATCAAATCAATTTAGCTTCATTATAAAGAAAGAGAAACCTCGCTAAACTTGCAGAGTTAACCAGCTTAATGAGATGGGTACCCCTACTGGAGGCATTCCTGGTCAGCAGTTGTGCAAATACAAGATATGTAAAAAAGATATTACAAGGACTGTTTCAAAAAAAAAAAATGATGGTAGACTAAATTGGGAAGTATCATGATTCTTTGAAACATGAAACAATGTCGAAGACGCACGAAAGATGAGCACAAAAGCGCAAATTATAACTGTTGTGCCATTGTTCGCGATTTTGCATCTCTGTTACATTTTCCTTGTATTTCAGCTAGTTTTCACGTGAGTGTGTATTGTAATTTCAAGCAAAATCTTGTGGGTGATGTTAATCAGAGTACTTCTTTTAACAGTTCTGTGCAATACGTAGCTAGAAAGTTAAGGCTAGCTGGCTGCAGCTATTGACTTTCTTGGTACATTTTGCCCCTTGCTTCAACTGCTTTTGCTATTTTTCTTTTACAATAGCATGCTTTCTCTGTCTTGCAACTTTTGGGTTAGCATGTCTCATTGCTCAGTAGCGAATCACGACGATGTCATGAATCACAGTTGTCACGAGTGTTGCTATTCCTCCGGTAATTAATTTTGACTGTGTGGTTTTCATTTATGCAGAACTGGCGGCCACAGGGTATTGCAAACATCTTAACAGCCTGTAAGGCAGCCTGGTGAAGTTTTCGTGCATCAGTCAGGGACTGTGCTGCCAAACTGTTAAATGAGCCTTTCCAGTCATTTGTTTCTTTAGAAATGCAAATTAACATATTTTTCTTCTATATGTGACCTGCTGCCTAATAACAAATTAAAATTATTTTTTTGGCAGCCTTTGGTGTAAAGCAGCAAAGTGACTCTTGTTGTACATCTTTTATATTAGCTGCAATGTTCCTATAATCTATTACAACCTAAGAAAAAATATAACCTCTGCCCAGCAGAGTCATTGCGTGCTTGCCCTACTTGCGAAAAGCAGTCATGCTTGCCGTTTTCTGCTCGAATTATAAGTACTGTTTCTCGGCCATTGTAAATACTGCATCTTTAAGAGTTAACGGTTCGTTGTTTCTGCATAAAACATTACGTTTGGCTGAGCAATGTCGGAATCCCTGAAAAAAATTTCTAGGTTGCTTGAGTTTTCATAAAATGAGAGACATAAATGTGTGTCTGTATGTTAATGCCAACTGTCTCAAACACTTGAGAGGTGCCTGATGTCATGAAAATGAGCAAGCGCTGTTCGAATGAGCATTCATGCAACTCCTCTGTGGGGCAAACAGTGATGACTGTGGCCGGAGATGGTATCGTTTCTTAGGTGGTATCTGCCTATAGTAAACTAAATATCACATTTTTAGTATGAGGGAAATCATTCAAGTGTTACATACGAAGCACTCCTTTTAGATCAAGAAGCAGTTTCCTGGCTGCCATCTCAAGCTTCCCGGCAAGAAGCTCTTCGGGAACAACTTCAGCCCCGACTTTATCCGGAGTCGGCGTCAAGGACTGGATGAGTTCATCCAGAAGCTTGTCACGGATGAGAAGCTGATGCAGAAGTGAGTTGACGGGCATTGCCATTAACAGAGAGTCTTAGTTCATATGCAAACTTATTGGCAGAACGCGAGACCGTACCGTAATTACTCAAATCTAATGCGCGCCTTTTTTCTGGTTAAGAGAGTTCATAAATCGCATGTGCGTTAGAATCGAATACGAAAAAAATGAATACGGTCATTCTATTGCCATCGGCATATTCAAAATGGCCGCCCCCTACGTGCGTCGGCATGGCGCGTCGACCATTTCTGTTTCCCATGTGCGGCACTTCGTACGTGTACTGAGGAGTTCATCTTGTAGTGCATTAGCATCGACGGCATGGAAGGGCCGCCTCCAAAAACTCGAGTGCACCACGATGCCGATTTAAAAAAAAAGTCATCGCGTGTGCAGAAACGGACGGAAATCTGGCCGCATCGCCATCGTTCGGAGTTCCCGAAACGTATGTGCGGAACTGGCGGAAACAAAAGCAGAAAATTGTCGATAGCAAAGCTTCACGCAAAGGCTTCAGTGGACCACAGCAGGGTCGGTCTCCGCAAATTGAAGAGCTGCTCGGCGAGTATGTACTTGCGCAGCGAGCGGCACAGCGGCCCGTGATTACAGAACTGCTCAAAGTGCGGGCTATGCAGTTAGCTTTAGAAAAAGGGCTAGTTTAAAGCGAGCAGGTGCTGGCTAACTAACTTTATGAAGCGGAAAGGCTTTTCCCTCTGAAGGCAAACGGGCATATGCGAAAAGTTCCCGGAGGAGTACGATGAAAAGCTTCACAATTTTCAGAGGTTCGCCCTAAACTTGCGGCACAACGACGGCTACCTGCTTGGGCAAATCGGGAATGCCGATCAGACGCCTCTTTACTTCGATATGCCTGGCACCACAACCGTCGAGAAGAAAGGGGTGAAGCAAGTTCGCGTGCTGACATTAATCAGCGGTAAAACTACAGTGACGGCAATGCTCTGTTACACGTCAGATGGGCACAAGCTTCCCCCGTACCTCATATTTAGATGGAAGACGCTCCCGAAAGGAGTAGTTTTTTCGAGTGGTGTGATCGTGCGGGCCAACGAGAAAAATGGGTGCGCGTTGCAATCGATGTCTTACTTTTTTTTTTCGTACAATAGAGGGCGCTGTAGAATCGAGTAAATACGATGAATGCAAACATGTGGGAGTGCAAAGCTCAACCGGACGAAGAAAGCCATTATTTTAGTAACTAGGAGTACGCTACTTTGCCGCTTGTGTAAATTTGATTTAGTGGTGTCATAGTGAACAGGTTGCCCTAGTAGACGTCTTTCCCTTTTATTTAGCGAGGATCACTTCAAACACATGCGCAATGAAGTACTATTGTGGTTAGATGAAGTGTCGTGAGGTGTCTTCATGGTGTTCTGTAAAACCATTACTGCATTAATGGCCTAGCAAGTACCAGTATGCAGGGCTCACTAAAGCTCTTTAAAAGCGTGTGCCAGGCAGCACTGCTGTGTACATTGCTAGCCTTGAAACTGCTAGGTGGAGTTGGGAGAGAAGGGCTTCAAGAATGTTGCTTGCCCCAAAACTTGTGCCGTGACGTGGAACATGGAATAAAGATTATAAAAGAAATCTAAATGAAAGATTAACATACCTTTACATGGAAAAGTCACTGTATATTTGTAGGCAATGTTGCATTAGTTTTCTTCATCACTTAATAGAAGTACTTCAGTTTAGCTATCTTTAATAGGCTTGGATAATCATTTGAAATTTGAAACATCATTGAAACATTTGAAATTCTTACCATGTTCTGTTGTAATGGGCTTTTAGAGAACCTGAAAATAAAGGAGCGTTCCATCTTCAGAATAATGAAGTGTTTGGTGAGCAGCATTGGCATGTGAATGGGGATTTATCAGAATAAAGAAAATGGATGTAAAAAAGAAGATTGGAGTAGACATTCTTTAACCGGAACCTGAAGGGACCAGGAATATACAGTGGAACCCCGATTATACAACTTTCACGGGACCACACAATACCATCGTATTATCCGGGCTAATCAAAAAACTAAGCATACAGGCACTGACAATCAGCCTAGCACGAAAAACTGGTACAGACTGCCTGGATAAGCCCATGACACGACCTTGTGCTTCTCCAAGGAAGGTAGATGAAATTATTCTTGCCCGCGACATCATTACTTGGTTGAAGCAGGCACGAGCGAATATTTATTGTCAACTTAAAAAAAAAAACGCAAGGCCAATGCGCACTATTCTCCTGATAAATTGATTCCGAAAATTGCTTGCGCTTAAAAACAAAACTGAAGCCACGTTGCCAACAGCCTCCTGTCAGATGAGTTAGACACAGTGTCATCGCCATTACGTAATGGTGATGGACCACAAGTTTCACGAGGTTGCGTAGAATGCCTTCGTGCTCGACTGAGCTCGGTGCATTGTAAATTGTTGCCTTGTGAAGCACAACTAGTGATGTCCCGCTGTTATAATGATTGTTGACGTCAAGTGAAAGTTGTTTTGCACAGTGAAAAGAAGCTGCATCACGCCCTTTTGCATGCTCAAGCTTGCGACTGTGAGTGCCACAAGTCAAAGCAGTAGATCAGCGGTACGTCGACCAGTTTCCACTGATCGAAAAACATGAAAATATCAGACCCTCGGATAATAGTTTCTCGGCCAACTGAAGCTACTCTGGACGGAGCTTCTCTAGATAACGACTGCATACGCACGGGATCGAGGCGTACGCAGAAGTGCATGATTTGCCGGGAAAATTTTAGATTCTAAGACATCCTGTCTCACTCTACTTCTCTATTTATCAATCTAGGGGAACGCAAGCTCATATTTTGCTCTCGTTAGCATTTGGTTGACGTTCGATGTGAGCAGATGTGCGCTTTTCATTTCGGACGGAATCTAAAAGTTGTAAGATATGAGGTTGGCGCAAGACTGTGTCGTATAACCCAAGGTTTTTAACACAATATCTCTAAGGAATTTTTCCGGGAGCGAACCAATTCGTCGTAAATCGCGGTTCGTAATGAAGCCGAGGGACATTTATATAATGTTCTACTGTATGTTCTATTTAACAGACGTGTTTACAAAGGTGCAGAGTGCAAGTACGAAACCAATCGTATCGGAGGCAATTGTGCCATTTAAGCGGCAATTCCATTTAAAGAAATTTCAGTTTAGTGCGAGTCTTCTGTAGTAAAGTCGCATTCGTTAGCGTGAGCTTGTGTTTTTGCCGAATTGTTTATTTCTAGAAGACTGACTCACACGCGGCGCTATCACGATTGCTCAGCATTTTGTTATCGCGACCTGTGGTGGTGCCAAGGTGTCTGGATACTCAAGGATTTCTTGCTGGCCGCCTGCCATATCTTTCCAGCCAAGACGTCAGGGCCTTTCTCAATGTTGACAAGAACTTGAGCATCAAAGAAGCGGCCGAGGAAGAGGAGAACAATGGTCAAGGTGCCGAGGCTCCCGAACCGGTACGTTGTCAGAGTGTCTTTATACTGGACGAATTATCAGACAGTTGCCATCGCCGAGTGACTACAATCCTAGAGTTATGAACCTACTGTAAAGGCTTTAAGAGACACACAAAAAAAATAAGGATGTTTTTTTTATTAGTAAATTACTTTTTTGCAATACCGAAATACCACGTTTGCTGTGAGGAGGCTTTTAAGAAGCAAGAAAATTCGTGGAAGGAAAGTGTGGGTTGAGATGCCACATTGAAGTACCCACGCCAATAGCCGTGACGTAATGTATTTTGATGGTGTCTACAGGATGGTTAATAGTTCCTGATCGGTAAAAATAATGTATACTGGCTTCTGAGGGCGCCATAGATTTGATTTACCAAGTTTCAGAAAATTTCATTGACCTGATGTCAAAATACGAAGAGAAAGACTTAGAAATCTGTGACATCACCTGCAGATATTTAAAAATGATATTTTGACCTCGATTTTCTGTCCTGTTAATGAATCTATGGTGGTGAAATTAACAACAGTCTAGCTATAAGAGTGTAAATGATAAGTTTAAGCTGGCTTAGTGTGTCACTTTGGTGCCCCTCAAAAAAAAATGTGACTGGCTTTTTTATTGGGTCGTTTTGGTCGGTGTACTAACTCGCATGTGACCAGGCTAACCATTGGCTAGCACTAAGCTGTCTGTCCATTATGAGTTCAGTTACTTAAATGGATTTAGAACTAATTTTTATGGTGCCGTGATCTAACCATGGAATCGTTACATGAAAAACACCATGACGCATCTGCCCTCGTACCTCATTATGACAGTCACAGCTGTCACGAAAATACTTTTTTTATATCTGAAAATTTGTTATAAACATGTATTCGTAGCGCTCTATCAATGGCAAAACTGTTATTCACTTACTTTCTTTATAACTGATCATTCGTTACATCCATGGTCATTATATCACAGTTTGAGTGTATAATAACAATTTTTCTATCTGCGGTGACTATGGAGTGGTAAGCTCAGCACATGGTGCAAACAGTGGGGGCTGAGTGTGAGAACGACAGCTGGTGTTTGTGTGTAGAGGTTTCCTTTGCATGCGTGCATTGTGCCAGCATGCGCTGCTGCTCGGCATCTCCCACTAATTCTCGCGAAGACAGTGGTGCTTGTCAGTGTGCAGCTTCTTGTGAGCAGCGCAGAATGGAGTGGGATCGGGCTGTAACAAACGCACTTCAATTTTGAGCACCAATCATGGTGCGCATGAAGGCACGAGACCATGTACAGCAATGTGAGCGACGCCATAATCAAGCTTCTTGGCTCTTCCACCAGGCTGTGCAATGTACTGCTTTTCAGAGACATATGAACACACTTTAAAGTTATAAATCTTACTCTGATTACAAGAAGTGCACTAGAATATGTCTATAATTGGCAGTCTTTTCCTTTTCACGAGGATCTAACCACACGTTCTGGCCGATTATTCTTTAACCTTTAAGTTGTCTGCGAAATATTTCTTTCCTTGCAGGTTGACCTTGGCTCGACAGAAAAACCACAGTAAGCATCTGCTTTCGTTGCTCTTGCTGGATTTGGATTGAGCCGCTGACCTAACGTTGCATTTGCTTCCTCTCCAGCGTAAAGCCGAGTGATTTCGAGTTCCTCAAAGTGATCGGCAAAGGCAGCTTTGGACGAGTACTGTTAGCGAGGCACAAAGTGGAGAAGCAGTTTTATGCTATTAAGGTAAAGTGTCATGAAATTTTATATGTTCCTTAAGGTCGCACCTATCGTTTTCCTTTTGAAAATTTTGAAGTAGACAGGGCGTAACGCCTGCTGTGGATGCTCCTTCATCTTGTCCCATCCAGGTGCTGCAGAAGAAGATGATCCTCAAGCGTAATGAGCGAAATCACATAATGTCTGAACGGAACGTGCTCCTGAAGAACCTGGACCATCCGTTCCTCGTGGGGCTGCACTACTCCTTCCAGACGCCCGTCAAACTCTACTTCGTCCTGGACTACGTCAATGGCGGAGAGGTGGGCCCACCCTTTTGCACTGATTCTCATAGCTATGAAATTGGTCCTGTGCGGCTAAACGATGCAGCCGTCACACTTTGGCACGTTAGTGCATGTGGTGAGTTGAGCAAACATTATCAAACATTGTAAGGGCATAAAAGAGGAAACTGATCCAAATTGTGTCATCAAAATTACTGTTTCGCCACACCATAATTGAAACTTTTGCCACAAGAGCACGCTTCGCGGGGCTGAAAATGCAGAAAAAAAAAAAAAAAGTGACGACAGTGCTATGGCACCACAGACTTCAACATCCGCAAGGGCCTGCATAATGTTTTATTAGTAACAATAGATTGCAACAGAATCGAAAGTTGGGCTAGTTGGATATGCATGGTATAACTGTCAGTTCAAGCGCACGAATAAACAGAAAGGAAGAGAGGACAAGCGCTTGTCTTCTCTTCCTTTCTGTTTATTCGTGCGCTTGAACGGACAGTTATACCATACAATTGATTACATTGTGTGCCTAAAGAGCCAGAGACCCAATAAAGCAAGCGTCAGGAAATTTTGAGCCGATTTGCCCAAAACATGGAAAGTGCCTTAAAATGTGTGATGCCGCACTGATATTCCAATGTTGGAATTTTGGTGTGAAGTTCAGTAATGGAAACTTTGGCCTTCATTTTACTTTGGAAAAGTAAACTTATCATAGTGAAATTAACAGCAATAGAGTTTGCAGAGAGTAATATACTAGACTGAACAGATTGACTGTTTCAGTTCAATGTGCTTTTAATCTTTTCAAATAGCTGTTGAATCAATTACGAAACAAACAAGATAACTATTTTATTCACATTCTGTGTTGGTAGCATGCGATTATAGCATTCCTGCTGGCTTCCATTGCTTAGTACATGCATTAAGGCCAGAGGCCTAGGTTGTTCTTTCTTTCTTCTCTTCTTCGTTCAAGTTCTTCAACTTGTGTTTTGTTGTTATCATTATATACTCAGCTCCATACATACCGGACAACGCTGAGTAGCCTTCTAGCTCATACATTCTACTTCTAATGTATTGAAAACATATCTTGTGGAGGACTTTTTTATTCAAAGACCACGTCACTATAAAAACGTAAAGTTTCTGTTAAAACTAGGCTTGTGCGAATGTTCGAATACTTCAAATATTGACTGCTTTATTTGATTCATCACAGTACAGTGTAACAGTTGGCGGAGGGAAACGCCATAATGACGGCTTGAAGGATCCTTCACCCCCCTTTGAGAACAATGGCAGCAGCTGAAGGGCATCACAACATCATCACAATATCATATACCTCGTACATATTCGAATCAATAATGAGATGTAATTGCTCTCTTCTCTCGGCAAATGACTCCACAAGCTCAAAAAGCATGTGCGACATATGCGACATATGCACTTGCAGCGTGCGACAAATCTTTGTCAGTTTACTCATACTGGACGGATTCTGAAAATTTTTGTGGCGGCGAATTCATGATGCAAGAAGCTTCTTTAGTGAATCCATTCTATGACTACTTGAAAAAGTGTAGCAGGGCCCCTTTAAATTAATATAGCACCTTAAATCAATTATTTTAGTAAGCTTATCACGACTGCTTTTATGCTCTAGGTATAAAAAAATTTTAAATGTTACGTATCTTACGGGTTATGACTCGCATCTTGGCAAAAGTCAAAATCTGCAATCCTGCTACTACTCAAAGTCGTTTAGACTTCCTTTGAGCAAAAAAAAAAAAGGATTTGCCTAGAGGTTGTATTTCAATAAAAAAAGATATTGTGCAAGTTAATCACGTCATCATAAATATGCCCATTCTTTATATGTTGCATATGCTATTCGAATTCGATTCGAAATTATTGGACTGAAATCGCTATTCGCTTCGAACTGAAAATTTACTATTCGCACAAGCCTAGTAAAAACAGTTCTTGCATGGCTTTGTTGCCTGCTGTGTGTGAGTATTAGTATAGTTATATTTTATTGGTGCTGTATGTATGTTTGCTTTCATCTAACTTTCGCAAGGAAGTAGGCTCTGAAATGCAACTCTTCTGTGTTCCAGCTCTTCTTTCACCTTCAAAAGGAAAGAACGTTTGCAGAGCCCAGAGCTCGATTTTATGCCGCGGAAATCACGAGTGCTCTTTCGTACTTACATTCTCAAGGAATAGTGTACAGGTAAGAGAGGCAAGAGGTTGCCAGTAACCATTAATAGTTAGTTATTTGGTAGCCTCGCAGTTCATTGTCAGTAATTATTCATCTTATAGAGATCTGAAGCCGGAAAACATCCTGCTCGACGCACAGGTGAGTCCTTCCTCGTTCGTTATGATCGACAGACTAGAATGGTCTATCGTGGGGATTGCAAATTGCAACAAGTGTGAAATGTGTTGAAATTACTTTCGCAATATTCCCTTAGATAGTTTAGCTAATGGCGCTTGAGTCCATTAACCAGTATTGAAATGCAGGTGAATTAAAATGTCTTGATGTGCATATAGAAGATGTTCTCGAGTCCTAAGCCTGGCCAAACTTGACCTAACCTGTTATGCGTTTTCTAAAGCTATGCAGTCAGTTGATTTAATGGTAGTCAAATGGGATATGAGACAGTTTCAGAACAAGTTGCAATGTAAAGATTGTATGCAAACCAATTTGATGATTACCAGTCTGAACTATTTCCTTCGAAACCATTAGTACTCGTTGCGTGTGGCCTTCGTTTCAGTAGGTTTGTTAATGTGAAGCAGTGATTAGTTGGTTATACACTCAACGAAGAAACAATTGTTAGCAGCATTCTTCTAGACGATAACTGATGTAAGTGTACCATTCGTGACTTTCAGGGTCATGTCGTACTCACCGACTTTGGCCTCTGCAAAGAGGGTATCAGGGAAAAGGAGACCACGAACACATTCTGTGGAACACCTGAGGTTAGTTTCTTGCATATTCAGTAACCCAAGCCACTCTCCAATCACTTCAATCATTATTAGCCATCACTTGCTCGGTTTTCAAACTGTTTTGGCGTGCCTCTGAAGAGCTGGGACATTCCTTCATTGCTTTTATTGCATTGTCAATTTGTTCTCCCAGTGTGTGCATCTGCTTTATTAGCAGCCTCAGAGGGCAGCGATAGCATCACTGTGCGTTCGTTGTAAATGAGAAAGGTGTCAGCTTATAGTAGTAGTTGGTAATCTGTTGTGCGTAAGGAAACTGTGCAGACAGGGTTGAGTGCTCTTATCTGTTTTGGTTGTCCTGTCGTTTAAACTTGGTGCGATATCCCTCAATGATATAGTAAAGCACTGGAATGGCAGTGGAATTTGCGTCATTGCGCTGGCATGTTTGCTATAGCAGTTGTCTCTTTACTGGTGCCCATAGTGCTCGCGCAAAAGGATGGAAAACTGCCATCAAATGTTGAATTTTGTTATACAGCTCATTTCATTATGTGGGGAGTCAACTACATGATTCACTTCACTGCAAAATGGATAGGGGAAGCTCACATGTACCTTGTTGGATGTGTCATGCCACAATTTGTTCCATGCAGCTGAGCAGCAGTTAATATGGGCATCAGCAGGATGCTGTCTTGTAGGGGTGCAAACTGGCGTTGTATCTTGCAAGTAAGGGGTGGAGGGGGGAAAGTGGAGCGCCAGCATGGCCAGGGGGGGGGGGGGTGCAACCGCCCCTTCTGCATGCACCTTCCAATGCCCATGGCAACCAAGTGCAATAGCTGCCACAATTTCTGTGCAGTACCTGGCCCCGGAGGTCCTTCGGAAGGAAGCTTATGACCGCACAGTGGACTGGTGGTGCTTGGGGGCTGTGCTGTACGAAATGCTTTACGGCCTGGTGAGTGGTTAGAATGGCATCGCAAGGTTCTGTGGTTCTTCAGCTAGAACCATAGCTGGTGTTGTGTATTTCAGCTAATATTATGTGATCAATTTATACTTGACAATAGCTGTACCTATTATTGTGGCAGGCATTTCAGTTTGCACTAGCACATTTAGGCTAGTTGGGGCAAAATTGCTAGTGCAGTGCTGTGGCATGAGCCTAAGAAAACAGACAAGTGATCTTCTTCATTGCCATGTGTTCATTACCATGCACTTTAGATACTTGTAGTGCGAGCACAAAGTTACGTGCTGCAGCTGGATATCGTGAGTCGTTTACCTTTACTCAAGCTGTTAGGCATTCAGAGTGTTGACCCAAGATCTTTAGAAATGGTACCTAAAAATTTACATGCCTGGTCTGCAGTTACTAGCAGTTTAAACAGTCTTTCTTGACTGTCATGTTGCTGTTTGACAGCACTGTTTCTTTTTATTGCCATTACGTTTGAACAACGTTGCTATGTGTGCTATGCAGCCACCATTTTACAGCAGGGATACGGTGGAAATGTACGACAACATCCTCCACAAGCAGCTGCGACTGCGCACAAACATCTCTACAGCGGCTCGAGACATTCTCGAAAAGGTTAGCGAATGCATTTTTGCGCTCTGGCACAAGTCACATTTTTCAAGATATTCTGTGCACTATTTCTGGCCCAAGACATGATGAAGACAGTGTAACTTGAGTACGTCGACAAAGTGACGAATATGTCCAGCAGCAACTGTCTTGTTTGTCATCCACAGCCTTTATGTAGCGCACTCTCAGAGTCTCATGTGTGTACTAAGGTAAGTGGAGTAAATGAGGAACAGGGTGAGAATCAAACATGTAAAGTGCCCATAGATTAAAACATAACATCAAAACTTTTAGTGTGACTACTATGAGCATGTAGTGACATGCTTCTGATAATTGTTACGTTGTTGCTAATATGGCTGCTAAAGGTGACCTTTGCTCTGAGGCAAGCGTTTGAGAATAGACGTTGGATTGATGTGACAGAATCTGTAATGCTGAAAACTGAAGCATGTGCATGACTTAGCTCTAAATTATCATGTTTCGGTCTACGACTACTCTACATGTTCAAAATGGTAATGCATCACACTGCACTCCTGTACGTCATTTCATATATATAAAAAGCAACATTAAAAAGTGCCCCCACCTCCCCAAAGTGAATCATGAGGAAATGGGAATGCATTGCTTAGCGTCTATAACAGCGTTTCGCCTGTGAGAACCCAGCGTTAGAAGGATAATGTATTTTTTTCTTGCAACCGTACAGCCAATAGCGCCGTATGTGTATGCGTTCCCAGCTCCAGCGGTATGTGTTTCCAGCTCTAGTAGCTAGTGTGCACAGTTAAAAAATACTATGAAATGAACAAAACAGCGTTGTCGACTCTGCGTTGGCTCCGGATGTTCTTGGGAGAAGCCCAGCCAGCGAACGTTCAAGAGTGAGGCACGAGCGGATGGGAAAGTGGGGCGCAGGGAGGAGAGAGAGCGAACTGCGAGAAAAGAAGCAGCGAAGCACTGCACATACTCTCTCCTACACCACATTCTCCGGTTGCTAAGGGCGAAGATAAGCGCGCGCGCCCGCAGCTGTTGCTATGGGAGAGGGCGGTAGAAGGATCCCGGCAGACGCCCGACATAGCCCGACTAAGAAATGCATTTGCATTTAATAGGCTTGAGAGATTTTGCTTAGTGGTAGTATTTGACTTGACTAGCGTTTGAAAGTTTCGTATCCAATATTTGACACCTTGTATACATATGCAGTCTTTGTGCGCCAAGTGCCCGTCACGAGCATTACATTAATGCTAAATGCCATTCTGTTTTTTTTTATGCATTCAGCTCTTGCAGAAAGAGAAGCGGTTGCGCCTGGGTAACACAGACGACGGCAACGAGGTGAAGCGACACGACTTCTTCAACCCGATCAACTGGCAGGACTTGGAAGCCAAGCGAATACCTCCACCATACAAGCCGAGCCTGGTTGGTTTCCATTGTGTTGATTTCTCTTTTGTTCATCTAATGTGCGCGTCTGTTATTTTGCACAGTAAATGCTCTCAATACTGGTTGACACTGTAAACATGTGTTCTCACATTTTTTTGCAGTCTGGAATAATGGATATGAAAAACATAGACCCCGATTTTGTCAAGGAACCGATTCCTGGTAAGCTTTCACATGCCTCATTGTAGATACCAAGAAAAGTTGTTTTTCTTAAAGCTCGCAGTTATTGTTAATAATGCACCTACTTAGCAGCTTGCACCTATAGTTGGCATATGGTAAACAACCGTAATTTTCATTGTGTGCACTGGCAATAGTGTTTGGTCTGAAAGCCGTCCACGTATGCACAGACACACTCACACACACTACCTTGCATTACTACACTGTAAATCGGTGTATGTTCATGTATCTCGGCTCTTGAAAGTTGTAGGTTCGATTTTCTAGCATGACAGCCACTTTTCAACGACAGAACGCCAAAGTCTTGTAATATGCCATATATTAAGGTGGACATTGAGGAACTCCAGACAGTCAATTTTGACCTTTAATTCTACACTACACTGCACCTTGGAAAGGTAAACAGTATAAATGATCATGTTGAAATCTGATGCTGTAGGCAATTTTTCTACACAAAATTTGCAAGAAAGCAATAACACATGGGAAACACAAGCTCCACTGAAGTTGTGGGTTCATTAACAAAATGTGGGAATTTCATACTTTCAGCTTCCGTCGGCAAGTCTCAAACGCTCAGCGCGAGCGTCCAAGATGCGGACACGGCGTTCATCGGTTTCTCGTACGCGCCTCCGCTGGACATCAATGCCTCCTGAAGCAGAGTCGTGCGTGCAAGGCTGCGAGGGACTCGTCTTCGACGAACGAAATTCCTCCTGTTCTGCTTTGCAGTACCTTTCCCTTGCGTTTTGTCGCGTTTGCGTCAATATTTGTTCACGAACGTGCACCGCCACATTTCCCTGGTGTGCCCGTCTATGCCCGACTGCCACGAAATACTGCTGCCGTTCTTGCAATACTTAACGTCGTAGCATCAAATACACGCAAAAATAGCGGAGGGTCGGTGGTGTTTATCCCGCGGACTGCGAAGTGCAGTGCTATCAGCAGCCGATTGCTATCAGTCCTGCTCGAACGTGTAATCCCAAGTGCTTTCCCAGCTTTAGGGGAGCTGTGTTTTGCAGGCCCATGAAAACGTGATGCGTCATTCTGCTGCCAACGTCTTTTTCTCTTTTACGTAATGCATGAGGTCAGAAAGGATGTCGAGCTTGTTTCTTATGCCTTCCTTCCCAGTGCCACATTGATGTTCATGTTGTCACCATGTTCCTGTCATACTCAAGGCTTCAAGAAAAGCGTTTCGTTGCTGCATTGTTCAATAGAGCGACTGACTGCTCGCGTCTATATAGGTATTGATTGCAGTGTGCATACGGGTGTGCAGTTGTTTCATGCGTAATGCAGCTTTTGAACATTTGAGAAAGCGCAAGTTTGTCACGACGCGATATTGAGTGATGAAAAAAGGCCAAGATGTCCTTCCCTCTTCCATGCCATGTGGCTCTCGCATCACTTTATTTGAGTCATGCTTGTATTTTTTTTTGTTACATTTCATTTTGCATCACATCTGTCAAAGTACTATGTCAACCAAGTGTCGAGATATTCCCCAGAATCTGATTAACCAGGAGGTTGAAGAACTGCCATGTTTCCACGCAACATTTGGAAACACCTTTGAAGCTGTGATTACTATGTCAGTCTTGAGGGCTGGCTGTCTGGCGATCTGTACTTTAAGGACCAACGAATTTTTTTACCGAACTGACCAAAATTGTTGGGGACCAGCAACGTCTGCCTTGCGCGGCCTGTCTGCACGCAGCCGTGCTTATGCTAGTGATCTATTTCTTTAGAGCCTTGGCTAGTCTTCCATACACTTACAGAGTTTCGCATCGACCGTTGGATGCAAAGACACGAGCTTTTGTTAATTTGAGTATATTCTTTATGTGTTGAGAGTGAATTTGTTTTTACTTTGTGCTCTTGCGAGGGTATGTCCTGACATCCACCAATACATATGGTGGTAATACTACCTGAATTTGCCAGGCCTATGATGTCTACCTGAAACACATTGGGTGAATTTTGCTGCAGTGTTTTGAGGATACTGTTAGCTTTGTGCAACATTGTGTGCCCATGGTAAATTGAAGCTTCCTGAATTGTTCCAAATTTATTTCGTAAATAATCACAACAGTCTTTTGTATGGCAAGCTAACTAGAGTTTGTCTTCCAACGAAACTTTGTAAAAAAGCCTTGGAAGGTGAGAAATTTTTGCTAAGAAATGCCTGTGCATCACATAAAGCAGTTTACGAATTCATGGCGCAGGTTATTGCCAACGCGTAAAGTTGTGGAAGACTGTACCTGTTCGGCTTGACACAAATCTTTAGACTTTTCTTGGTGGCATGCACTTGTAACAGCGCTCGAAAGGCAAGAACCGATGAAATGCACAGGTCAGTTGATGAAATTTTCGGCTTTCAAACTTATGCATATTGACAATTCGATTCAAGATATATTTTAGGCGATGTATTAGCTGCACAATCTTTTTAATCAATGCAGTCAGGAAGGCTTTATTACCACCAATGAGCAATCTAGTATGCACACGAATCTTCTTGCTGCCTCAGACGCTGCTTCAAGCTGTCGAGATAGCGCATGCTGTGCCTTACATTCTTATCAAGTGTGCGGAAAGAGTGCCATATTTGGTTGCAGTTGTGTTTTTTGTTGTGCTGTGTCGAGAGAAAACACTTTTGTACAGTTATTTGATACTGCAGAACAGATATATTATGTAAACAACCTTTATACTGCTGGCAACTTGTTTTTCTGTGAAGTATTTTGTTGTTTTTAAATGATTATTAAAATGTTTTGAATTTCGGTCAGCACAATTTTGTCCGATCGGACGGTTTATTTGATTACGCATGTTTTGCCAGGGAGATTTGCGACGAATACGTTTCACTTTTTGACCCTTGGCTTGAGTTCCTCGAAGCAGGAATGCAGGAAAATATAGTTCTTCTTCTGAGGGTTGTGAAATTCGTGGCCCTAGAAAGAAAAGAACATACGTGCTATGGTTTGGAACGGCAAGGGTGAGCTGGTTTTGTTGGCATTCGACATAAAAGAAGGAAAGGGGGGTGCAGACACGGATGCACGAAAAGAGAAACAACATTAGTGTTTCCGGGTTTGCATGTTTTCCATGATGCATATTTAATGCACTTGAACTATGCATCGAATACATATAAATTTTACTGATTTACTGCCGTTGCCACGAATTTTCAATTTGAGGAACTCTGTGCAAAGATCTATTTTCCCACAAACTTGGAAGTAGCATTATGCCAAACTTCCACAATTGCCTCCAAGTCTTGCACACCAGCCAGCAGTACAAGACTCAAGATTCTGTGAAGATGAACAGCATGCCTGCATTGATTACCTGAAAACCTGCGCAGCGGGCAGTACAGAAAGTTTGAAGAGGTGCTTCTCGTAGGGTGATGAGTAGCTATGAGACCCGCAGTATTTGTGATATGCCCGATATTGCTGACCACTTTAGTGGAGATTTTTTTTTTTTAATTCTTTTACCAACCTTACTAAAGCCCCCAAAATATTTAAGAAAGCTAGGCAATATAACCAGCTTCGCACAGTGTCAAATATGAAGGTAAAAGTGCGTAAAATGGAACGTTACTGTACGAGTGTGAAATGTTTCTTGTCAGGTCTCCATTGTAAGTCTTAGTGCTATTAAATTATTTTCTGCTGAAGTATACGTAGGGCGCACCAGTACAAGAACCTGTAGTTTTGAGGCCTGCTGCTGTCGGGATACGCTTCCCATCGAATGTTCATGGTTCCTTCAAGGTTCCATTTAGGAGTGCTCACTACAATTTTGTTCTGCTGTTGATTTTCTGAATGAGCCAATAGTATACTTAAAACCTAACTCCACTAATTTTAAGCTTAATTATTTATTTATTTTGAATGCTTCATTTCCAACCAGGAACTATGCCTAGGATGAAGAAGTCACTTGTGCAAAGCTTGCATTGCTTTGAAAAGTCCGTGTATGAACCCACTACAAGCCTCCGTAATGGGTCTGATTTAACCTTGTTAGTCATTATCGACCAACCATGCTAAATTTTATTCACTAATTTAAAATGTTCTGCAAAGTCCATAATATGCTATCTATACTCGATTATGCGACAAAGCAGCTGACAGGAGATTAAGGAAGCAAGAGGGAATGTGAATTACATTAAGGGATGATCCGAAAGAGGATTGTAAAAAATGAAAAATTTTACATTCAGTACGTACGACGAGCAACATAATAAGATTTTGTTTCTGTAGCATAATATATTGCAAGTTGGTAATGCTTGGCAACAACTCTGGCTAAATTTGTAATAGCCCAGTATCCTGTTATACAGAGATTGACCTGTAGCTGTTTATGAACATAGCTAAGGTGAAAAATGTTTAACAGCAGCGAAACAGCAGGTTATGAAAGAAAGGAAAAATGTACAACCACCCACATTGTGGCACAAAGCCACAAGGAGGAGTAGTAGGTTATAATTACAATTAGTAGGTTATAATTACTTGCCACATGACAAGAACTGACCTTTGACCAGTCGTAACTGACCGCATAGGCAAATATTTCACCCCGCGCGTTGAAGCAGCAGCGGGTGATGGGCTGCTCCATCTGTTCAGACGTCTTCAGCTTGGTGCGGGCATCCTTGTCCCAGAAGCTGAATTTGCCGTCCGAACCAACCGTTGCTAGCGTCATGTGAACGGGGTGGAATGCGATGTCATTGACCTGTTGACAGCAGCAAAAGAGAAAACACTCTTTAAATGCCGATAGCTGAACCACGGGAATTGATGTTAGGCAAAGCACTTTGCTGGTGTAGCTGGTTAACTAGCAATGTTCGGGTTTCTGCAAGCATTACCAGATAAGACTAAAAACAATTCTGTAAAGTAGTAGATATTCATGCTTGACACAATCGCATGTGTGATAACAACAGCAAGTTCTTGAAGACGGTATGGTGATTGTATGATAACTGGTTTGCCGTACTATGATAGTTATGCAGGGTATGACAACTAATTTAACACACCCCAGCATACACACACTGTTGCAACTCGAGACATTATGAAGTTGGTGCAACATCGAAATAATGGATATTTTACAACTTAAACAGTGCATACTCCCTGATGATAACATGGACAATGTGAAAGATTATGACGGTTGCCCCTCAACCAGCCATTTTGACTACCTATAAGAGACGTACAGTCAGCGCCAAGTTTAGGGAGCACTAGATGAGAGAAAGTTCAATATACCGAGTGCTTCGAAAAGAAGCATTGAATTTACATGTTGGGACTGTTCTCATACATTCTAACAACATGTACTGTGCAGTTAAACCAAATACAGCCAGAATGTGCTGGTAAATTAAAATTTTCTCAGACCTAGTGATCTCTGTGGACACCCGACTGTACCGATGTACTGACATCCGCATCAAAGATAAATGTCAAGTGTACTGCAAGTTTACCGCAAAGATCTCTTGGAAGCCATTTGTCGTGCCATTGGCTCGGTGACACTTGAACGTGAAGTTGTCCTTGGGATTCTGGGCGTTCACGTACTGAATGGCCACGCGTCCCTCAACGCTTCCGAGGGCGAAGCCATTGGGCTGAGCCTTTTTGTCTTGGAATATGGAAACACACCGATGCTGCAAAGAAAGGTGAAACGCAATATAGCACTTAGAAGCCGTCTGTTAAGAAGGCAAAGTGTGTCCTGCTGAGGGTAGGCGGTACGGAAAACATACAAGCATGTGGCAACACTCTTATTAGAGCTCATTAGCACTGAGTCCTATTTATACTTGCGCCAACTTGTACATTCACTGTAGTATTTTCCTGAAGAGCCAAGAAAGCGTAGTATATTGCCGTATACAAACCTGGTACTTGAGTGGCGATTCAACCTTTTTGTACTCTTGGGGCTGGCCCTCGAGCTGGTAGATTATAATAGACCTGCCTGCCGTGCTGACGACAGCCATGGGGTACACCTGTGGGCAGAGTCAAAAGACACGTGTTAGGCCACATTGAGATGAGTTTGATGAAAGCTTGCCTGGTTTGGGATGATCGTGGCTTTGTTACTCAAAAACATGGGCCTTAACTATACAACATTGCCGGAAGAAAGGACGAAGAAATAGCTTCAATAGTGTACTCACTACGTCAGCACAGTAGCAACGCTCCGGAAGGTTGATCGTGAGCATTGGCGTCGGCGTCCTCGTGTCCCAAAACTACAATGAAAGAGACAAACTTTTTTGAAAAATTTTAATTTCCAGAGACGGAGTATTTTAACCTCCCTCACAACATGCAAGCCAACGAATCCCAATACGGACCCTTCACTATTTCAGTTAGTTCCTGCAATCCTTAAACTACTGGCAACAACAAACTACGGTCGGACATAATGGCCCCGCCTAGATGACCAAAGCATGACCGCCGACTGCCTCCGCAACTAAAGAAATAGCCCTACTTATGTACTCGGCAATATTCCTTGACAGTGGCATCAACAATAGTGTGGTTCATGGTGTCAGTCTAAGACAGGAGTGCCCGCAATCCTTTGCTCCCCACCCCCATATCTCCCGTGCTGATCACATTGTGCAGCGCCATCTGTCGAGGTGCATGGAAATCATTCAACACCTGTGCTCACGAATGCACCATGAACCAACTGGCAGTGATGGCAAGTTGGTAGGTAAAAAGACGCAGTAACACGTGACTGTGTGCCATTGCTAAAGCAGCACAAGAAAGGACCACTGGCTTTAGCACTGTTCATAGACTGGTTCCCCTCTTTCACAGTGTTTCTCTATTCGTAGCAGCATCTGGTGCACATGCCTGGAAGAAGAAACCAGTGTTGCACAATGCATCCCTTCCAGATCAGTAGAGTTGGCACTCCTGTTTTATCTTACTCCATCGTCTAGAGCAAGGGTTCTAAACAGGCAGCCCCATCCTCCTGGCTTGCAAATGGCTGTCTTCACGGTACATACAAATAACATTTTCTTAAGCAAGCTCATGAGCCACACCGACATGACTAGCCCCAAGAATGTTTTCCTGAGGCACCCCATGTGGTCGCGACGTGTTAAACTAAAATTGTAGAACAATAACTTTGTTTCAGAAACTGTTTCCAGATTTCAGTTGTTTTTCAGATCTTTACCAATATGGGCCTTGAAATAAAACCCGGCATTTGGTGACATATGGGAAAGGCCTCCTTTCAAACGGCACTGTTAGTTGGCATATCAAACCGCTCATTGGTGCCTGCTGGTTTGCATCTATGTCTTTGAAGTGAAGACATTGTTGCCTTCTAAAGCTGCACGTGATTACAGCGAATTGCATAATGAATCTCACCTTGAGTGTCTTGTCCCAGCTTCCGGTCATGATGCAGCTGTAATTTGGGGCTTTCACCCAGTGCACTGTTTTCACCGGTGCATCGTGCTGCAAGAGAGTTCACAGTTCTCTACATCCAACTGCAAAGTACCAGCCCATTCAATGTGCAACGCACGCAATGCACACAGACCTGCGCTATTGACATGGCCTGATTGCTGTTCAGATCCCACATCTTGACAGTTTTGTCGCAGGAGGCGGAGAAGACCTTGCTTCCATCCTGAGAGAAAAAAAAAGAAGAGATAATCGGCTTGAGTCTTTGTGCAAGGCACTCATTTGCATGTTAATATGAATCCCCTAAATCTTCCATACACTTGTCATGTCCTGCGAGCTGCTAGTGCAATGATGCGAAAAAAAATTAATGCTATTCAAAGAGAAAGCTCAAAGAAAACAAGATCTTTCGTTCACGGAGATGGTTAGATCACACTTTGCAGGCCTCAAGAAAACTAGCTGATCTTAAAGAACTTACAGGCGTTCACGTACACACAACGTCACCAGAAGCAGTCATTTACTGGATTGAGCCTAACATGAGATGCAAATAAACATCCGAACGCCCGTTAAGACTTGTAAGCGCTTTGGAGACGTAGGAACTGCGTGCCTGAACATCAACCTCGAAGTGAAAAGCAATGTTGACGCTTACGTCGCTCCAGGCTACGTCGAGAATGGGTCCCTGATGCGTCTGTTGTGCCTTGGGGATGGTCTGTCCCGTGCTCTGCACCTCCCAACACCTGATCTACCAATGAAAGAAATAAAATAAGAAGAAGGCACGTAAGGACACATCGTTGCGTAGCCAAAACGGTGGTAATGCACGAACGAGACACCTGAATTTAGAGCGAAATATCAACCTGGTTGTCCCAGCTCCCAGCAACGAGAAAGTTTTGAGGCAGGGACGCAGGACTGAACGCCATGCTACTGATGGAGTCCTCCGGAGGCGAGACGACTTCGAAATCCTTCATCGGATTGTGTGTGCCGGTGGCCGCCGTTCCGGAAAACATGCCGACCCCGCCGCCGAAGTTTACTGACGTGCCTGCCGACCCAAACATGCCTCGCGATGTTGCCGCGATCTAGCCTACGATAAAGCGGGGCTATCGTCGAATCGGGTCTCAGATTCCCTTTTGCAGGTTGCGCGAATCACGCTATGACAGCTATAAAATTTTTAATCGCTCAACACAGTATAGGAGAGCGCCATGTTATCGAAAATAAACATGTGCTGATGTCCGTAATTGTGCGGCTTACTAAACTTGTAAGGTTCTCACACAAAACTTTTGTCTCGTATAATTTACAATAAAACCATTATTTGACAGATTTGTTTATAAGACAAGCGACAGTCATTGTAGAATGCTAGGTATCACTGGTGTGATTCTTAGTTCTTATCAATAAAACAACGCTCCAGCAGCGCACTCATGCTTCCTGGTGCTCCTTCAGCTGGGAGATGGCGGGAAATAATTTCGCGGGAAAGTTGGTGAAGTGAGCACTTCGATTCGTCATGTGGTTTCGGTCCCTTGTATAGGATTACCAGCCTGCAAACTAGTGCTAGAAGAATCTGCAGCCCTCAGTGATTCGCCGGAGATCCTGCATGGCTGTGCGTTACAATCGCTGCGAAACGTCGGTCAGAAAGAATGGACGGTGAAGTCACTCATAGCTTCCCTGTGTGTGCTTTAGGTGCAGGTGGGATTCTTGAGTAACCCTTTCCTGAAGTCTACTTCTCCAGGCCACGATGGATTTGCTTTTCAGTCAGTCCGAACACGCTTCCGATCAGTCTCTGTTCTCGCAAAAAACCGACTCGATCTCCGATGCGTACTCGCAAAACTCGGCAGAGGATACATTATCCATCGGGGAGACCACACGGAAGCTCGTACATTGCAGCCAAGCTTCTCAGCGCCTGATCGACGAAACTGAAGCGGAACGCCTCCAGGTAATCCCCGAAACGGAAGAGTCGTCTCTTCAAGAAGGCGGGATGACGGAACCATGCCTCCTCGAAAGCCCACAAAGTAAACTGCGGGACAGCGCTGCATCCGATGTTCAGAAAGACGACATTGGGCAGGAAGGCGACATATCTAGCGCCGAGAACGTCTGGAGGGAGGACGAGAAATGTGACGAAGTAAACGACTTTAATTCAAAAGTAAACAGCGAAGACACTGGTGTTCATTCCGACCGAGTAATCAGTCACACCCCTATGAATGACGACGGATCCAACCACAGCGTCGAGCTACCTGTCGGCACACTGGGTGAGAAAACGCATCGTAGGAGGAGGGCTCGATTGCTGGACGATTCGGACGACGAAGATTCGACGAGTGATCCGAAACATGCCGAGTCTATCAGTTCTCGTACCGACGTCGAGCAAGTAGACAGTACCGTCCCTGACGCGTCGAATTTAAATGACGACAACCTCGAAGTACCACCGAGTGTCCCGGAAGATGATACCGCCAAAAAACCGAGAAGGATACGAGTACTAGACGACTCGGACGACGAGGACTCAACGAGCGAGCCGAAATCGCGGGGCATCGAACCCGTGACCAACTCGGACGCTGTACGAGGAGGTGAAAGTGAGGCAGTGGAAGGATCATCCCTTTTAGACGCTTGCCGTCGAATATGTGACAGTTCGGACGACGAATCCGTGGATGATGTGAGTAGGGACTCGGCTGGTACACTCAACGATGAAAACTCTGACGAACCTTGTGGACCTGAAGGGGATGGGGAGGTCACCGGCGATGTCCAAAAGAAGGAAAGAGGAGGTCGAAAGTCGGCCAAGAGAGCGATGGAGGAACTCAAGCAGATCTACAGCACAAGCCAAAGAATGACGCGCGGTAAGAACCACCTGTTGCCTTTTTTTTTTGCTTGCTGACACACTTCTTGGATCATATGAGTGTGGGATGGTTGCCCTAGTGGGACACTTCGTGAGCTATGTGTAGTGTTTCAGTGAACGATGCACAGCCTTGTTTTCAGACGGAAGCATTCTGAACAGAGATGGTGACAGTGTATACTAGATGACAACTACACAAGAGAATGACTGGACCACATATGCCATGAGATTATTAAACAGGGGATCAGGCTGCAGCCAACATTGAGATAGACAGGACAATCACTTTCCTGCCTGCATTGTCTACCAGTTCTGCTATTTATCGTGCTGTTTTCCTGTCTATAATGTCCCTCCGAATAGACCAAAATGCTACAATTCTCAAGTTTATTGATGAACATTGTTGAACAGCTGATCGATAAAATTGACCATTAACACAGGCTGGGCTTGCACCTACTTTGCAATTAGGTGCCCCCGAAAACTATAGCCATTTTTTGTTGTTTCTCTTTTACTAATGCTACGGCATCTTTGACTGCAATCAAGCCTGAGCATAATGTGCTCAATTCGGATCACGTGTCGCTACAAGGTCACTTTTAATCGTGACCAGCCCAATCGGGATCAAGGTGATCACAATTTTCACATCTCAGTATGGCTCCGAGATCGTAATTTGGCCGACGTCTGCGCCAAACTCAGTCCACATTTGTTTCGAAAGTGTAGCAGTAACCATTGTCGAACATGATCAAGTACTTCTACCCGCATAAGGCTAAATTGCTATTGCAATAGCAAGTGCCTTGTGACCCCTGGTATTAACGAAAATTTCCGAGTTTTCATTATCACACTCACAAATCTGAATCATTTCCTTCTTCTCTGTGCTATTCTTTGTAAAATATGACTTTTCTTTTTAAGCTTGCTTTTCTTCATTGTTCGTTGTTTCAAGTTTGTTTTGTACAGTATTTGTGACAGCACAATACAGCAGTGTCTGACGATGCAGCATGTTTTATTGATATTGTCAGTGTGCTCCATAGTGAGATAGTCAAGCACACATATGTATCTGCTCGCATAGTTGTGGGCAGGATTTCCCTGCAGGGGGGGGGGGGGAGGGGGGCTAGGGTTTGTTGCTGCCCCCCTTTTCCCGCTTTTCTATTATGTCAATGGATGGGGCTTACTGTGCACCTCCCCCCCATGACCCCCGAACTGCACTGCGCTCCTCCTTATTTTATCAATAGGTATGTGGGACGGATATTGCACCCGCCTCTTAGCCGAATAGGGAAGGGACACACCACCCTTGCCCTTCTCTTATGCATGCCTATGCATGCTCGCATTTGCTATTAAATAGTCTCAGTAATAATATGGTCTTCGTTATGCTCCCTACACGTAATGTCTTTGAGGCGATTTAGCTGTTAATGCATAGTGCATCCTTCAAGTAACTGAGTTCCACATTCTCCGTCTAGGCTTCTTTGTGCATTAACTGGCTGCTGTGCTGCTTTTGTTGCAGAGAGGCAAGTGTCACTGCCATACCATGAGCCAGAAAGGCTGAGCTTGAAGGATTTTCTTCAGCAAAGACGAAGTGCTGGATCGGAATCTAGTTCAGCCTGCAAGAAGGAGGAAGAAAATACTTCTACACCGGTTCCAAGCTCGAGGTATGCCTCTTTATCAACCAATCAACTTACCTTAACTTTGATTCAAAAGAGTCTGATGAAGTTAATACGAATGAAAGAAGGCCACATGTACTTAGTGCAACGTGTTATTTCTGTTAGCTCAAACTTGCGCATTGCAGAAAAGCAAAGTATTGCGGGCATTGTCCCTGCTCGTAAGCACACAATTGAAGGCATTGGGTTGGGATAGGGGGGGGGGGGGGGACAACATATGCACTTGGGGCTGTGCAAGCAATTTTGTTCTGATTGCAACACTGTAACTGCTCGCAGAAGAGTGATTGCACTTTTGTGAACTGTACTTTGTTCAATATTTCTATTTATTTTTTATATTTTTTATAGACAGTGCACATAAACAACCAGGACACAAAACAGGAACACGCAACATCATACATGAATGCAAAATAATGCCACATTAAAAAGCAAGAAGCACTGAGCTGTGCCAAGTGAGACAACATACTCAACCACATGGTTTGCAGCAGACTTGCTTTTTCTGTAAGAAATGTGGGTAAGGTTGAAGGAAAACATTCACGAAGCTACACATGTAAGTAGGCAAAAAAAAAAAAAGCATGGATACATGTTCCGCGTTATCACCTCGAAGGCAGACTTCACCTGAACAGCTTGACAAACTTTTCCTCCTCATCCATATAACTTGCGGCAAATTTAGTGACAAAT
>WOVY01001065.1:0-186062 GCA_013436015.1 Rhipicephalus annulatus | reverse complement strand
TTACTATTCTTAGACAAATGGTGCGAGACAGTCTACCCACAAAGAGGCCGCGGAAAAAGTCCGGCGAAGACGACGACGTCAGCGTCGAAGATCTTCGCGAAGAACACAGTCAACTACAAGAAGTAAGTCGACGCATCTGGGAACGGCCGCCCACTGAAGGGTACACCGCGGCGAACGCAGACGATGGAAAGCAAGAAAACAAGTAGATCTCTCTCTACTGAAGATTTGGCCGCACTTACGCGCACGCAACTTGTGGAAGAACCACATCAGAAGCCGCATTCATCAGAAGCAAGCTGCGACAACAGAGGAGCAGCGGAACTTGGATAAGCAAGTGATTGCTCTTCTACGACCCATAATTAATGCCATTCGCACTGTGTTAAACAACATGCGCATAACGTCAGCCAAAAGTGCACTTCAAGTACTGGACGCTCTGAGTCCAGTACTGGCGGCTCTTGAGTAGATAATGGCCCACCAGCCACTTTCTTTCAGGGAAGAGGTCAAAAAAGCAACAATTTTCAGTGGAATGCACGGGGACTGAAATCACGCATTGCAGATTTCCGTCGGTTGTTTCCACTAAGATGTTTCCCATCATCGTCATCTGCGAGCCAAAATTTATCGAATGCTATTAGACTCTCCGGATACGAATCCTTTATGTCGGCTTGTATGGTGGAAAACAGCAAGGTCCTGCTGTTTATTTCGGACGTGACCTGACCTACATTATTCGGGGCCGTACCACCTGACAACGATAACCAATATATATGCTTAACAGTGAAGAAAAGGGGTCTTACTGTCACTGTTGTCGGTGCATACCTGTCGCCATCAAGTAGATTTGACCACAGAAGACTAGGACACATCCTATCATCCACTCCTGGCCCATGGGCGATCATCGGAGATTTCACACGCCCACCATACGCTATGGGGGAGTCCGAAGATCAGCGCAAAGGGTAGAAGTCTGATAACGTTTGCTTCGGACAACGAGCTGTGCTTGTTAAATGATGGCAGCCCAACATTTTTACGTGGCCCTGGATACAGCAGTTGCCTTGACTTGACTTTTGTTTCTCGAGGTTCTTGTCAGATGTGCCGGATGGTTTGCGGACATAGAAACACATGGGAGCGACCACATTCCCACATATGTCAAGATCAGAGGATTATCACCTTGCAAGGTACACGAAACTATCCAAAGAGTAGACTGGACCAAGTTTGAATCTCTCATGGAAGAACGCTGTCAAGAGAACACCTCATTTGACTTAGAAGAGGTGATCAAGTCCACAGTGCAAGACACAGTGTGCACCCTCACATGCTCTTCGAGAGTAACCAAATTTGATGTGGAATTATAACGACTTCGGGCTCTCCGACGGCGTGCGGAACGAAGGTACCGACGCACGAAAGCAATCGACGATTTACGAATCGCTAGACGTCTTCAGAAGAAGATACAACGCCGCATAGACAAGCTAGAGTCACAACGTTGGGCAGCCTTCTGCGCTTCGTTAGATCCTCGCAAGCCTTTATCACACTTGTGGAGGACAATAAGAGGGCTCCGGACATCTCCCATTCAGCGGTCTCCATTCAAGGCTCTAGCCCTCTCTCAACAGAGATCGGAGGTCGACGTGGCAGAAGAGTTCTGTGCCAACTTATCTGGTCAACTCGCAGATCCCAACATCTCCACGCTCTCACGCGGTGGCACGACATCACATGATCACCCCATGGACCAATTTTTTTTCTATTCATGAGCTTCAAGCAGCACTGGCTTTGTGTAGACGGACATCAGCACCCGGGCCTGATGGAATATCATACAGAGCACTGTGTCACCTTGGTGAGTGTGCGAGGAGTGCCCTCCTCGAGATATACAACGACTCGTGGCGAGAGGGCACCCTCCCAGTTAACTGGAAGACCAGCCGTTTGGTTCCATTACTGAAGCCTGGCAAGTCACCATTGGTGCTCACATCATACCGCCCGATTGCACTGGCTAGTTGCTTGGGCAAAGTGATGGAGAGGATGGTACTTGGACGGCTAGAATGGTTCCTGGAGCATCACAACATCTACCCGGACGCTATGACGGGATTTCGCCGTGGCCGGTCATCAATTGATAGCGTCATAGACCTGGTCACCTACGTGCAACACGAAAAAGGCCGTAAGCGTCTCTGCGCTTCTTTATTTCTTGATGTTAAAGGGGCGTACGATAACGTCACACATGAAGCTGTCCTCACCGCTCTCAAGGAGGTAGGAGTGGGTGGTCGGATGTTTCAGTGGATACGCAGCTATCTCTCTGAGCGATCCTTTTTCGTGAGAACCGAGGATGGTGACACTTCGCTACACTACAGCCACCGTGGTGTTCCCCAGGGTGGCATACTGAGCCCTGTACTATTCAACCTGACGCTAATAGCTCTAAATGAGCATCTGCCAAGTACTGTCAGATTGTCAATGTACGCGGACGACATCTGCGTTTGGACGTCTGCAGTAACACGTCTACAGCTGCGAGCGCGAATTCAGAGAGCTGCCACTCAAGTTGCTATTTACCTCCGTCAACGAGGTCTGGAAATTTCCTCTGAGAAATGTGCACTAGTGGCATTTACGCGCACAACCAATGCATAACTACAGCGTTCTGATAAACAGCGAAAGAATACGTCACCTCAGATCATACAAGTTCCTAGGTGTTATAATTGACAGAGACCTCTCATGGAGCTCACATGTATCATACATGAAAAGGCGATTGACAGGCATCTGTCATTTGTTCAAGTTCTTCGCTGGAAAGAACTGGGGAATGTCAACAACTGCTATGTTGCGACTATACAGGTTTCTTTTCCTTGGATTCCTTCGGTACACTCCTACCTGTGTTAACCAACGCAAGTAAAACAAGCATACGAATGCTTCAAGTGTCCAGGCTCAAGCACTCCGGATATGTTTAGGCTTGCCCCAAAGTGCATCAACAGCGGCGACTATCGCCATCACAAGGGACAACCTCATCAAGACCCACATTAATGTGGAAGTGCTGAGGACACATATACGACACCTTGCTCGAACCCCTCGACATCACCTAGCCTCTCTACCAGTGGTCCGACCATGCACATCTTACTGCAAAACAGTGACCGAACATGGTGAGTCGATCCCAACTTCGTTCTCTCCTGCCGCTAGACCTGTGACTCCGCCATGGTGCCTCGCTCAACCAATAATTAATATTAACATACCTGGCGTCGAGAAAAAGGCCAATTTGTCGTCACCGGCTCTTAAACAACTCACACTACTTCTCTTGTATGAGAAATATCAAGACTCCACACATATCTACACTGACGGATCGGTTCAGCCGGACAGCTCTACAGGAGCAGTAGTGATACCAAGGTTGGCCACGACAATTAAATTCAAGACATCTCACGCAACAACATCAACGGCAGCAGAATTGGCAGCACTTCGTGCCGCATTGCAATTTGTAGTTGATCAGCCTACGCGCAAGTGGACTATTTTCTGCGACCTCGAAGGCGGCACTGCAGTCTCTACTATCAGCCTTACGCCGTGGACCACACGAGCAGTTGGTACTAGAGATAGCAGAGATTATACACCACCTGATTGAGAAAGGGCACCAAATTACGTTTCAGTGGTTGCCCAGTCACTGCGGAATCATCGGCAATGAACGGGCCGATCAAGCTGCCCGCTCAGCCCACACAGAAAATCATAAACTGCGACTACCACTTTCTAGGACGGATGCAGCACGAGAGCTCCGCAGACTTGCTCGCCGGCAAACCACATCGCAATGGAATCAGCCGCACTTCAAGCATGCCCGACTGTACTCGCTTGACCCTACGCTAAGTCTTCAAGTCCCGTCGAGGCTTCGCCGAGCAGACCAGACCCTGTTATGTAGGCTGTGGTTGGGCGTTGCATTTACCAACGCCTACGCTTTCCGCATCGGGATGGCCGACACCGCAGCCTGTGGCCACTGTGGCGAGGAGGAAACCATTCAACATGTTCTTTGTGAGTGCCTAGCGTATAGTAGGTGGCGAGTATGCCTTCGCAGGGAACTCAACAAATTAGATGATCAGCCTCTGTCGGAGCAGGAAATTCTGCAGTATCGTCAGGATGCGACTTCACAGAAGAGGGCCCTGAAAGCGCTGCTGCACTTTTTGGGATTGACCGGCCTTGCTGAACGGTTGTAGCTGGGACGCCCTTCCAGTGTGTGTTTTCGTTTTTTTTATGAGTGCGCGTGCGTTTTTTTTTCCTCTCTCTAACCCCTCTTTCTTGCCCCTACTTCCCCACCCCCAGCGCTGGGTAGCAAACCAGATGCCAATATCTGGTTAACCTCCCGGCCTTTCCATTCTCACTCACTCTCTCTCACATTCTTTGGAAGCAGCTGCCGAATGCGCTAGCCTATTTTTTCTCCTTAATAACTATTTAGTTCTTGGTTAGGCTCTCCTGTTGTATACTTGTCCTAGATACGCATATATATGTTTCCACTCCAATTAATTGTTTCTAACTGCGCACATTTATTTTTGCCTGTGCTAATAAACCCTATTTTTGCCTTCATCTTATTCAATTGTAGGACTGCTTTAATATTCTCTCGGTTTATTTCCTGAATCGTAGAGCGTGTGATATATATTTTTGACACTTATTGGTTTGGCTGAGTGCCGCCATTGCAGTTGCTGAAAGCGCTCCAGTCATTTCAGGTTCTACAGTACACAATACAATGAACCCCTGCGGATGACAAGGAAGGAAATGCGCCCTTGGTGGTAATACGTTAGGCAACATTTAACGCAGAGAAACAGGACAAGAAAGGATGGAGACAAATATGCCCGTTTTATACCAACCGAAGCACCATACCTAACGTAGGGATGTTCACACGCTACGCCCACTTGTCATGCGTACTCAAGTACATTCTTTGTCATTCTCATTTAGAAGAGATGCACAGAGAAAGGGATTTTTTTATGAGCATGATCTGAGGCGACGTAGATCTTCGAAGTACTGCTCGTTCAATAATACCAATCTGTTGTTTGACGTTGTGAAACCATATATATATATATATATATATATATATATATATATATATATATATATATATATATATATATATATATATAGGTATGGGATATGGTACAACGGGAGCGTTGTCAACAAGGATAAATATACTTATTTCCCAACAGTTTCGGGAGGACCCCTCCTGAAACTATATATATATATATATATATATATATATATATATATATATATATATATATCAACCACGCACCGCCGCAAGCTGCCCCTCCTACTTACATACACGGACATCAGCGGGAACCGCCGCTCTTCGCTGGTCTTCGAGGAGAAGACGTAGAAGACCGGCTTGATGACTACGCGACCGCGTAAGTGCCGCTAATAGGTGGGACGAGGCTGCCAAACTGCGTTACGTGTCTTTTTATCTGGTCGGAGTCGCGAAGACATGGTATTGCAACCACGTCGTTCACTTAGCCGACTGGGCTTACCCGACTGGCCAGCAGCAGCTGCGACACGTCTTTGAGACACCAGACATTCGATCTGCCGTCGCGAAGAGGACACTCGTTACTCGCCGACAACATCCCGGTGAATCGTATCTTCATACATCGAGGACGTCCTCGCACTCTGCCGGCGTGTCAATCAATCCATGCCGGAACCGGACAAAGTGCGCCACATATTGAAAGGCATTGGGCCTGTTGCTTTTAATGCCCTCGCTATGCAAAACCCAGCTACCATCGCTGATGTCGTGACGACATGCCAGCACCTTGATGCGCTGGACTTCGTTCGCCTTCAACCAGACATCGGCGACCACCTACTCCACGTCAGATGGCCATCTGCGTGACCTCATCCGCGACAGTATACGCGAAGAATTGCGGTTCATGGGCTTCACACCTCCTTTACCGCGACCTACACAGCCTTCGGGAATGCCCTTACGTGACATCATCAGGGAGGAACGTACGTCCCTGACTGGTTCTGCGCCCGTACAGCCACCTACTTCTCACCCTATATCCACGTACCCTCAAGTTGCTGCCGTGCCTCCCAGCGACGGCCACGCGACATTGGCCACGTCCATCCTACGCGTAAGTTGCTGCCACTCCCCAGGTGAACTACCATTCCGTGCCCCCTGACCCTTCGGCTCACCTGACCGCGCTATCTCCAGGTGCCCAGAATGCCCTCTATTCCCAACCGTGGCGCTCGTCTCGCCCTGTATACTACTACTGTGGCTTTCGCGGCCACATATCTCGTTTCTGCCGAAAGCGCCAGCAAGATGAGCGTCGGAATAATGTGCGTGAACAGGATTTGTACACCAGGGGCGTCTTATCAAGGTCAGCGATATTCGTCTCCCCGCACCGGTCTCCATCTCCTCCTGCATCGACTGCACCACGAAACAGCCGAAACACGAGACGCCGCTCGCCTTCACCCTTCCGCCGTTCCACTTCTCCACTTCGGCCCGCCTCATTCACCTCTGATATTCATTCGGAAAACTAAGTGATGCAGTTTGTGGAGGAAAACTGCATTCGAAATTAGAACTGAAATTTCTCCGTTAGGCCCGTGTAACATGGTTTCTGTGGAAGTGGAAGGAGTGCGAGTCGATGCTTTGGTGGAGACAGGTGCGACATTGTCTGTGATACGTGATGATTTGTGTGAACATTCAAGGAAAGTAATGACACCTTATGATGACCCCACGTTAGTTGCTGCCCATGCGAACGTCATTCGCCCTTCCGCGTTTTGTACTGTGCGTGTTTTCATCGACGGCATCCGCCATCATGTCCAGTTTGCTGTCCTGTCCCGCTGCTCTCACGAACTAATTTTAGGGTGGGATTTTTTATCATCTGCTTTCGCTGCGATTTGTTGTGGACAACGTGTCGTTCACCTCGCTGACACCGACTACATGCTTGACGACGACAATCAGAAGCCACTTCGTCTGGTCGCTGCGAAAGACATCAAACTCCCGCCACTACAAGAGCCAATTGTCAGCATTACGTCCAACGACATCTATCAAGGGGATGTATTTGTCTCACCATCACCACTTTGCGTTCGCAAAGGTATAGTTCTTCCGTCCGGTGTTGTTCGTTTTTGCAATGGATCGGCACTTGTCACCGCTGTCAACTCTACACCGGAGAAGATCTTATTGCCACAGGGCACTACTGTGGCCCGTGTTGCTGACTTCGAGCCTGTACTCGTCACGCCACTTCAGGCCATCGCATCCAAAGAACCTTGCCTCGGTGAGCATGTTTCTTCCTTTGTCTTTACCACCGCTATCAGCAGCGAATTGACATATTCACAGAGGGAGCAGCTGCTCGCATTGTTACAGAAACATACAAATTATTTCGATATTTGCTCATCTAAGCTCGGCCGCACTAATACTACAGCACATCAAATTCAAACTTTTTGGACATCTATTGTACACCGCCGACCCTACCGCATGTCTCTAACTGAAAAAAAAACTATAAAAGAAAACGTTGCGGACATGCTTAAATGGGAAGTCATCCGTCCCTCATCTAGCCCTTGGTCGTCTCCTATTGCTTTGGTCCATAAAAAGGAATGGCTCTGTGCTGGTTTTGCGTGGACTACCGGGCGCTCAATAAGATCACACGCAAGGACGTGTAACCTATGCCACCCATTGACGACGCCCTTGATTCCAACAAGGCGCGGAATTCTTTTCAAGCATAGACTTGCGTTCTGGGTACTGGCAGATCCCCATTCATGAAAATGATAAGGAGAAAACGGCATTCGCAACCCCCGACGGGCTATATGATTTCAACGTGATGCCTTTCGGGCTCTGCAACGCACCCGCGACTTTTGAGCGCATGATAGATACCGTGCTGCGTGGCCTGAAATGGAAAAGTTGCCTTTGCTACCTGGACGACATTATTATCTTTTCGTTAACGTTTCCTGAGCACCTAGAACGATAGGATCAAGTTTTGGCGTGCCTTGCCGGCGCCGGGCTTCAAATAAATACTAAGAAATGCTCTTTCGCTGGCAAATCTATCGAGGTCTTAGGACACGTCGTTAGCAAAGATGGCATCCAGTCCGACCCTGAAAAGATTTCTGCAGTCCTTCACTTTCCGCGCCCAGAAAAACCAAAGGAGCTTCGCAGTTTCCTTGGCCTCGCCTCCTATTTTCGCCGGTTTATCCAGAACTTCGCTTCTATTGCTGCTCCATTACACCAACTACTTGCTTCCAACGTCCCCTTTCTGTGGTCTCAAGAATGTCAAACGGCATTCGACCTGTTGAAGCGGGAACTCACGTCTGAACCTCTGCGCTGCCACTTTGACAAAGCGGCACTGACTATCCTCCATACCAACGCTAGCGGCCTTGGTATAGGAGTCGTTCGTCTACAACGCGACAAGTCTTCCTACAGAAGAGTTGTTGCATATGCCAGTCGCGTAATCACCCCTGCCGAAAAGAACTACACTAAAACTGAGCAAGATTGTTGGCTGTGGTTTGGTCGGTACAGAAGTTCCGTCCCTATCTTCACGGCCGCCCCTTTACAATCGTTACGGACCACCATGCCTTATGCTGGCTTTCTACACTGAAGAACTTTTCCGAACGCTTGGGTCGGTGGATACTACGCTTGCAGGAGTACGACTTTGACATAACTTACAAATCAGGTAGAAAACATCAAGACGCCGACGCTTTATCTCGTTGCGCGCTTCCAACTACCCATATCAGCGTTGGTGAGAACTCAACCGCCACATCTACGAAAGTTCATACGCTCGCATCAATAAGGCACCCTCTTCGGACAACGAGCCAACATTTATCTCCCACCAGCGGTCCTATTCATACTGCAGACGCATGATTGGACCACCTTTCGGGAGTTTCTCATCCACCCAACGCGCGACTCCATCGTCAACTCCTGCACTTTAAGCTGGACAATGGGGTTCTTTACCGCCACGTCTATCACCCTGACGGTCAGCGCTGGGTTCTTGTACTGCCACGCTCTCTTCGACTTCAGGTGCTCGAAGCCTTCCACGACGACTTGACTGCTGGTCATCGTGGTTTAAAAAAAACTCTTGACCGTATTCGATGTCGTTATTACTGGCCTGGCCTTTCTTCTAGTGTAGCGTGGTACGTCGGCTCCTGCTACCCATGCCAGCGTCGTAAACTCCCCACGTCGGCACCTGCTGGACCTCTACAGCCACTTCCGTGCCCTTCAATGCCAATCGAGGTTGTAGGCGTTGACGTTTACGGGCCTCTCCCCATCACATCTGCTGGCAAACGATGGATAGTGACTGCCGTGGACCACCTGACACGCTACGCTGAGACTTCCTCTGTTATTACAGGCTCAGCTGTGGAAGTTGCAGACTTTATTCTTCACGCAATAATACTGCGTCATGGAGCTCGTAGTGTACTGCTTAGTGACCGCGGCAAAGTGTTCCTGTCACAAATGGTAAATGAAGTACTGCGCGCTTCTGGAACTACTCACAAGACAGCTTCAAGCTACCACCCTCAGACAAATGGTCTCACAGAAAGATTTCACCGAACCCTTGCTGACATGGTAGCCGTTTACGTCCAACCCGACCACAAAAACTGGGAATACTCTTTTATCATTCCTGACATTCGCTTGCAACACCGCCGTTCAGCGAACAACTTGCTAGTCACCGTTTTACCTCGTGTACGGACGCACCCCGACTACCTTTCTCGACGTCTCCTCCTTTAACAGCCATGGGAATTCGCGTCAGTCTTCTAGCGAAGAATACATTTCCAGCCTCGTCCAGTCTCGCCATCAGGCTCGCATCAATACTGAAGCGAGACAGCACGAGCGGAAGATCATCTATGATGAATCCCACCGCGTTGTGTCTTTCCAACCTGGTGACGAGGTGCTGCTTTTGACACCTATTCGCACTCCTGGTTTTTGTGACAAATTCCAACCACGCTTCATCGGGCCATACATTGTTTTAAGAACAGACTTCGCCAGTTAATTATCGTGTCACACCACTCGTCGCCCGAACAGACCACCGCTACCTGCAGCACCGAGATCGTCCACATTTGTCGCATGAAACCTTTCACGCGACGTTCCCCGTCACTTTGACTTACGGCGGCTAGGGTGTCCGCTTCCAAGGGGGGGGGGGGAATTAGTGTGGGCATTTGCTACTTACATCGTCATCATCCCTGCATGATCACAATTATCCATCATCAGCTTGTCTCTTTGTCCTCATTGCCACTCTGGGTCATCATCATCGTCATCGTCTGTGTACTGGCTCTGCCCGTTCGTTTTGCGAGGTCTTTCCTTCAAATAAACGCTGTCGCAGCCAAGACTACCAAGACTTCATAAGATATATATATATATATATATATATATATATATATGTGTGTGTGTGTGTGTGTGTGTGTGTGTGTGAGAGTAGAGTGTGTGTGACGCTATGATGAATCGGAGACGTGGCCTGGCTCATACGCCATGTTTATTCTATAAGCACTGCTTCTTCCTCAGCTTCTACCAACCATCGCTACCTTCTTACGTCACATGATTATCCCCTCCCCCCGAGAGAATGCGCGAGCTACAATCCTAGAAAGCATGAACTAATGGAGTCTTATAATAAAAAATAATGCCAGAAAATGCAGTTGTTCCATGCCACTCGGCGGTTCCATGCACTTGCACCAAATGTTCACAGGAAAGGCAGTCCGGTCATATCTAGGAGACCAAGGTCTAGGTGGGCGAGGTTGGCTGTTGCGTTCTGGAGAGCATAACCATGCCTTCAGCGATAAAAATGATGATGGCACAACCTGGTTAGTATTGAGGAACGAACAAGATTGGGAGTCCTTGTAGCGTTGGAAGGTCGGATGTCTCATGCGTTGGATTCTGAGTCGTGGCTGTGACAGACGCTTTGCTTCTAAAATGCGTGCTTCTTGACTGATTGTGACGGCGTGATGCCTGCGGGCTGGCAGTATGCAAGAAGTGTTTCCGAATCTATTTTGGCATTTTCCGTGGTGTTGCGGTCTCTGTAACTTCAGGCGCAGAGAGCGTCTCTGGCGACTTTCCGCTGTGCAAGAAAATTTGACGTCTTGGAATTCTTTTTGGGTTAGAGATCTTATTTTCCGCTGTTCTTCAATTGGTGAGTGTGCTTCCGTTGAATTTCGCGTTCGTCGATGCCTTCGTTGCAGTATATTTTGTTGTCGCATGAGGTTGCGCGCTTGGCTATGCTTGTTTTGCTGATACTGCTCAGGCGATGGCTGTAGTGGCAAGCTTTCTGGAATGGGACATTCATTTACTTTGAGGTTTGACGCGTTCAGTAGACAGCTGATGCATGGTGAACAGGTTTCTTGCTTATCGAGCATGGTTGGTGGTGCGCCATCATTGCTAGCCTGCTCTTCAGAGGCTTCTGTGACGTGGTTGACTACGGACGCTTCTGAAAGACAACTGTGTACGAGGTTTGATGTATGATTTGCTTCTGAATTGGTTCGAATTCTTGGATTGGTGACCACTGCATGAGGATACTACATGTGACGTCGCATCACCAGGTTGAAAATGCAAATTTTAGCCGGTCTGCGGTGCCGTGGAAATGAACTCTTGCGACAAAAGACATTCAGAGTTGACAGATAGTTCATCAGGGGCTTCTTCTTCGCGGCTCACTATGAGTGGTTCTTGCGCCTGGTAGCATGCGACGTTCGATGCGTCTGAGCCTTCTGTGTTTGGAGTTTCTGGTGGCTGCACACTGGACGGCAACATTGCAACAGGGGTAGTTCGGTAAGGTTTGAGTAGTGCATGACCCTCTCTCTGTGAAACTAACGATGCGAGCTGTTCTGGCGCATAAATCAGGGTGGTAAGTCCAGAGCTTCGCGTAGCATCGTCAGAGCTTTCAGCTCTATCCCGACCGTTGTGAGCGTGCTAGATGTGAGATGGACATTTTGAGTCACGAAAGAGCCAAGCGATCGAAAACCAGGAGGCGGGTCAAGTCTGCGAGATGGGGAGTAAGCTGCTCCAATGCATGAAGACTGATTTTCACTCTTTGAGTCATCTTGGCGTTGTTTGGTATTTTCTCTATGTGTCAGCTGGTCTACCATGAACAAGGTGTCCTTATGACACGAATAGGGACCGTTAGGAGCCTTTGAAGAGGTGCGTCGTAGAAAACCAGGTGGTGGACCATATATGCGAGACGAAGCATGAAAGGCATCAGTAGGGTGAGCGACGTCTCGTGTCGTGTGTTGGTGCCACGACTTTGAAAATGCCGACTTTCGTGAAGAGAAACCTGGCGGAACGCCACGTTTCTTGAGAAATAAGCGTGGACTGTGACGGCCGAGTGTGGTTGTATGCAGATGGTCGGTAATGAGGAAGTCTTGGTCATAGTCATTAAAACGGGTAATCATCTCGTCTTTGATTTTTTGCCATGACTCATCGTTCGTGAATATGTGAATTAGGTAAAATTTGAATGCCTCACCGGTGACGTAGTCGCTGAAGTTTGTAACCATCTCCCGTTCCGACCATGATGCAGCGGTAGCGTGGAGTTCGAACAGGTTGAACCAGTCCTGTACGGGTCCGTCGTCCGCTGATCCGGTGTACTTGGGGATGTCGAGGTCAGCTGATGGTTCTGTCATGGTGCTGGTTGTTGTCCTCCTAGGCGATGATTCGGTAGTCAATGTACGGTCAGGGCGTCTTCTGGGGAACTGCGTCGATGATGAGTGACTGATGAAGGGGCAGGCAGGTCTCCACCCTGCCGACTGGTGTGACGCTATGAAGACAGAGATCACCTCTTCTGTGGTCGATATTCAGTTGAGGCGTACTGCCTGTGGCTTCGTGAGTGATGTGAGGTTGATGAGCGGTGGCCAGGTCTTCATCCTGTCGATTCGTGTGACGCTATGATGAATCGGAGACGTGGCCTGGCTCATACGCCATGTTTATTCTATAAGCACTTCTTCTTCCTCAGCACTACCAGCCATCGCTACCTTCTTACGTCACATATATATATAGTATGTAGAAAGGGAGGCAGGTTAATTGGAAAACAAATATCTCGTTTGCTATCATGCACTAGACTAGAGAATGGGAGACAGAAAAGTAAAGAAACGACTGAGCGAAAAAGGAAGGGAAGCGGAAACCACGATATTAATATAAAAGATGCCGTACTGTAGCACTCCCGAAATTTTGACTATCGCGTGTTCTTTAACGTGGTTTCACACTACGCAAAACACGGGCCTCTACAATTTCACCTCGATTGAATGCGACCACCACCACTGGGGTAAAACCTGTGACCTTTGTGTCAGCACCAGAGCAGCGCCCCCCACGGTTACACCGAGGCGGACAGCGGGTGCACGCTCACAAAATACAATTCTTCATCCGACAGGGACAATGATTGCAGGCTTGCCTAATCACTACCAAACGTTGCTATTTTGCCGGCTTCTTGTGGTATTCTGGTTAGTTTAACAGCGAAAGCTGTTATGAGATCACAACTCGGGTCATGCGCAGTCGTCCGCCACCGGCGCCGTTGCCGGTGTCAATAACAAAAAAACGTAGCACAAAAAAAACACTGTGTGGCTCGAACCCGGGTCCTCAGCGTGCCAGGCCAGTATTCTTCCCACTGAGTTACGCTGGTTTTTTTTCTTTATTGTCTTGCATATCAAGACTGTCTCACATTTGACATATTGACATATTTGTCAAAATGGAAGTGCGTCACAAAATACACCTACAGAATTCATTAGGGTACCGTCAGCTCTTAGCTGACTATTGATCAATACTTGGGCATTCGTAACAATCGCTCATTGAGCCCCATCCAGTCTGGTACATCCTCTTGGCCCTTCAGCACTTCAAGAGAATGGCATACAGATTCGCAAAAATATTGGCACACAGATAGCGCTTCTCCATGCGCGTTTTCAAAGGCACATCGGGTTTTTCATATAGTGTGCAGGCGCAGAAGCATGATTAGATCATAAGGTACACCTGCCTCGTTTTTAACCGAAAGAAAACGGATGTCGTGTGGACCTTAATGCTAATCCTTCTTTCAACGTTCTTTGCAATATGTCCCACAAAAAGACCCCGCTCTAGCAGTCTATAAACACGTGTTTAATGGATTTCTGTTTATAACACGAGTGACAATTTGTATTCCATGGAACGAATATTCCCTTATCCTGCAACCACGTTTTAACTGGTAAGGTTTCACACGTTTTTTAAACATGTTTCAAAACATCCAGTCCTGGGCCTGCACAATATAGCTGACGGTACAATGGTACAGGCAGTAAAACATCGACAAGGTTTTATACAATTTTTTGCGTGGTACTTCAGCCAGATACTCTAACGAAACTCTCACGAAAAAAAAGTGCAAACACAAAACAACTTCCTTTAAATACCCTTTGTATTGGTCCTTGCGTATTTGATGACAATACGAGAAATCCCGGCAGCACTCTAGATAACCTCAGTTGTGTAACAGTTCTCAAAAAGGGGTCATACACATTACGCAGAAAAAAAAACGATTGACAAGTTGGCTTATGTACAAATGAACTAATCCGTTCTCTAACTTTTCTGAAGAGGTTTCTGCGGCTTGATCTTTTCCAGACAGAGCTCCAAATGAAAACTGCAAATGGTCTGTGTATTTTCTGTACACTTATTCTACTGCAGTGCAAAACCTGCACTACGTACCACCGCTTGCTCACAAGAAACAAGTTGCACGTTGTGGCCCGTGCGAATATCGAAATAACCCAGCCTTTCCGTTTTTCGACATCATTGCGCAATGCCTGTGTTTGTTTTTTTCCAGTACAGTTCACTGTCATGATAAAACTCCAGCGGCACCCCTAAATACTTTACTGGTGTTTCCTGCCATTCAATGTTTAGAAATATTCTTCGCGTGACGTCCCATTCCCCATGCCAGAAGCTAAGGCACTTATTCCAGTTCACGGCGCTACCACTCACCTGACAAAAAGGTTTCACGGTATTTACAGCATGCACAATACTGCCATAATTTGTACAGAAAACTACAGTGTCGTCTGCGTATGCAAGGAGGCTAACCGAAGCTTTATGCAATTTAAAGCAGCCTATTGCAGCGTTATTATTTACTTTTAAACAGAAACGTTCAATAAAAATGGCAAAATTCAGGGGCGATAGTGGGCACCCCTGTCTCACTGACCGCAGCACAGGTATACGCTCACCCGCAGTTTTATTTATTACCAATCTGGTCGTGCATCCAGTGTAAGCCGTGCGCACTCTGTCGCTAATCAAACTCCCTATATGTGTACGTTAATGTGCTCAAGTAATGAAAGGAGCAAGTCGTGCGGCACGTGATCAAATGCCTTTTCGAGGTCAATTTGAAGCATGGCAACATTAAGATGCATAGCGTCACAACTTTCTAGGATTGATCGTGCTATGTTTATGTTGGTCATTATTTTTCTTCCCTTTATGCCACAAGTTTTGTGGGACCCAACTAGTTTTGTCATAACTGTCTGGAGTCTTCTGGCCAATATTTTCATCAAGATTTTATAGTCAACAATAGTTAGGCTTATTGGTCTATATGAAGTCACACTTCTTAACTTCGCGGGGTCTTCTGTTTTAGGTATTAAGACCGTGTGGGCTGACAAGAACGATGGTGGAAGTTGTTTACAATTAAAAGCCTCGTTAAATACCTCCCTCAAAAAAGGTGCAATTACATGTTTGAATTCCTTGTATACTGCAGCACTCGGGCCATTAGGTCCTGGAGACTTACCACTGTTTAACTAGTCAATTGCTTTTTTAACTTCTCGCTCTGTTATAGCCAATTCTAAAATTTCCTTCCTTTCTTCATCAAGTCTTCGCATTATTGAAATGAAATCACTATTAAAACGATCTGCATGTACATTGGTTGGTGTGAATAACTCTTTGTAATATTCAAAAAACGCACCGGATATTGCTTCTTTCGTAGGCACCTTGTTCCTTTATATTCTATTTCTCTTATTTCACTTTTACAGGCATGTCGCTTCTCAGCTCCAAGAGCTCGTTTTGTTGGCATCTCTCCCGCTAGCAAGTTTTCTGCTCGAGCTAGAATCAATGCTCCACGATAACGTTCTTGGTTTATCAACTCTAGCTTTTGTTTAGTTCTGTTTATCTCCTCTGAAGATGTTCCGGCCTGAGTATATTCTTCCGCTACTAACTATGGCAAGTTTTCCCGCAAGCGCACTTCAAGTTCTTTTTCAGCATTTCTCAGAGTACTGGCTCTCTCAAGAGCTTTCAGTTTAATAGTCTGTTTAAATAGTTCCCATTTATGTCCTCAGGATTCAAGTATTCTATTTGCTAAGTCCTCTATGCCATCTAGAAAAATGCTATTAAACTCTTCCTTCTTTAATAGCTTTACATTAAATTTCCAGAGGTCTCAAGAAAAATGTTCGTTATTCCATTTATGTTTACCTACTGAGAATGAAAACCTAACAATGATCACTAAACGTAACCGGTGTAACCTTGTAATCATGGCACGAAGGAATGATTACAGAAGACACATATACTCTGTCAAGTCTAGGATTGCTTGAACGCTGAAAGTGGGTAAACGTAACTCCTTTTCCACTGCAAAGTCAATCACCCACGTCCTCTAGCTAAGCCTTCACCAACATATCGATTAGAACGGCATAGCTTGAATCTCTGTATGGCCTGAAACTTGATTTATATATACTCGAACAACGCAGTTGAAATGTCCGACCAAAATTAGCTTACGTTCACATTTCAAATACACATCAAGTTTTCAAAAAAAAACTCCTTTCTATCTTGAATTACAGTGGGTGTGCACACAGATTGCTCTCCATTTTTTTCTTGGTAAGGATAAATCACATATAATAAAACGACCCACCTCGCAGGTAGTTACAGACTGCACTTTCGCATTAAGGCTCTGCTGAACTAACAAGAGGCACCCTGCAGATGTACCCACCACGTGACAAACGCACACATCGAACAGTCTCGTGAAAGGCAGTACCATTCGCTCAGCGTGCTCTTCACTCTCTACTTTAGTTTCCTGTACAGCGACGATATCTAGATCTTGTTCTATAATCAGGCGGTAAAGCTGGTTTGCTGCCGTTTGGCAGAAAGCCGACGTACATTTAGCATCACCAATCTAATCGTCGCCATCGTGATGAGAAAAAGCCTAGCGAACGATGATTACCTTAGGAACACCTATCCCACTGTCCGGCCGACGCTCAAGGCGTCGTCCCATCGCCGCCGCATGAAAACGACGACAAACGCAGGCGGCCAGCAACCCGAGACTTTTTGGAGCCAGCCACTCACCACTGCCCTTGATCTTCCTTGGTCGCACGCTGCTGGGACGCCACGTTTCCCTCATTCAGGCGTCGCATTACTGGCGTAGTTTCGACTATATCCATGTCCGAAGTAGCGTCGGGGCTGATGACTGGTTCAGGCTTGTGTTGGGTTTCCGTCCGAGTCAAACGCCAGTTGCGTTGGAGTGTGCATAGCCGTATTGTCATCTGTGTCTTGCTTAGGTGTCTCTCTCTCGCTGGTCGCCACTGCATGAGACGCCTCCACCGCTGACTCCGACGCCGCGGCCCTCTCTGCTTCCTCTTCATCCATCAACAATTCATTGTGGTCGGCATTTGTTGGTCGACTTGCTACACTGGCGTAAGAACGAGTACAGTCCGCCTGCTCATGCCCAAAAGCGCGTCAACCAGCGCACCTGGGCACCCTGCAGTTGCGACGAATGTGTCCAGTGTTCCGGTAATGCAGGCACAACAGCGCTCTTCCTGGCCCGACCACCACAGCCGTGCCGCTCCCGAGACGCATCTAGAGGGGTATGTGGTCCGTAGTAACGCCTTCCTTAAGTGATAGCTGAACGAATCTTATGGTTGACTACACTCTTTCGAAGTCTTCGTCTCTCCGCTTGTCACTGATGACTTCTTTCACTTCACCGTACTCCCGGAAAGCACGCCGCACAGTCTCTGCGTTGACGTCAAAGGCTACCCTTTGCAATTCAGATGCACCTCTCGCCTCTATGGGGCGACGACGTCGCAGGGCCGGTCTTTCACGGAGGGCAGGCCAGCGTCCAGAAAGAAGTGTCTTCTTAGCCTCATCTGTCGTCAAGTTAAGAAGCCAGACATGTGACATCTGATACGCTTCTATGCCGCTCACCTCTTGAATGATGCCTAGTTCCTTGAGCGGCTTTCGGCAGTCATTATTCCCGTACGGACGTGCTGCGATGTCTTATTGCAGAACCAACGTGCGTCTGAGTCCTTCTCCTGAGGACAGCGGTGGCATAATTAAACGGTAGTCCTTAGGAAGTGATGTGCACTGAGACACCACGGCCAGCGTCGGCCGCTGTCACAGCTCTTGACAAACCTGCCATCCTGCGTCCGCACGTGTCGGTGACCAGAAGCAGAATGGCACTGAGCTACGCTTGTGCTTGCGACTTGTTGGTAAATTTGCCTTAGGCAGACTTTATGTCGGGAAAGCAATCGCGTTAATACGACTTATAAAGCATTTTAAAACAGCGAGAGAACAACCAGTCGTCGCACAACGCGAACAGTGTAACGAGTTGACCGTTCAATGCTCCAACCCATTGCAAAAGCTTGTTCTCGTTCCCCTACTAACTGCGGTGCATAACCACTAATTTATAATCGTCGTCAGCTGCTGCATGGACAATTCGCACAAATATCCTTGCAAGTGTTTTTGCGGATACTGCACTTTTCAGAAGAATAACGAAAAATAGCATACCGAATGCCAGCCTACTACCCAGAAGTTTGTTAATAATGCCCTAGTGAGTATCAAGCAATTGTGCTTGCAGCAGTTACCTAATGAGTGTTTTCAAAAGGCTCCTGAAAGCCATTCTTTTAGCTTTCGCTGTGACGATGCTGCGCCTTCCACTCAGACCTGGCGTTTCTTTATGGTTGGTCAATTCTCACAAAACTCGGGCTCACCAACAAAGTTTGCAGAGCACCACGAGACACAAATCGTTATTGTTGCCTGCAATGTTGCAGTGCTCTCATTACCAGTCTGTCAGCGGCACTCGAGTTCGCACAGCTGAATTCTCCGTCAGCGTCTCATTCTCCGGCAGCGCCTCCTTCTCCGGCAGCGTCTCCGTGCTTGCTCGGGGAAACGCTGCACTGCGTTAACGTGGACTCCGAGCCCTGAGCGCGTCCACTCGACGCGGTTGCCCATTGGTTCAACGAACACTTAAAAAAACGAAAGATCGAGCCGAGATTCGAGCCGGGAGCCGCAGAGAAACGCATCGCAGAGCGAGCCGAGACGCGAGTGGCGTCGGACGTAGCCGATCGAGCTCCTGCACCGAGTCCAGTTTTCTTATACATGTAACCGCTGCCGATTCACCTGTAATTTAGCACAATACAGTTTTTCTTAGAATTTGAACCTTACCTTGACTACATTCATTCGAACATCGCTGACATGGTGCAGCCGACAGAATGTGAATCGACCGAGCTGCATGCGGAGGAGGAAACGAGGCCTTGAGAAGGAGCTTCGCCGCGCCGTACATCGTCTCGGGACTCCTAAACGACCATCGTCGAAAGCGTGTTCACGACCCTCGACCACAGCACGAAGGCCAATGCAACGAAAAAGCAACTTGTCGACGAGCTGAGAGCACGAGGTCTACGGTGCTGCGGACGAAAGGACGAGCTCATCGCAAGAATCATCCGCGACAACATCACTCGCCAAGCCCTAGAGCCGACGGACTCGTCAACGAAGGACCAGGCTGCCTACAACAACGAAAGGCAGGCGCACCTGGAGACACTGTCCGCCGACAACGCGAGGCTTTGCGCTGAACTGAGCAGCCAGCGAGCCCAGTTTAACCGTGCGACCACGAGTGAACGTGAGACATTTCACGAAGCCCATCAGAACACTTCACTGCCAACGGAACGGGTGACGACTTCAACCCTCGGGCTGCACCATTCCGCCCCTGCTGACATAACGATGTCCTCGGTTTCGACGCGGCCACCGTCACTGAACAACGGCACCAACCAAGACGCGGCACGCCCCGCCGCGCCGACCGTTTCAACGCACGAGGGAGAACCTTCCAATGGCCCAGATCCTCGCCGCGCTCGTGAACACACAAGCCCTGCTCGCCAACACGCTGTCGAGAAGTCCACTGACGACAAGCCCGATCCAGATTCATTCCACAAGCGACACGTCATCCTGAATCCCCTTGTTCGATGGGACGCCGCAACAAAGTGCTCACGAATGGATTACGCAAGTGGAGAGAATCGCAGCGCTCGCCCACTGGACGCCATCGCTGACGTTGGTGACAGCAGCAAGCCGCTTGACGGGATCTGCCAAAGATTGGCACAGCGCCTACGGCTCACAGTATGACACCCGGGAGCAATGGAAGGAAGCGCTCTTTCTCCGATTCAAACGAAAGCTGACAATGCAGGAGTTCCTCGAACTGCAGACGAAGCGACGCCTTCAGAGCCACGAGACCATCGTGGAGTACATGTACTCGAAAACGCCATTCCGAACAAGGCGCCGTACCGTTTAGCACAGAAAGAACGTATTTCCCTCATTCTCAGTGGCATCGAGGACGACACATGGGCCAACCCACTCGCAGCGCAGCTGTATGGCACAGTAACCGAACTCATTGACAGAGCGGCTTTGCTCGACGCGAGGCGTCGCACGACCATGAATGCTGAGAACGACAAGAAACCGTCATCGTCTACAGCGAGCCGTGGTCAGGGTTCGAACCAGCGGGTGCCAGCCAGCAGCTCTGCCAACTTGCCGAAGGCCAACCCGCGCGGCAATTTCTCGGGAGCTCCACGCCCGCGGCCCATCTCTGCTCGTTCGTGCTTCAACTGCGGCGACATCGGTCACCTGTCCCGTGATTGTAGAAAGCCGAAAACGCCAGCAACGATCAGAGCGGACGAGAAACTAGCGTAAGAGGGACAATAGCAGCCACGAAACAGGGAGTACGTCACCTAGGCAAGCGAACTGTTTTTTGCATTCGACGGGCGGCACATTACCAATAGTGTCCGGTACTGCTAACAACCGACCCGTCCGCGTGTGCATTGACAGTGGCGCCAACTTATCCATCATGAGTGCCAATGCCTTGACGGATGACATTCCCACACACGCATGGTTATCACGCGAGAACATTGAAGTTCTCAACCGCAGCATATGCCCAACTCTCGCTGGAACGCTTGATGTGACACTTGGCACCACGAATGTGCGATTTGAAGACGTCGTGGTAAAGGAACTGCCCAGCGGCATCGACCTGATTCTGGGATCAGACTGGCGACGAGTCGCGAACGTCGACGTAACTGTTTCACACGTCAAACGATGTGATAATCGTTCCAGTCGAGCCCTCCGGAAAATTTTCATCGTCCGAAGTGCCACCCCCGAAACAAGGCACACCACACCGCACCGGGGAAACGCTTATAGCGACGTTTTGCCGGCAATCGGACGAGAGTGTTTTCCAAAGACAAAGGGTACGTGCGCCTCAACAAGAAATGTCCCGCACCCGACGAAGACTTCACGAGTCTAGTCGAAGACGCCACACGGAAGATAACGAAGGATGCCACCGAGGCAGAGAGGGAACAACTTCACGCAATTCTGTTAAGGCATCACCAAGCGTTCACTTCCAAAGGTGACACTTTGGGCGTGTGTCCGCACACCCAGCACAGCATCGAACTCAGAGACAATATACCAGTATCATCGAGGCCGTACAGATGCTCACCGGCTGATCGCAAGTTCATCCGAGAACAGGTGAATGACTACCTCTCCAAGGGCATCATAAGGCCGAGCGAAAGTGAGTACGGTGCTCCAACGATAGTCTTCGACCAACCGCACCACCCGACGACTCCAAGAAGAATGGTACACGACTATCGCAACCTCAACGAGAAAACCATCAACCGTTCTTATCCAATGCCCGTCATGGAAGACGTTATTGACGATGTCATGCGCGACGGATCGGCTTACTTCACTGTGTTGGACGTGAAGACGGCATTTCTGACTATACAAATGAAGCCGGACGACGTACACAAGACCGAATTCGTCAATCCAGACGGAAATACGAATACCTTCGAATGGCCTTTGGGTTTTTCAAGGCCCCTCAGACCATGCAAAGGGTCATGCGTCACACGTTCGATGGCTTACCTAGGACAGCTACGTACATAGACGATGTCGGGCAGGGAGCCACAACAGTGAGGGAGGCTTTGGATTTGCTGAACGAAGCACTCAGGAGAGTCGTGATCAACGGCTTGAAGATGGATCTCCGGAAATTCCAGTTGATTCAAGACAAAGTATCTTTCCTGGGTTACGTGATCTTCGCCGAAGGACGAACACTGGACGAATTCAGAGTTGCCGCTGTCAAGAAGTTCGAGCCGCATCGCAACGCAAAGAAGCTGTACTCCTTCCTGCAGTTCGCTGACCACTACCGAAAGTTCATACCGGAGTTTGCAAAGGTCACGCACAAGCTACGGCACCTTCTGGCGAAGGACGTTCCTTTCGTATGGACTGACGCTCATGAAGCAACCATCAACGCCATAAAACACGCCTTGAAGAACCCGCCGATTTTGGCGACCTTCCGCCCAGACTGCCCGACTAACGCTCACGTCGACGCTTCGCAAACCGGGCTGGGTGCGGTGCTTTCTCAAACTCAAGACGTAAAGGAGCGAATCATAGAGTACGCAAGCAGATCACTAAACGAGCATGATCGTGGTCTACACTCTAATATGCTCGAGTGCATGGCGCTCCACTGGGCGATCGCTGAGAAGTTTTCGGTCTACCTGAGAGGAGGCCCTCGTTTTACAGTGTTCACGGACAACTTCAGCTTGTCATACCTCGTCCAGAAGGGAGCCAGCAACCGCAGATTTGCGAGGTGGTTGCTCGACTTAGCAGAGTACACCTTCGACGTCAAGCACAAGCCAGGATGCCAGAACTCCGCTGCTGACGCACTCTCGAGGCAGTCGGAATCTGCAGAGGACTTTCGACCAGGGCGTTTCGACCCTAGACCTCCACTGCTACGCAGTAGTGGTCGGCAAACACAGTCGCCTACGCGAGTTTCAGGAGAGGGATACTGACTGCAAAAGATTTCGGGAGGAGGCCAAGCACAAATCTTCAGACTACGAGATCGAAAACGACATACTGGTGAAGAAATCTCTCGAGGGAGGACGGGTCCGTCGGAGGGTGATCATTCCCGCTGCCCTCCGAAGCAGTGTGATGATCGTTTTCCACGACAACAATGGCCACCTAGGCGTCGAGAAGACAAGAGACCTGATCCAGCGAAAGTACTGGTGGCCATCGATGAGAAAAGACATACGCGAGTATGTCGACTCCTGCCACACGTGCCAGACTATTAACACCCGCACGACACGGAATGAAGGTTGCCTCATCCCACACGATATTCCTACTGAGCCAAACGCGGTGATATCCCTGAATCACATGGGTCTACTAACGAGAAGGGAGACCACAATCCTCGTGTGTATCGACCACGCCACGAGATACAAGGACACCGTGACCGTACCGAGCACTTCGTCGACGCACTACCTTGACTTCATGACAAACCGGTGGATTCCACGATTTGGAGTTCCCAGCGTCATTATTACGGACCAAGCCAAGGAATTCGTGAACAAGAAAACCAACCAATTCCGTCACAGACTGGGAATTTCTCATCAGAATTCCCCACCGTACTGGCCACAATCAAACGGACTGATTGAGCGACTGGTAGGAACATTGAAACAGGTGCTACGCAAAATGCTAAACAACAAGGACAAATGGCAGAAGGAACTACCCCAAGCAACGCTAGCACTCAACGCCACGAAGCATCGTCACAGTGGCCACAGCCCATTTCGACTCATGCAGGGCCACGACCCAAACCTGCCAGGAGAGCTCAACCTCGCCTCAGTCGAGGGAGACATCGACGACTCTCATCACATCGGCGACTCTCAGACATCACAAGACTTGGCAAGGGGACGTGCGGAGACAAGAGAGAGGCTACTGCAGAGTCAGCGCAAAACAGCGGTCCGATACGACAAGAAACGGCGAACTCCGAGGTTCATAACGGGGGACCTCGTCCTGCTTGAGTTGAGCACTCGAGGCACATTAGGCCCTCGCTATGAAGGTCCGTTCGAGATAACGGCCCTCGTCGGAGGAAACAGGGCCGAGATCCAAAGAGTACCCCACACACCGGGCATGATCAACCAAAAAATCCTCAACGTGGAGCAGTTTCGTAGATATAAGGAGCCGCTCCTAGAAGTTACGGAACCATCGCCATCTAACGACACGCACGCCTGAGGACAGGCGCGATTTTCGGGAGGGCCGTGTCAGTGGCACTCGAGTTCGCACAGCTGCATTCTCCGGCAGCGCCTCCTTCTCCGGCAGCGTCTCCGTGCTTGCTCGGGAAATGCTGCATTGCGTTGACGTGGACTCCGAGCCCTGAGCGCGTCCTTTCGACGCGGTTGCCCATTGGTTCAACGAACATTCAAAAAAACAAAAGAACGAGCCGAGATTCGAGCCGGGACCGCAGAGCAACGCATCGCAGAGCAACGCATCGCCGAGCGAGCCGAGACGCGAGTAGCGTCGGACGTAGCCGATCGAGCTCCTGCACCGAGTCCAGTTTCCTTATACATGTAACCGCTGCCGATTCACCTGTAACTTAGCACAATACAATTTTTCTCAGAATTTGAACCTTGCCTTGACTACATTCATTCAGACATCGCTGACAAGTCGACAGCGCACCACCTGAGCGATTCATTGTATTTCTCTAGAAATTTGAAGCTGATACACCTGTCTACAGTTCAGGAACTAGGCTCCATGCCTTATCTTGCAAGCAGGCGTCTTCTGAAGGGCTTCACTGCTGAGTCTCGAAATTTAGTTAGGCTCGAATAAGCGGAGAAGCCTACCTACACATTAGCACGTGACACGACTCGATTTGTGTTATGAGAGATTTTGTCTATCTACGGCACCACGGCTGTCCTGTTTCGTCCAGGATCAACATTGGAACTATGACCTTGATGAGCGTACCTTCTGTGCAATTGCTTGCGCATGTTTTCTTAAAATAAGAATGACGAAAGATGGTACTTTTCTGCGCATTACATTTGGGTGCAGCGTGTGAGCGTATATTTGTGATTCGGGCGAAATAAACAGTTTTGCGGAAAGTTAGCGCACTTGCTAGGTTCTCTGTTTTCGTCGTTCGTTGTTCTGTTTATCTGCACAAAATTTGGCCTGTGGCAGTTGCCTAACTGGTATCAAAATGTATGCGAGCCCTATGCCAACTCTGCATGGAGACATTTTCGCAGCTAGAGTAAACACACACACACACCACACACACACACACACACACACACACACGTACTGAGTGTGTATATGCTGTATAGCCTGCACTCGAAAACGGGAAATGAACTAAATAGCTTTCCATGGTTGTACCCTTTTCAGCGATTGAATTAGGTTATTACATCTTTTAAGACTATATCCTTTAAACGAACTGTGTGCTAGGATCTGCGCTCAAACGTGCGCAATTTTTATAGCCAATTTTCGCTGAAGCGCGAAATATTTTTTGGTGGGATCATTAGCAGTTTTTCTGAAAGTTGCGTTCCTGTTGTTATCTATTCAGCTCATTTACACAACGATCACTCTCTGCATGAACAAGTGAAGTATAATGATGCAGTCGCACTGCACTGAACGACGCTCTCTTATTTCAATAAGTAAATAACTTAGTTTGAGAGAAATTTGGAAGGTTCTCTGAATTACACCACGTGGAACGCACAAATGTATTTCAAAAATTGTTAATGAAGATGTACGTGCTCACTCGCGTGACGTAAAAGATGGCGGCGTGCAGGGGAAGTGTACTGAAGTAAAAGTTAGGAATACTATTTTTTTTTCTTGCAGAGTGGAGGCATATACCGTGATGTTTTCATTCGATCGTTGTTCGAAAGTTGAAAGTAGACAGCAACGTGAAAAGCGCGAGGCATGACAAGACGGTGCGATGACAGAAAGCGTGATATATGAGGGATGGCGCACCGAGTGGCGTCGCTAAAAAATCGTGGTGACGTGTGTCCTCTCGCGTCGGAAAGAGAGAATTCGTACTCTGTGCAACATTTTCTTCAGGCACTCCATTTTCAGCTTTCTTTGTCGACGCACCGTTCCGGCGAGACTATAGCCTCCTTTCTATACAGAATATGGCGAAAAACATAGTTATTTTTTGAGTGTGCCACATTCACAGACGTATACCGAAAACATCGCTGTCGTCAGAGATATATCCATTCTTCATTTTTAATGAAATATATGCGCAAAAAAAATCCAAGTCATCTCTACGAAGTAAGTGTTGATGATTGGGGCGAAGCTCGAATGCTTATCTGTAAAATCGTGAAACATTCGCCCCACACATCTTTCAAAGACGTGGTACGTTGTAATAGGGTGACTGTATGTATACAATCTTTATTATTTAAACATCGCTGAATATATATACAGAAGAGGTGTGTATAAGAGGAAATGGTGGTGTGTTTATTATTGAGCCACAAGCGATCGCATATCTTGCAAATGTGGCAGAGTGAGTGGTCTCGGAAGTCGCGCTTGAAGCACGCGTCGGCACCTCCAGACTGGTAACGACCTTTTCAGGCGCTTGGCTGCTGCATACCGCGCCCGTTCCGCTTCCGTGTTCGCCTGTCGCCGCTTTCCTCTGTCATCGGCCTCACGAGCTTTTAGTTCAGGTCCGCTTGCCGTAGCTTATGTGGCACCTGCTTCACTGGCGCTCAGAGCCAGGTGGACTCGCGGATGCATCCTCTTCACTTCGGCCTTCCGGGATCTCTCCGCAGCGTCTTGGCGGCGAGCACGTTGCTGCTGCCTTGAAAACCCGAGATGCTCATTCGCCTCTGGGGTGATGAATAGCTAACGCGTACTCCGTGTGTGCAGTGGAGTGTGTGGAGCCGGGGAGTGCGAGTGTGCGGCGCATAGTGAAAGGAAAGCGAAGAAGAGGCCCTTGCAATGTGAGCTACCAAGCTCAATGTGTGGCGGCCGTCACGTGCTTTTTGAGGGGGGCTGTGGAATTAGTGGGGCACACCGCCGTCTGGTGTCGTCTGCAGCACCATGCATATGACCTCCCTGTTGATAGTGGCTGGAGTACTTAATGTGCATTTTTGTGCAGCTATTGCACTTTAAGGTTGATGCAATGTGTGAGAAGCCTACATTGAGCCTTGGTCTTCACGGTTGCGAGTTTAGACTATATCACTTGAGGTCGAAAGCGGTTTTTAACACAGCTCAAGACCACCTTTTCGAAAATGGTTAGAACCACAGTCTTGTTTTATTTCGGAACTGTGCTGTTGCCTGCCTCAACGAATTCCTAGACGAGAACGGTAGCGTCTACCGCTTCTAACGCAAGAGGTGGTGGTGAGTCATTCTTGTGTATGACAATCAAAACAATCAGAAAAGCAGCATTGGTAGCTCACTGTTCTCTACCCATGGTTAGAGGAGCTTAGCTCATAAAATAAATTTATGCTGTCTTAATTATGGTCATGTTTCAAGTAGTAACGTGGTTAATGACAAAGTTTGTCCGCAAATATCACAAAATCAGAACACACCATGACAAGCACAAGTTCTGGGGACTCGCTCGCAGGATTTCGCGCCGACCGGTTGTGCGACCGGTGGCGTAGGGTGAGCCAGTCGGCCTGAGCGCAGCTATGGCCGAGTGGCTTGCCCTACGCCATCTCCTGACGCCGACAAGAGCTCTCGCTGAGTGGTGCTTCGTCCTCGGACTCCTGCGACCGTGTCCATCTTTCTTATTTTCTTCTTGATTCCGGCCGACAGCTAGGGGCGACGGGCCATGCCTAAACGATTGACTGACTTTTTAATAAAGTTTTCTCTCTCTCTCTCTCCTTGCTTCCGAGTGTCGCTCTCCCTGCACGACGCTCTCTCCTTCCTCCTATCTCAATCTCTATACCTTTTAATACCATCCTTTTAATTCTTCCTTATTCCCTTTCCTTGTGACCAACAGTTGAAATTTCGCACATGATGCAGACACTTATGGGGCTCACTTTTATCTACTTTTCTCTCTTTTAAGAATCACTTACACAAGTTGTGTGTTCCTTTACTGTGTGTTTGTGATATTTGCGGCCAAATTATGTCATGAAGCAAGTGCCAACAAGGCCAACAATCAGTTTAGTAACGTGGTGTTGCATCGTTTCTCGCTTGGCTTACTAGTTCTACATCAACTACGAGCTGCATTTTCTCCGTAGTGAGAAGCATGACTTTGTAATTCCACCATATGGAGTATAAACTTTATGCCTCTACAGTGGAACAAGAAAAATTGCCTGTTGTGTTTTACAGCAGAAAAATCTTACCTTTCAGCCCACGCAGCGAAGGTTATTCACCGCACAAGTTCTGGTATCATCTGATCCTATGGACCAATTTAACGTAAATAAAAACGTTATAGCAATCAACGGTAAGGAAAAAAATTAAAGGTAACTAATTTATGTGCACTTCGCGATAGCTTAACATTATTAAAACTATATTGAGCTTCAATTTCCGAAAATTTTCATCCGCACACTGGTGCTCTTAAAGAAATTTTCGACAATGAACACAAATCACGTGCTTCAACTCGCCGTCTTCCCTCCACAAGGATGACTTTTTTCTGACCTCATCTTTAATGAGGTGCCACATTTCAAGTACGAATCTGTAAGGGGGTTCCTGCTTGCTTCGTATGCTACAACCGTGCTTTCGTGGCATTCTACGAACGCACCTAATCGTCTATAACGCGGTTTCAATACTTTATCTATGCTTTCAAAAACAACTCTATCATCCGGGTGCGATTTCATGTAAATAATGAGCCCTGAGCAGGAAATCGTTTCAGCGTGAAAACAGGCCTCAAGTCATCATGCGAGCCGAAGTTCTTGTACATTTCGTACAGTTTCGTCCTCAAATGAGCTCGCTGTGAGAACGCTGCGCTTGTCTTCAATCGGGGTGACAGGGACTTTCTACAGCGTATGCGCGTTCGCATTGAGCCATTAACTGGCGCGTCTTCTTTCTACGGAGTGACCACAGCGATTGACGAGAGCTCTTTCGGTGCCCGTGTCGCATTCTCTGCCGCTACAGAAAGTGCCGCAAATGACTTGACGAGAGCAGGATGCCGGAGACTTGTTTTTGGCAGGGCGGCGTACATTGTGGCGCTCTCAGACTTCGGTTTTAATTAAAGGCGGTCGCAAAGAGCCTCCCTGCATGTGGTGTTCATTAGCCGCGCCGAGACAGTTTACATCAAAAGAAAACTAAAGTTTGTTTGTTTGCGCAGAACGGAGGGGCAGATTTCCCCAAATTTGCTGAAACCCAAAGGTTACGAGTATTAAACCGCTTCGAAGAGATAGCAGCAGAAAAAAACAGTCTGCGTGCTTGAGTTGTTGAGTCAGGTTGTTAGAGGCTAAAGGCTAAGCTTTTATTCCTTGAATTAAAACATCTGAGTCTAGAATAAAATAACTGGGAAGGCAGCATATATTGTCCTCTTGAGAGTTGGTTCAGCAATGAGGTACTGAGCGCTGCCGTTGGTACATAAGTGTACTCTTTCCTAATCGATAACAACGATGCGGTGGTATACTTACCAAAGCTACGTACAAATGCAGTGATAGATACATAATTCGTGTGCATGCGAGAAAGCGTGGTACCATAATATCCGACATGTTGAGTTGAGCGTTATTCACTGTATATCGCCTTGGGTTACTCTGAAATAGCTAAAAAATCTGCACTTGTTCATGGTGATTTGTGAAGTACGATATATTATTACATACTGTCCTCTACCTTAAGTATAGAAATAAAACATTTTACAATAAAAATCAGGCTCTCTGGTGACTTTAGTTGTGGCAACTATAAACATTTTTGTCTCGAGCACAGGTATAAACAACGTGTGTGGCCGTAACAAGACCTTGATTACCGGCCTCGCAATGGCAAAGACGAAATATGCACTTGAAAGACTACAGAGTGTAATATTGTGGCCAATGATGATGATGCCTTTGGCTTCGTACTTCAGCAGTAGTTTTTGTCTTCGTTAGCGCAAACCTATTTTTCGTGGGAAAAAGAAACTCTGCACAACAAACCATAAAAATGAAAATCAACTATGGATCGCTATCTATAAAGCAGCGTGATTCAATATTCTTTTGACTTGAAGGGGACATGACCAATGACATTTAATCCAATGAAAAGTTAAATTATAGGGCATTATTTTGATGAACAAGAAACTTAAGAGGTGACAATATTTTCATCCTCATGAAGAGTTCGCAGTAGCTTGCATACTGCCCTTATTTACACATGAACTGGTTTGGTTTGGGATGATAGCATGCATGCATCATATGGCTGCACCCAGTCAATAAATCAATTTGCTTATTTTATATAGCTACCTGTTTATCCTACACCTATTTATACGCGCGAGTTTATATCGGAAGGATAAGGCTGAGACGCAGACAGTGCTCGCTTAGAATTCTACAACGCTTGCAATGCGTATGCGCACTGCAGCTGACAGGTGGAAATCTTTGCAATGAAACATAAAGCAATAGATCAACGTATAAGTCTTCCCATGCGAAAAAAAGCTGTTTCGAGGACATAAGGAAGCCCGTCACAGTGAGGAACATTAAGCTAAAACGACTTAGTTTTGGCAAGGAATCGCTGGCGGTGTATCTTTCTGCTTGTGAGCTGCTGCAAATAGCTGGAATCCCGAGGACGCTCTCGAAAAAGTGGCACTTCCGGAAGCCTCTTTTTTACATACAGTGCATTAGGCGTCTGTTTCGATATATATTTTGTTCTTCCACTGTCACATATTACTGGTAAGGCATGACACGCAAACAATAATTTCTCTCATCCCCGCTTGCACCAAATAATGCCAGTCACAAGTGTCGAACGTGGAGCTCGATAGATTTATGAAACAAATGGTGGCAACAGGAAACGTTTTGTTAAAACAGGCCTTCCTATGTATCATACCGGAAATTCGGCCTTGGTTTCGCAATACATCGTTACAAGTGATTCTGTAAGCACAGAGAGCTCTGTGCTGATCACAATGAAGTTGAAGAAGTGGATGCTTGCGCTTCTGTAAGTAACAAGTTCCGCACAATGAGGCTTTGGCTCTTCCACAAAGACACACAAAGCCCGCGGCTGCTGCAAATTATTATCATGAATAATGCTGATTTCTTATACGGCCCCAGTAAGCCCTTATAAGGAAGGAGCAAATCCACATATATGGGCACCATTCTCACAAGTCCCAGCCCTGGTAATTCAATACGTGACACCTAGACCTTGTTCAGTAAGTGGCTGCATTTAGCTACTTTTCAAATGCGAAGTATTTTTAGTGAACTTTGGCGACTTTGATCGTATCTATCTATCTATCTATCTATCTATCTATCTATCTATCTATCTATCTATCTATCTATCTATCTATCTATCTATCTATCTATCTATCTATCTATCTATCTATCTAGGCCTTATTTTTGGGTGCTCTCGTGGTCACCCCCTCATCTAGGCGTAAGCCTATATTAGCATGGGATGGTAAGATAGTTTGACGAATATGACGCGCTGGACAAAACATGAATAATGTCACAAGCACGTTACGTGCGTCGTCAAACACTTCCCGCTAGACAGTGGCACATACCCACGGGCAGGTCTATGCCGCTGGTACGCGGGTATGTGCGTAGGTGATTTATACTTAGTATCTACCCGGGAATGATGAGAACACACATAGGCAATGTTAAAGCGCGAACGTTCAGAAATACCCGACATTGGTAGAGTGGATCCGACGAATGCAAAGAATAAATGTCAAGGTCTCAGCTGCAATCAATCCCAAGCAATCTGCAAAAATAAATGTCAGGGTCCCAGCTGCAATCAATCCCAAGCAATCTGTGTGCTAATGAAGCATTTTACTTCAATGTTATGCCAGGTGTCGGAATTACTTTGGAAATAGACGCTGGTCTTCATGAAACGTCAATAGTGATTTCAGTGCTGCTTACCCAATTTTATAAACATTACAAATATACTCCTTTAATACAGCCGTCACGTCGGGTTAACGTTAATTGTGGTTAGTTGTCATGCGCTGAAGTTCGTTTATGTAGCTGCGCCCAGGGCTATAGCATCCTCGGGAGCGTAGGCGCTTATGTCAGCTTCTGGTGTTGCTAATGTTCCAGTTGGCATCGTTGCGCAAGTGCGAACAACTGGTCACATAAACGTCTCTAACTCTTCAACATACACCTGTGCTTGCAACATATGCACATATATTTAGCGCCATTTCATGACATGCCGCACAATGGAAAATTTCCAACACCGTCCTTTCCCTCTGCATGCTTAGCATAACGTCGATTCTCAGGTACGTGGGATATGCGGAATTTCATTCTGGCGGTGAGTTTTATTACTAAATACACCAGCAAACCTTGTGATAATGTACAGCTTGCCTCTTAATTGTGTAGAGCACGCTATTTATTGTGTAAGTCGGCTTGATTTAACTCTCTTTTGAGATGGTGAAACGCTAACGCACAACACCATTGATTCACAGTCAATGCTTGATCTTCATAATTTACATAAGAGAACCCATTTCACAAAGTGGTTACTAAATCCCAGTGTACAAACAGAGTATTTTCATATTTAGTAGGACCAAACCTTTTTTGCTTTATCTACTGCATGCCACTACTCTTACTGAACTGCATTATAAAGGGGTCATCAGAGAGTTCATTTCTCTTCATGGAGTCAAACTTTATGCCACCGTTCTCTCATCGCACACCGCAGAAGGGAAGGCATTTCAGATTTTGTGTGTAATCATTTGTCTCAGTGTGGCTTTTAGTGTACATCAAGCAATACGGAACATTTTAGTTTAAACGTTTACACGTGAACTGACTTTTTTCTTTCTGAACTTGTGATAGGACACCTGTGTGTATATAACGTGTATGAACTGTCATGTTCTTTCGCAACCTGTGTTCTACTGTGTTGAGTTTGGCGTCCTTATTTTTTACTAAATATTTCGTCTTTTAAGTGAGAAGGAGTAGCTGGTGCCACTATAATACCACGATTTCAATTATTAAAGAAAGGTAGAGTCATAAAAGACAATCGCTTCGAAGCACCTTGTTGTCATTCCTTAGACACTAAGAATTGTGCCATTCACTCTGTCTATATATGTTTGTCGTATCACTGAAAAGTTGAAATACTTAAAAGATAAGTTCTGCGGGATCTGCAGCTGTGAATATTACAGGTTAATGCTTATCATCTCACGCAATTAGCGCTTTGATAGCATTGTTTTCGTCTCGTGTCAGGGCACTGCCTCTATTGATGACTATTCTGAACAGACAATATCTTAGGCTATCTAAAATTGTGTGATCACCATTTTTGGTATACAACTAGTGGTCAAGTGTAATGAATAAGTATAATTAATCTTCGCTACTTCACATCAATTGTACCATTTATAGTTTTTTTTACATTGAGACCCCCCCCTTTTCTACCTTCAACACTTCATCAATTTGATGTTCTTTACTGAACTTTGCCATCGGTTTGATGCATTTGTACTGTTGTATATTTATGACAAATCAGCTAGTCCCGTTGATAAGCAGAGAGTTGATGTGACTCCGCTAACAGCCTTTTCTACTTCCTGTTACCAGCAGACAGAAGAAAATGACAAAAACATTACCAGAAAATGGAGAACGCAAAGCGTGCTTTGTCAAAACAATTAACTCACCGATTCGGATGACATCGGGTAGCGCAGCTCCCATGTAGCTTCCTTTTGGGAGTATCGTAGTTAAGGCTGCGATGAAAAATGTCAGGCGCTGCCACCATCGCTCACTCGGGGCCACTAACCGTCCCACGTCACGTCGATGAAGCCGAGCCATGCATCCACCGCCGTGTCCCGCGTATCAGCCTGAAGGGCAGTTCCTCAGAAGTATCGTGCAGGTCTTCATCACCACCATCAGCTTAGCGCCCGTTGATACACAACGATGAAAGACGTGACTCGAATGTCATGAGCAAGCTTAGGATGTGTGAGAAAAGCGCTGCTAAAATGATTTTCGTTCGCTGTACCGTAGTCGAGATGCTGTGCCTGAGCTTCCCAGATTGAATAGAAATATCGGCAAGATCAAAGGACCTACCACTGCGCAAAGGCAGGTGTTCTGGATGAAAATCCTTCCCAAAGGTACACGTTCACGTTTTCAACAGCTGCCTCCTATTGAAAAGAAAGACGTGCTTATCTTTTTTTTTTTGGGGGGGGGGTCACCAAGTGCTGAAATCTAAACGAATCCGAGTGTTAATCTCTATCCTAACAACCATGTCTTTGATGTAAAAGATGTAGTCTGCTCCAAAAAGACTTGCTCAGTTATTACTTTATATTCTAAATTGGGAAAAGTACTCATGAAGCCTGTAATTGTTCAAAATACCAAGGAAGTTGACTTTGCGGCTCCCTTTTTTATGCTTTGCAAAATTCTTTTCCCTACCTGCACGACATTTTTTTTTGGAAAGCAGAAGTATATTGAGCAAGACTCCCTGTAAGTTTCACTGACCGGGCTCTTCAAACATAAAGCAGTTCCGCTTACTCTAAAGATGCTAGAAACTCACAAATCAAAGTTGCCTTAAATGAAGGGAAAACTTGACAGACAGATACAGCGTAACAAACAAATGTCCCCAGTCAGCTTTGCCTCTTGTGGCTTCCTGTCATGCTGTGTTCAGTAAATCGGATTACGCTTTGTTTCTCAAAGCTTTCAACGAAACTTATAAATTGTGATCACTTAATCCTACAGAAATGCACCACTGCTAACTTTCACACCACTGTCTTGTGAACTCACGAGCAAAAGCGTTTCATTTCTTGTCCCCGCTAGTTGCTGTTACAGCACGTGTTTCCAATCAAACGAAGTCAAACTGTCGCAAGCTTCCTGAATTCATGTTGTTGCTGAGCGACCTTGCAGAATGCCTTATCTTGGAGTAACGCTGTTAGGGATAGATGGACGATCCGATATGCTTGCTATCGAGGGCGAATCCAATCGGAAGAGACAGCGACCACGTAGCGCAACCACTTTTGCTGTTTCCCCAGTTTTATTAACTGGCGACGACTGAACGGCGTTTTCCCGACTTGCCACGCTCCCTTGTTTGCGCACCAACGACGTTCCGCGAATGCTGCCGCACGCCGATTAAGCGCTCCGCATCTCGTCGGTGCAGAGTGAGGTGTCGCGAACACGCCTTTTTCGGAAAGAGTGAGGGACGAAGGGAAAGGTGTGGAGAAGAAGAGGGAATAGAGGTCTGCGAGTGCTACTTGGGAAGAAACCGATCTCGAAAGAGATAGGGAGATCGATAGAAAGACGGAACGACAAGCGGGAAAGGTCGCGGAATAACTTAATACGACACAAAAAACGAGCCACTGAAGAGCCAATGCTAGGTATGGCATCGCTACGCTCGCAAGCGTTTGCGCGTCGTGCTTGTGCGTGGTGCTTTCTGTGCCGCCACCTACAGAGTTCCCCGAAAACCTTCATGTCAGACGGTGCGAAAGCCGCGCATTTCAAATCACCTTTCTAGCTCTCCATCATCTGTGAGCTTCGTAAAAGGATAGCTTTCTTTCAAAGACAGCTTACTTGGCCGCCATGATCTTCACACTCTCTGTATCTGCGAAACTGTACTGGTGCCAGTACGAGAGGCCACTGTTCATCGCAATACGCATTTATGCGTAACCTGATCAATTTTGCAAGAAACTGCACGTGAGCGTGTGTTTGTGTTTGTGCATAAGCGTGCACAAACACTAACTGGAGGTAGCCACCCTCCTTTGTCCTCTAAAAAGGGGACGGGAGTGCGCTGTGATGAACCGAATTCTAACGCTTGTATGTATGTGGGCGCACGTGCGCGTGTGTGCGTGTGCCTCAGCACGCACGTATCCGCTTGTGCACGTGTGAGCATGTGTGTGAGTGCGTGTGCACGTGTGTCACTTCAATTGTAGTAATAGTTTGTACCAAGATGAATTGATAAAAAATTGGAGAACCCTTAAGCTTCGCCTATAGGAGTTGAACACGATAGTCAAATCCGGACCCTAGTGCACCTTTCAACCACTAAGTGCATACTTATTATTGTTTTGGTTACACACACACAAACACACATACATACATACACACACACACGCACGCACACACACACACACACACACACACACAGAAATGCGCGCGCCTGCAAGCAGTGTTGCCACTTCCCTCTGCTAGAACGGCCCTCTGCTGTAGTGGAGACACGTTTTCACAATGTCTCACTGGTGGCACACTGACACACACGCGCGCGCTTGCGCACGCAAATGGTACATATGGGTGTTTGATCTGAAACAAGAGCCACATGGCCTCCAAGATACACGCCACACACTCGCCATTTCGGAGGTCATAAGGAGTGTCACAATGCCTAAGGGAGGGCAGCACGTTATCTAGGGTTTGCTGTTTCCTTGACCAACACCTCTTAAAAGACATCATATGTTTTCCGCTAGACAAACATAGTTGTCCATTTTTATGACTGTTTCAAAGTTCTTGTGTGTTTTTAGCGGTGTGGCGATGGGTGCACTATCCTGGCCTTTCTTTACGTAGTTTAAGAGCCTCCCAGATGCGCCTACAAATCACCGAACGGGCTCGTTTTCATCGTGACACCTGTCAAATAAAATGCATTAAGGAGACTCCTTCCATCCACTAAATGACATTTATGTAGTGTTTTTCAAGCAGTTGCAAGCAACATCATCGCTTTGTGGTAGAAAACTTGCTTGGCACGCGAACGTCCCGGATTCGATCCTCAATGAGACCGAAAATTTTATTCTTTATTCTATTGCTTATTTCTTGATTTTTCGCCGACGGGCGATTTTTCGCTCACAACCAACGTAGCCGACTCCAACTGCGGAATTTATGCGACACTAGCTCTCTAACGATATCGCGTTAAAAAGCAATAGGGTATCTTACTTGCTGCATCCAAATGGGGCAAGCCGCCATGCTTGAACAAGCTTTCATCATCACCTGCGTCCCAAGACAGCGTTTTGCAATAAAACTAAACGACCCATTTCACGCTTTTTGCGAAGGAAAAAGGTATTGTAGCAATATTTACGGAATCAGCCATATCATAATGAAAAAGCACACAGGTATGAGTATGTTGCAGGTGGGTTGATATATAATATGGGTTATATAACGTGAATTATTACATGTTCCTGGAACCATATTTCAGTACTTTGAGAAATACTGGAAACCTTGATATAATATAGTAAAACACTCCATACCTCAGAAAACCAATTACTCAAAAATAATGTCCTCCCAAGGCACAATTTTTCGGGACGTTCTATGTGGCAATAAAATAGCTGCAGTTTGCGAAAAATTGAAAAATAGACACTGAGAGATAGTGATGTTTTAACGTGATAGTGTCAAAGAACTTGGTTTGCATAAATTAAAGAGTCCACGATAATACCGGCGCAATTGGTTCTGAGTGCTAAATCCCTGCCTTGTCCGGGCCCGAAGAATCGATAAAGAGGCAAATGAAAAAATAATAAATATTTAGGGTTCAAGTGAGAATCAAACCCATGCCGTCTACGGGGAAAGCAGTTGTTCTGCCATATAGGTACGTTATTGCTCCAAACTTCTTGCTAAAAAAAGCGCTACATTCGTGTAATATTGCAGAAAGAGACACTTGACACTTCATATAGTACGGCAAAATATGTTGCGAGGTAAAAAAATACAACAATAGCAGGCGTCTAAACGTGTCAAGCAGCTAGCGTTCGTAAAGGCATCACGCCTCATATTAGTTTCTTCTGAAATTCAGCAACTTGTATAGTACTTAGCTGATTCATCCCGTCGGATGAATCATGCAATGCACGTCATGAACGACTCCGTCTGTTCTTCTACAACGTTGTAGGTGTGCCGTGTAAGATCACCTTACTGTTGAACAAAAACTCATGCATGTTCCAGGTGATTGGTTAGGCCATCGATTTTTTGCTGAGAGGGCCTTGAAAGAGTTTTTCCCTCAGCTGTTTTGTTCAGTGAGTTGAATGTGCGCTGGCCGAAATTCATTTAGGTAGAATGAAACTTCAGACCAAGAATGGGAGCCCCCTAAAAATTATTGAAAACAATCAATCAAGTAGCGTACTTAAGTTCCCTCAACACTGCAGTGTACATCCTAAATACAGGCTGGAAGTCGATTTACCAGCGCTGGCTGCACGTGCCAAGTTGTTGCGGAAAGTTAATGTCAATAGGCGGATTTCAAAAGAGTTCTTTCTCGTAAAGTGGAGACTACAGGCGGCTAAATGGTGCGCAGTCCTTGCTCATCAATGATGATTATTGAGAGCCCTTTGCTAAATGAGCACTGCAGCTGCCTACGAACGTCAGGTGTGAAGGGATGCCAGTAGGTGTCGTTATCACGCATGAAATGCCTACAAAGCTATAATGACCTCTTGTAAAGAGACACATAAAAGCGTAGCTCAGGCCTTGGCCAACCAGTGGCTCTCGGCACACAGGCTATAGTAAGAACATTCCATTTAGACCGTTATAGAAAGGCGCCGCTATATAACTGGCTTCAGTAGCACGATGCCTCCAGTAGAAGTTCTCCGCAAATATCGACTCCAATATCCGTGTCCGCGCTTTCTTCTAATTCCTTTTTCGAAAAAGTGGAAGGATCAAAAGGGTGTAGGATTTCTGATAAACTTGAAGCTTTTGTACGGGAACAGGGATATTGAAGTACCCACACCGGGAGAACGGGTCGAAGCGACGATGTTTGCTAACTGTGTAATCAATATCGATTGCAAGACTTCGCTATTTATTAAACCGGAGAAAAGCGCCAGCATCGCCTTTGATATAAACGAGTGGAAATGTTCTTTATAACTGGTTCCCACTTTTTGATTGAATACCAGTGTCGCAGCTTTTAAGAGCGTTGCACGTATCCGGCAGCAAAAAGTATGTCGAAATTATGATGAGTAACGTGAAGGTGACTCTGAGTAAAACGTTGAAAGTGAGTAAGAACATTAGTCATCAAGAGGTAGAGAGATTAGAGTGGCTATGTTACATGTAGCCTGTTAGAAATAGCTGCGTGTCAGGTCTAGGTAGCCGTTTTTGTCAAGAGTTTCTGCGTTATCTGAACATTTTCTCAATTATTGGATTGTTTGTTTTATCACTGCCTTTAGGCGCTTTGTCACTCCTTATCTGCTAAAAGAACTGTGAAAAAATATCGTGGAATAAAAAAAACAATGGAGTGGTATTTTGTTTTGAAGATCTCACTCTCTCACACACACACACACACACACACACACACACACACACACACAGACGCACGGCTGTCTCAACTCGCCGAGCTCGCGGACTTTGTGCTGGCGGTCGCTCCGCCGTCTGTCGTGGTGCTACAGCCACACATCGCCAGCCGCGTGCCCACGACCGCTCTGCATGACATCTGGGAGCAGATATCCCGCCTCGCCGACCCCGTCGCAGCGATGCAGGCCTGCAGCACTCCCGAATAGCGCCAACATCCAGCAGTGCAACAGAGAACCTCCTGGTAGCACAGGAGGCATGGCAACGCTGCTCGCAAATGCATCCCTCCTTGAGACTATGCGGCAAAAGGGAGCGGCGGGCACTAAAAACGACAAGTGTCCCAAAGGCCTCGAACGTCGTCCAATAGTGTTTTTCCTCATCGACCGCGACAGTGGCCTTCGATTCTCCGTGGACACCGGCGCTGAGGTGAGCATGTTGCTGGTTGGATCCACCTATCGCCATGTTCCCAGTGTGACCCCCCTTCAGGCGGTAAACAACACAACCATCGCCACGTACGGACATCGCTTGCTCCCACTTGATTTAGACTTGAACAGAACGTTCCGGTGGATTTTATTTGTGGAAGCAGTGAAGTTCACCATCTTGGGTGCGGACTTTCTTCGGCATTTCGACCTTCTTATCAACGTGCGCATCCACCGCCTTCACGATCCCATGTCACAGGCAACTGTGCAAGGCGATCCCTCAAAACACCCTCCGCTGAGCTCCATTCTGCTCAGGCCGTCCAGTGCAGAACGTTTTACTCGCATTCTGCAGGAGTTTCCCGAGTTGATGAGGTAGCCACCAGGCAGCACCGCGGCTAAGCACGAGGTACGCCACTACAATGCCACCAGTGGCCCACCCGTGCACGCGCGGCCTCGCCGTTTGCCTCCAGAGCAGTTGAAGGTCGCACAAAAGTTTGAAACACATGCTGGAGCTTGGGATCATCGGACCCTCGTCGAACGCCTTGGCATCTCCACTTCATATGGTGCCAAAGTCAACGCCGGGCGACTGGCAACCATGCAGGGAATACAGGGCGCTCAACCAGGTAACTACTCCAGACAGGTACCTGGTACCACACATACACGATGTCACTACGAGGCTTCACGGTGCCACTATCTTCTCGAAGATCGACCTGGTGCGGGCATACCATCAGATTCCCGTTGCCCCGGAGGACGTCCGGAAGACCGCCATCGCAACACCTTTTGGACTTTTTGAATTCCTCCGAATATCATTCGGATTCCGAAACGCAGGTCAGACATTTCAGCGGTTCATGGATGGTGTTATACGTGGTCGCAACTTCTACCACGCCTATCTTTACGTCTTGCTAGTCGCCAGTAGCACTCCGGAAGAGCACGTGAATCACCTGCGCATCGTCTTCCAGCCCTTAGTGGAGCATGGCGTGGTCATGAACATGGCCAAATGGGAGCTTGGCGTGCAACAGCTCTCATTTCTTGGACACGTCATCTCCACCTAAGGAGTTCTTCCTCAACCCTACAAGGTTGAAGCCGTGCAAGGACTTCCGCAGCTGACCGCCAAGCACCAGCTTGAGAAATTTGTGGGTTTGGTAAACTTCTACCGCCGTTTTGTTCCACACTTCGCCCAGATCCTTCAACGTCTCCACGACCTGCTGGTCACTTCACGAAGTGGCTTAGACACCCTCTCCTAGTCTCAAGAAGCAAAAGAAGCTTTCTGCGAGGTCAATGACGCCTTGGCTAACGCTGCATTGCTTGAATACTCAAGGTACGGTGTTCCGCAGAGTGCAAGGGTACATGCCTCCGATACAGTCGTTGGGGCTGTAATACAGTAGCTCGTCGGAGAAATCTGGTGCAAGATTTCCTTCTTTTCGAGGAAGCTAACGCCTACCGAGCACCGCTGCAGCACCTTCGGGCGAGAACTGCTGGCCGTGTACGCAGCCATACGACACTTTCGCCATTTCCTGGAAGGTGTAGAGTTTTTCATCCTCACCGACCACAAGCTGCTTACTTATGCATTGCGCTCGCTAAGCTCCGATGGTGAAACGTACACAGCACGTGAACGGTGCCAAATGTCCTAAATATCAGAGTTCGCGACTGATATCCACCACTACAAAGGCGGCGACAACGAGGTAGCAGACGCCCTCCACGAAATCCTGTGAATGCCATCTTGCCCACACTGCAGGTTGATTTTCCCACTTTGGCAGCCGCTCAACGTGAAGATGACGAACTGAGGCACCTGTTGACTGCGACCACTGCCCTGAATCTTGAGTGGATCCTCATTACCGGATCCGAGGACAAGGTTTGCCGTGACACAAGCGTCAGTAGAACTCACCCGTTCGTGCCCGCGAGCTTCCGTCGCCATGTGTTCGAGTCCTTGCCCAGACTGTCTCATCCGGGGATTAGAGCCACCCAAAGACTGGTGATGGCAAGATTTGTCTGGCCAGTTGTAAATTGGGACGTCCGACGCTGCGCACGTGAATGTGTAGCTTGCCAGTGCTCTAAGATACAACGCCATACTTCAACAGCACTGGGAACACTCCCCACTCTGAATTCTCGCTTTGATCATGTCCACCTAGACATTGTCGGCCCACTGCCACCCTGCCACGGGCAGGCTTACCTGCTGACATGTGTCGACAGGTTAACCCACTGGGCGGAGGCCATCTCTATCGCGGCCATCACTGCTGAGACGGTTGCGAGTGCTTTCCTGTGCCATTGGGTATCCCTCCATGGTAACAACAGACCGTGGTGGACAGTTAGAATCAGCCTTTTTCACTGCCATCAGTCAGCTCATGGGCACCTCACGCATACGTACGATGGCGTACCACCCCATGAGCGATGACATGTTGGAGCGCTTTCACCGCCAGCTGAGGACTGCGCTCACGATAACCGAAGAACAGGACTGGGTGGAGGCCCTCCCACTCGTTCTTTTGGATATACGGTCCACCTTGAAAGAGGACATTGGCTGCAGCGCCACTGAGCTGGTCTACGGCATGACACTGAGGCTGCCGGGAGAGTTCTTTGCGCGCGGCTCAGAGGAGACATCAATAGCTTGCTGCGACTATGCACCTCGCCTACGCAACGTCATAAGCAAACTGCGCGTGGTACCTCCACGGCCCCCAGGGCGCGTGTAATGCATGTTGACCCACAGCTCACATCGTGTCCATATGTGTTTGTACGACACGACGCGGCTCCGCGACCTCTTCCGCCACCCTATGATGGGCCGTTTCAAGTCCTCCGCCATGGAACCAAACAATCCACAGTCAAGAGAAGCGGCAGTGAGGAGGTTGTGTCGTTGGACCGTATCAAGCCAGCCCACATGGACCGTGACGATGCCGTGTAGCATCCGCTAAGAGAATCATCGCCAGGTCCCCCAGCTTCAATGCCAGCCCAAGTCCACGAGGTGCCCAAGTCCACGAGGTGCCAAGTCCACGAGGTGACCACCCCAAGTCCACGAGGTGCCCTCCCGGCTGACGCGCAGCGGGCGGCTATCAAGAGCACCCACTCGCCTGGACCTTTAACTCCGTTCGGCAACTCACTTAGGGGGAGTGTTGTGGCGGCAGCCAAGCCAAGCCAAGGGTGTTGAGCCAAGCCGCCAGGCAGCGCCACTCTCCGCTGATCTCCGGAACCCGAATAAAACCAGTTGACGTGTCGGATTCACGCTGCGCGGTTGTCTCCTTCTACCGCGCGTACACGCATCCCAACAAGTAAATACATGGTAAAACCTGTCAGGGTTGTCTTGTGCCAAACGCATGAGGTGAATATAAGGTGCGTGTTAGTGGAGGTCTCAAGAATATTCGACTACCTGGTGTTCCTGGACGTGTACCTAAACCGAAGAGTAGAGGGGCCTGTAGCACTCCACCGCCTTTCAAACGCAGCTGAGCACCTTAACCACAATGCTACCGTGGTGGACCGGGGAAAACTATGATTCCGATGATAATGAACAAAAAAACGATACGTCACATTTCAACAAAGTGCTCGGCCAATTGTAGTTTATATAGACTCAGCAAAGAGCAAGCTGAATTTTTTGTATCCCCAAAGTGGAAGCCTAGCTTTTTTGGATGAACAGAATGATTGATGTGATGAGTTCATTGCCCTGACTTGTCTGAAACACCAGCTCTTGTGGGTTTTTTTGTGCTTGGACCAAAGTTTTTGCTGTCACTGATTTCATTTTTGCGAATTAATTGCCCTTTCAGGAGGATATATTTAAATATACAGTGACTAACTACTTACATGGCGAAGGCACCCTGTCAGAGTGAATGATTCCTGTGGTATAAGCCCGATGGAAGACCTCTTAAGTAGTCGACTGAAGAGATCTTTTTCCAGAGTGGCTGCAAAGCGATGGCTATACGCTTTGTTTCTTGATTGTCTGAGCACTGCATTTATCTCAATGCTGAATGATAAGGTCATCATTTGAACAGAACTACTCTATTTACAAAAAAACAGCAATATCTGCAAGTAACGCTTCGCTCGAAGTCCAGAAATTCATCATAGACAGTTATTCAGTGACTGTTTCACATCAAACTGATTCTCACAATGAACAACACCTGATGATTATCACAATTTTTCCATAAATAAATTCAAGTATTCGCGTGGCTTTGTAGCAGGACATCTGCTTGCTATGCAGAAGACCCAGGTTGAATTTCAATTCATAGCAGTGATAAATATTGTTTGTCCTCCCTTTTTTTCTCTCAGAGAAAGCCTATTTTTTGTTGAAAACTAACCAAACTACGCCTAGATTTGATTTTGTGTGCAGCGAGTCTCTCCTAATTGTAATCTAGTAGAAGTCCAATTGCACCTCTAAAAACGAAGGGGCGGACGGAGGGGCGGATGCATGGACGAACGCAGAGACGGACGCACAGATGAACGCGCGGACGCTCGAACAGACGCACGCACAGATGGGCGAATGGATACACGGACGGTCGCACAGACGGACGCATGAACGGACGGAAGCAAGAACGAATGGACTGACGGATGCTACGCCCCACTCTCTATCATTGATTCCATGGATATGCTGCCATTTTTTAACTTGTCTGTGTGTTCGTTGACGGACTGTTGTAGCCTTAATATCCCAATTCTCAACTCTGTTTTTATTTTCTTCTTGCCTATGGCCTCTTAATTCGGTAGCGGGCAAAGTTGAGCCGAATTCCTCTGTGGTGACCATAAGCTCTCATTTAGCTTCGGGGCTTAATGTTAGCGTTGCACATGGCAGTGATCGCGAGGCAGCGTTTTTACGGGTATTCATTTGTTGACTCTTTGGATGCCGTGCACTCTCGTTTAGTTATACCAATTTCCATGTTGCCTAACGTGACGGGCAGTCTTCAGCCACCACTATTTATAATCTATAATATACTCTGGTTGTAAATGACGGCTACCTACTATAGTGTAGTACGAAGCTTTATTAGGAGACCAACTGTTCTGCCTGATTACTGCAAGCATGCTTCCCCGAACACCAGCGGTAGCTGCCATTTCACGTGCTACAGCCGTACAGTGCATTAAGTCGATATCTTTAAATGTTTCATCAAAAGCAAAAATTCATCACTGGAGGCGTCCGGCGTCTTCTCTCGTCGGCGGCGTGAATACAAGTGATGCAAAAGTCATCATTATCTCAAAGCGTAATCATATGACATAAATGTTTGTGAAGTAGTGGAAGGTCACATAACTTGACTGCATCATATATCTCTTCGCTTGCTTGAAATGTTCCGATCATGAGGGCGGTGCATAACCAGCTGAGGGGCAGAAAGCTAGCTTTGTCTCCAATCCTTGAGGCAGTAAGAAAACCATAGGGGGCGCAGAAATTTTTCGCTTTTTCTACAAAATGTTTGACTCCATTTATATGAATGACAATCACGGCTCCTTACGCCGCTTTATCTATTAACGCAGTGTATGAATCGATATTGATTCCCTTTCAAACATCGTCGCTTTGACTGGTTTTCCGATTAGAGGTATTTCAACTTGCTGTCCTCAAACAAAGGCTAAAGTTTATCAGGAATCCTACACCCGTTTCGTCCTCATGTTTCATCACAAGAGGGACTCTTATATTAGAGTCAATAATTGCGGGGTGCCTCTACCGGTAGCGTTGCCATTTAAGCCCGTACTAAAGTGGTGCCTTTCCCATATTGGTCTCAATAGGAGGTCCTTTCAACGGCCTGTGTGCCGAGGGTCACTGTTCGGGCATGGCCTGGGCTAAGACTTAATGCTTTTGTTTTCAATAAATTGAAGCGCAGTTCTATCTCTTTCATCTGTAATATCAACAGAATCTCGATATCATTTTACCCTTGGGGTTTGGTGGCACGTACAGTGTTTGTTGGTGAAAGGCCCTTAATATTAGCCGTTCGGTAAAGGCGGCGGGATATTTAGCCGCCTTTAAATAACCGCTAAATATTCACGCGAAAACGATCTTACTTTGTAGTATAGTCTCTTTGTCATTCATAACCATTTGGGCCAGAAGTAAAAACTCAACCTAAGTGGTGGAACGGGAATGAGGCCCCTAGCCTATTGCATGCACCAATCGTCGGTATCAAGCGGTCAATGGAATTTTCAAAACAAATAACTGAATACTTTAAGAAAGTTTTCAAACAAAAATAAAAGTACTTCTATTGAAAAGACCAGTAAAGCCCTAAACAAAGCAGGACAATTTATATACGACGCAGTTCGAGCAAATAGGAGCGTAGTTGCGAGGTTTAGCTAACTTGCTGTAATTTGTCTACTTCCTTAGGCCTATGGCAGCATAAAAAGTCACAGCTTTGCCGGAAAGGCATAATAATAAACGCGGTAGCAACAAATTGAAAGGTCAGGTGCAGAATGAAAAGCAGATCTAAGCATGCCCCGCGTTACTAACGCACAAATGACGCACAAAACGTACTCACAGGTACAATTTCACGCGAATAAGCGTCTCATTTGTTACGTTGTTGTGTCTCAAAACCGTGCTTTTCAAAAACGGAGACTGCATTGATTGCAGTGACCTTTGTGCACCCGGTAACCACAGCAGAATCGTTCCAGGTAAAACCCGAGGCCAGCCAAGGCGTACGACCTTCCCCTCCTCGCCGCTGCGAGCTAAGGGTGCGTGAGGGAGTGCAGCTCGGCTTTTCAAAGCCGGGCAAAGTGCGCATTGGAGATTAGAGCGGGCGCCGCCGCGCGATGTGGCGACGCGCGCTCATTGCGCCATCTTGCTAGTAATGCTGAAAACACAACCCCCCCCCCTTCCCGAAATGCTCATAAGCAGCGGTAAGTTGTAGATATAAGTAGCTTGCCGTTTGAGCGATGTAGGATGTGCTCTGGGGTGGCTCAGTGATTAACACCTCGCTTTCACGACGCAGAGGTCCCACGTTCAATTCTGTGCGCCGTAGTGTTTTAAAGACAATAGTCTTTCTTGGGGACCATCAACGCAAAAATTTTAATCTGTCAGTTTGTCTGTCTGTCTGTACATTTGACTGTTTGTCCACTCTAACCGGCATCGGGTACTTGAAACGGCCGCCCCCATCCGCAGCGACCACCAATGTTGCTCAAGGTTGAGCGTTCATGCTTGTGCAATCGTCAATTAAAAAGCAATTAGTGTGCATGTCTGGGGCCCCATAAGAACACGTATATATTGAGCATATGCATCTCTTACTAGAAAACGCATACATAGGTAGTTTTAAGGACCGTTGCGCTTATCACGCTGCGCTTGCCATGCAACGTTTGTACGGACCGGGGAGTGTTTCCAACACTTTGCTAAGACGAGATGGTGGTGGCACCCTCCCGTCGCCTCGCGTTCTACACCTTATCATCTCTGAGAAGGGCGCGCATGGGCACGCGCTTTGTTTTCGAAGAGAAACTGCCAGATGGCGCTCATGTCTCACGTGTGACGTGACTTGATGTGCTCGTTCGCCTCCGCTGCACGCTCGAGGCACTCTGACGCAGCGCCTCCGGAATACCATTCACCGATTTTCTTGCGCAGAACATCAAATCAATGTTTTGTTGATTGATGCAAGACTATCGTCTTTCGACGACATTTGCAGATTACATGCAGATATGGGGCCAATGTTTTTCATTATTTTTTTCTTGCTTGCTTTTTCATATATATAAATACGTAAACATACACGGTGGGCGACGTGAACGCTGACGCTGGCGGAAAAATGAAGTCGAGAGTGTCCTTATAATTGCTATCACAATAAAATCGTTTTGGCTGCTTGGCTTCTCTCTGGCTACTTCACTGTGATCGCCCGTTCCGATTTTTCTAAGTTATGATCATCTGGTGACGTTGCTTTGGTGGTGTTCGAGTAAATTCTGCCAAACATTGCAGTCGAAACATGGTTTGATATCCCAGAATTCAATTATATGCACTTCAATTGCGCAGATAACTGACTATAATATAAAAGGATGGTAGAGCGGCTGAAGCAGGCGTAAGAGTCAATGATAGTGATTAGAAAAATTATGTCAAATAACTCACATGTTTACAAACTAGCAGTAAAGTAGTTACACACACGCGCAAAATGCAATTGGATACATGGCTAGGACTTGGCGACAACTACTGCAAAAGGCTTCGTTTTGCAGATCACCCATGATGAACTCGGCTTTAAACCACAGTTTTAAGTGAGCAAGAATTCTAACCGCTTTGTATCTAGGGTAAGCTGCACTCTCCGGCATAATAAAAGGATATTCTACATATCAAATGAGCACTGAAAGTTCGGCATATCCCACATACAATGGAAAACAATGTAATGCGAAGCAAGTGGAGGAAAGGTGACTGTAGCGTGATTTTTTCATTGAGGTAACGATGGGACTTCAAGAATATGCACAAATGTTTCACCCACAGCCACATGTTGAACAGCCACGTTAGTTTTCTAGTATTACATCGCCAGTTTTTCTCAGTTACGAAACAATGCTAAGAGCAAGATGGGCGTTATCAAGAACAGAAGCGCTATGGTGATGTGGAGTGTTTGCGTTTGCAAGCGTAGTAGTTCTACATAGTGCTATGTATACCAACTTCAGTGAATGACACCTAATTTCAATTAACGCTAACCCGACATGGCACCTGTATCATAGGAGTACATATGTAACGTTTATAAACTTAGATAGCCAGTACCGCAAACACAGTTGATGCTATACCAACATTACGCCTGCATTGAGTTTCTCTCCGAAGCAGTTTCAAAAGCTGGCGCTGTTCTGTGGTAGAATACTTGAATTCCACGCAGAAGCTTGGGTTCGACTTTTGCTTTGACTGTTATATTTATTCTTTGCATTCGTTTTTTCTACGCTGCCGATGTAAGATTGAACCCGAAAGCGGTGTGTGGCTAGGCAAAACAAAACCCCGTTCTCCATGAGAAACGCGAAACGTCTTTGTTGGCTGCTCAGTCACTTACAAGAATCTTTACATCGCACCCAAGTGCCGCGGCATTGTGAGGGCTGTCAGCGACCTGCATAGTCAGCAACCTGGTCACCTGCATAATATGCAGGCGATCCCCTTTCCGAGAAAACAGTTGTCAAACTAAACAACAGACGGACCACTATAGTTCAAATGCGAACCGGCCTTTGAGGACTTTAGAGGTACCATATTTCTTACGGCTAACACAAACTTCCACTCAGCGGTGCGCGTATGCTCACGGAACTGCATCCTTGGAGAAGTATTATAGCACGTTTGTCCTTAATGCCTGCGGAAAAACTATCAAAACAGACAAAAAGTTGATCACCTCTCTGAGTGACCAGTATTGCAATTACAGAAGTGAAGAATCGCCTTAGTTTTTATACAGTGACGCCATGGTAGAGCACAACGGCATCATATTCTTAAACCTGTTAAGGAGTTTATTAGCCGGCAACCAGTCATCATACGCTATGGCGATTGTCTCCGCGCGAGCGGCGTCTTTGTTCGGTAGCCCCACTAGAAGGTACTCAAGAATTCGACCCATTTAAGAGTTCGGAGGACGCCGCTCGTGCTGAGAGTCCGTGCTTGGTTGTGACGGCCACCATAGCGTATGATCACTGGTGGCCTGCTGATAAACGCCTTAACAAACATAACGCTGGCAGACAGTAAGTGGTGCACGTGTGCTCGCGGCACACTATTCTCAGAAAAGAGATGGGTTCAAGGCATGGTCATACTCGACGCCAGTGAGAATGAATTCATGGCATACCTTCATCATCATTATCATCATCATGATCATCATGATCGTCATGATTATTATCATCATCGTCGTCGTCATCATTATCATCATCATGATCATCAGCCTGACTGCGTCCACTGCAGGACAAAGGCCTCTCCCATGTTCTGCCAGTCCACTCGGTCTTGTGCTTGCTGCTGCCAATTTATAACCCCAAACTTCTTAATCTCGTCTCCCCACCTAACCTTCTGTCTCCTCGTAACCCACTTGCCTTCTCTAGGAATTCAGTTAGTTACCCTAATGCCCAGCAGTTATCCTTTCTACGTGCTACATGTCCAGCCCATATTCATTTCTTCATCTTGCTTTAAACTATGATATCCTTAACCCTGGTTTTTTCCCTAATCTACTCTGCTCTCTTCTTGTCTCTTAAGTTTACACCTACCATTTTCTTTTTCATACCTTAAACAGTACGCAAACAAAATATTAGGTCTATATGACTTTTGTGACCCTACTGAATATAGCTTCAGCATCAACTTGGTGCGTTCATTCCGTGCAGTTACATCAAATTCCCAGCCAGAATTCACTATTTAAACAGGTTTCAATTCATTTTAGGTACTCGACAGAAATTACTGTATTAAAATTACTTCATATGAGCATGGTATCTTGAAATCATTTTTTCATTTTACCTGAACATATTTCTGGGCTTGATTCTACCTAAATATATCTCTGGGCAAACTGGACGTATTCTTTGATACAAAGAGAGAGATACAACATTTATCTGCACCTGCCGAGAATGACAGTGGAGGAGGCTCTGGCCTCTACCGCCTTTCATCTCCTTAGCTGACGGCCGGAATCCATTTAGACTCGGTGGTGTTCAGGGCAAGTTCGGTGTCATGATCTTCTTCGGGAGGTGAAAATTCTGTAGGCCTGTGTAGTGAAATTTGAGGGCGAGTTAAAGAACCCCAGGTGGTCCAAATATCTGGAGGTCTTCGCAACGGCGTCTCTCATAATCTTATAGTGGTTTTGGGACGTTCAACTGCACATATCTACCAATTTACGTTGTTCTTCGGCGTCATGGCTGCGTAACATGACCTCCCAGGATTCTACGTTTCTGCTTGCATTGTTGTAGGAACGGCAAAGTATGAGCACGTGCACTATACTGGCAATGCTATAACAGTGCGCACATCTAGCATTAAACAATTCTTTCATCTTTTCCATCCCACCCAATATCCCCATACTGCCACTGTTGTGGAGCGAATCCCACAATGTATCGCTGCACCGGGGAGTTCTACAACCACTAGGCTACCGCCCTATTCTTCTGGGAAAATGCGCTGACCAGCTCAGGGACGGTAAAACAGCGTCGCTTGATTTAGCGGGCACTTGGTGTGGTGCGAGCCAATGGGGTCCTGAAATAAAGACTCCACCTGATGATGACCATCCCGTCTGCTTGCATGAATAAAAGCTTTTTTTGTCTCTCTCCTGGTGCCTTTAGCAGATAAATGAACAACACCGAATGCATTCTCGGCGAAAATCCCCGCTCAAAAGAACCTGTCTGACACAGGCGCGAGTTTCCTGTGTTAAACGTAAAGAAGGTGTAGTGCTTAGAAGACATTAGGTTGTAGCAGAAGAAGGTAGGGCTTCCGCGACGTACCTGTAGTGCATAATTTCTGCGTCGAGATGAATGAGGCACTTAATATTCTTGTTGTTGTATTTGAGAAAAGCCATTTTAATACGGTGCATCAAGCTGTGCCAATAAAATAGAAATGCTTCGAAGGGTTTATAGCATGAAATCTTACAGGATGATTCGCGTTTGCTTTTGTTTTGTTGTTCTTACAATAAAATTCACCAGGAAATTTACGTTGAAAGCCTTTGAAGTTAAAAAGAAACTAGTAAAGTCCACTTCGCCGTTGACAGTGGTTTTTGCACTGCTTCAATACAATAACAGGAACATAGGAAACTTCACAATAAATTACCCACAGTCATTAGGAAACCTACCTATAACATTCCCAAGATATATATTATTTCTCAGTTCTCTTCATTCTTAATAGTTTACTTGTTCGAAATAATATCTTTTTTTGAAAACATTCAAAACAACGTCATAATTCGTGTCAGGAAAAACCTAAATGTAGCAAAGGTAACTGCAAATAGTCACATTGTGTCTCTGCATGAATTTTTATTTTGTTAGAGCAGATTTCTCTGCTTCTGACATCGTTAGACCTGGCGCTTGTGGCACCTGCCCCCAAGGCAGCTGCTGTCAAGACTACTCCGCCTACTGCTGAACAGAGACCGGAGACTTCAAGGTTCTCAGGTCTCAAGGCCTCGCCTCACCAGGCGAGGCCCAGAATTCGAACTATCAGCTCGCACGTGCGGGAATGTAGTGCCTCCGAGGAGGCAGTCGATGCGTTGGTGCCCTTGGTGCCAAAACAGTGGCATGGCTCTTTAGAGTGCGTCACGAGAACAAAAAAAGCAGATAACACCGCCTGATGACAGCCCTGTTCCTTGAATTCAAACTTCCCGCCTGAAAAGCCAGTCACTCTTCGTACACACCACACTACTTTACTTTCACCATGAGCACTCAATTTATACAATGGAATGTCAGGGATCTTCTCGGGAACTTTGACGATGTCCAAGAACTTTTACACGAACACTCACCGAAAATGCCGTGTGTACAAGAAACACGCCTAAATCCAAAACGCACCAACTTTTTACGTAAATACGCTATTTTCCGAAAGTACCGGGACGACCGTGACCTCATTCCGAGGTGTTGCTATATTAGTGAATCAAGGGATTGCATGCGTACACTTTAAACTCCAAACATTGCTTAAGGCAATGGCTGTTCGAGCTGTGCTTTTCGACAAACTGATCACAATTTGCACTCTATACGTACCTCCGAGCTATAACTTACAAACACATGACTTCCAATCCCTAATCGATGAACTTCCCGAAACTTTTGTTCTCCTTAGAGACTTGAATGCGCATAGCAGGCTATGGCGTGACTCTAGTTGTGACGCCCGAGGTTGACTGACTGAACAGTTTCGAAAAGAACCAACCTATTCTAACCTCTCTAACAATACCTGTTCATCTATAGATTTAAGCATAGTATATTGATGGCTTGTGCCTCTACTCCACTGAAAAGTCATCACTAATCTCTACATAAGTAATCATTTTCCCGTAGGTTTGAGCACACCTACATAAAGTGATAGCCTGCCACAGGTTTCCAAATGGCAATTAGGCAAAGCCCACCGAAAACAGTTTATACCATCACTCATTTAAGTTGGCGCGAGATATGTAATTTGCCACTATTAAAGATTTTAGATATGTAATTTGCCACAAGGTAAATTGCCACTATCCCTCACGAGAAAGGTATATAACAGCTGTATCTTGCCGGTACTTAGCTACGGAGCAGAAACCTGGAGACTTACAAAGAGGGTTCAGCTTAAATTGAGAACGATGCAGCGAGCAATGGAAAGAAAAATGGTAGGTGTAATCTTAAGAGACAAGAAGAGAGCAGAGTGGATTAGGGGACAAACGGTGGTTAAAGATATCATAGATGAAATAAAGAAAAGGAAATGGACATGGGCCGGGCATGTAGCGCGTAGACAGGATAACCGCTGGTCGTTAAGGGTAACTAACTGGATTCTCAGAGAAGGCAAGTGGGGTAGGGGGTGACAGAAGGTTAGGTGGGCAGATGAGATTTAGGAGTTTGCGGGTACAAATTGGCAGCAGCAAGCACAGGACTGGGTTAACTGGCGGAACATGGGAGAGGCCTTTGTCCTGCAGTGGACGTAGTCAGGCTGATGATGATGATGATGATGATGATGATGATGATGTAATTTAAACATTTTTGCTGCTGTCAACTATTCCACAGCACTTTTCATTGATGCAGCAACAAAATGCATCCAACAAACGAATGGACACCCCGCAAAACGGCGTGTCTTATGTTGGAACTCTGAGTGCCGAATTGTGCGCAAGCAGCAAAACAAAGCATGGAGGTTGCGTCAGAGCTTACAGACAGCCGAAAATCTTGACTTTTTAAAAAAAATTAGTCTCAGGACAGAATAACGCTCCAGCAGGCCAGAAGAGAAAGCAGGCAAAAGATTTTATCGGGGTTCAATTTAAATACACAGGAGGCCAAAGCCTGGAACATGGTTTGCAGGGTACCAGAAAGACAGGTACACACATTCCTACTTGTAAACAGGTAGGGTGACACCTTGGACGACCAGGCAAACTTCCTCGCCACGCACTTCGAACGGACGTCCAGCTCATCACACTATACTGAGTCATTCTAAAATACAGAGCAAAAAGAGAAAAGCGAGAACTCGAACACAAATGTACAAGATACGAGGCGCAAAACCAAGATTTCAGCTTAGCTGAGCTCCAAACATCACTGAACTGCAGTGATTCCGCCCCAGGATCTGACCTTGTGGTGTACGAAATGTTAAAAACCCTACTAATTGAAACAAAAAAGAAACCTCATTTTGTTTGTACAATGCTATCTGGTTTTGTGTCACTATCTCTCCTTCCTGGAAAGAGGCTACTGTTATTCCCAATTTGCAACAGGGCATAGACCATTCAGTTTCGAGTTGTAGCCCTAATGCACTAATAAGCTGCCTGTGCAAACTTTTCGACAAAAAATGATCAACTGCTGACTTGTATATTTCCTTGAGACAAACCATTTGTTCGACAAATTCCAGTGCGGGTTTTGAGAGGGTATGTCCACCAACGACCACCTTGTTCGTATCGAGGCACAGACCAGAGATACTTTCGTCCAAAAGCAATACTTCCTTTCTGTGTTCCTTGGCATTGAAAAGGCATATAATACATCATGGCGCTTTGGAATATTAAGAGACCTGTCCCACCTTGGCGTGCGTCGCAGAATGTTCACCATAATCAAAAGTTAATTGTTTAATTGGACATTTCATGTTCGAGTGGGCAGCGTTTTTTCTCATACATTTGTCCAAAAAACAGGTGTGCAGCAAGGTGTTGCACTCAGATGCAAACTTTTTTTTAAGAAAATGAATTCTTTGCACTTCTTCCATCCTTGTATTGAGTTTTACTGCACATATGTCGACGAATTCCAGTTTCGTTTCAAGTCTTGTAATCTGACCATGTGAGTGACAGGTTTAGCTTGCTTTGAACAAAGTCTCACAATGGGCAGATTAAAATGGCTTCCGGCTGAATGCACAGAAAAGCACGAGTGTTTTGTTCTCAAGGAAGAGAGACATTCATTCCAAGCTTGATATTCAACTGCATGGGCAACTTCTTGCTAATTATACTGAACATAAAATCTTAGGCCTAATATTGGACAATAAGCTAAGCTTCATACCACACAAAAATTATTTAAAAAAGAAGCGCATAAAAGCCAAATATGTTCTAAGTAAAAGTGTTGTCACGCACTGCATTTGGAAGTGGCAAGAAGTGCTTAATGAATTTGTATAAAGGCCTCATACCTACCCGCCTATACTATGGGGCAATAGCATATCACTCTGCGGCACCTACTGCCCTTAAGATGCTTGACCCGGTTTATAATATAGGCATCCGTCTTTATGAGTGATTTTCGTACTAGCCCCCTGGGGGGCCTGTACGTGAAATCAAATGGTCTCTCCATCTACAGACATGTTACATGTCTTTTAAATATCTTAACGTGAGCGGAGACACTTCTTCATATTCTACAATAAATGACATGTCCAGTGCTGCTGCGTTTACAAACCAGCCTTCTATGAGACAGCCCTACTCATTCCGTGTGAGGGGCCTAGCGAATGAAACCTGTGCGAAATTTTAAGTCCCTTATACAGCCGCTTATCGCAGTCCTTGTCCACATCTCTAGTACCATGAAATCGCGCTCTTTGGCTATAAAACGGCCTTTGCGCCACAAAACACCAAATATTATCATCATCAACATCGTTATAACAAGCAGAACTATTTTAAATTGGAAGCACACTGTCGGGGAAACTACAACCTACTGCGTTTAACAACAAAAGCTGTTATAAAACTACAACTCGGGTCACGCGCAGTTGCATGCTGTCCGCCGCTGCTGCCGCTAGTGTACGAAACCACGTACACAAGCGGCAGGATATGCCCCGCCGTGGTGGTCTAGTGGCTCAGGTACTCGGCTGCTGACCCGCAGGTCGCGGGTTCAAATGCCGGCTGTGGCGGCTGCATTTCCTATGGAGGCGGAAATCCTGTAGGCCCGTGTGCTCAGATTTGGGTGCACGTTTAAGAACCCTAGGTGGTTGAAATTTCCGGAACCCTCCACTACGGCGTCTCTCATAATCATATGGTTGTTTTGGGACGTTAAACCCCACATATCAATCAATCAATCATTGCCTAGGATAAACAATTTCCGGTTATAGCAACGGCGCACTGCTGGCGTAATTCAAAATTGTCCACATGTTCTGATACGTCCCCTTGTTGGCCTCCTTGGTGGGTGGTAGGTCGCGCTGCAGAAGAAATCAAAATTTTCATGGGACCTTTGAATGCCCCCGTAACCGATCAATCCTCCAAAAGGGTACGTATTGATGTACTATCTCTTTTTCTTCACCAAAACGTAGCAACCTTTCCGAAATTCTAGGTCCTTCATTGTGAACAACCTTCAACTAAAGTCACAGCAATCTCACCTTTTCTTGTGGCCAAGTGCCTTAAATACACCATTGGAGCTGGCTATAAAACTACAAAGATGACAAGTGGGAATATTCTACTTGAACAAAAGAACAAGGAACAGTTACATAAACTTGCGCACCTCGTTGCGTTTGGCAATATTCCTGTATCAGTAAGTGCACACCGTACAATAAACACAGTGAAGGGCGCAGTCGCGATTAGGACTTGACACTAACCGAAGATGAACTTCTTGATGAATGGAAGGAGCAAGGCATAACACATGTACAGCGCATCACATTCAGACGCAACAACACCGAAATTTCAACAAAACACTTAATACTCACTTTCAACTTAACCATTCTACCTCAGGCAATCGAAATTGGCTGCGTAAACTTTCCTATGCGTGCATACATTCCAAATCCAAGCCGTTTCTGCAAAGGCCAGTGATTCAGTCTTGGATATCAGACGTGCCGGGGTCAGCTGACTTGCGCTTAGTGCGCCACAACTGGTCACAGTACCGATGAATACAAACACGATGAGGTCATCTCTGCAAACTGCGAAGGTAGTCACCCTGCATACTCCAGAGCGTGTCCAGCTTGGAAGAGAGAAAAGGAAATTATCACTATGAAAGTTAAGGAAAATATCACATGTTGTGAAGCATGACAACGATTCCTACATTAATATTTTGCCCTAAGAACATTTTTCGCTGAAGTGGTGCAACGAAGGGCAGCAGCACAACGGACTTTGAGAAATACCGGGCCTACGCCTGGCTTTGCCAGGCTAAAGTGACTCGCCACTGTGGTGAGAGCAGCCAGCGCTGCCCCACCTACAATAAACCAGCCCACTCCTATAGCAAATAAATGTGTGGCGTCTTCTCATTTACCACTTCAAACAACCCTTGAGGCGGTTGCCATCCGAACCGTTCTCTTAAATTGACTAATTACTATTTGTTCACTCTACATACCACATCACCATCCGCTCCACAAACAGGACCTAAAACTATTATTAGATGAGCTCCCACAGCCCTTGTTTCAGAAGGACTTGACAGATTGCAGAACCGAAACGTATTCCGTTCATTGTTGACAGAACGAGAATAAAAAATATGCAGAGCGTGCCTCTGGTCACTTCTTCCTCGCCTCCGAGCTCCAACAAGACCTATCACTGCGGCATAACTATTCATTCCCACTCTAACAACTGCAATGCTCACGTGTTCACTTGCATCTTTTGGAAGAGTTTGTTCAACCCATCTACATCTTTAAGACTCTTCACTGCTTCCACGTTTGCTAGCTTTTTTTATGTAGGTCTCTCTTAAATGATCTTGTCGTCCGAACGTTTCCTGCAAAAGAGCGACTGCATGCTCATAATTCTGATCAAAAAACTGCAAACCTTCTATGAGAGTCACAGCCTTCACGCTCACAGCCTTCACGCTGGAGGACCAAGCGAACTTCTTGGGTGCCCATTTCAAACACGCGTCCAGCTCATTGCATTACTCTAAAAATTTCTAGCGCTATAAAGCAAGAATAGAGAGACAAAAACTAACACGAAGGTGTACAAAATACGAAGAATAAATAAACCTTACTGCATAGCCGAGAAGCAGGCACCACCAAACTGCTGTAACAAATCATACCCAGGTCCCGACCGTGCACCATATGAAATGTTGGTGCACCTTCCTCTCGAGACGCATAGAGCTCTCGTTTCACTCTACATTTTCAGATGGCGTTCTGGTGTAATTCCTACCTTGTGGAAAAAGGTCATTATGCTCCCTATCTTGAAGCGGGGCAAGTATCCGTTCTCTTTTTCCTGCTACAGACGGATAGCTCTGACAAGCTGCCTCTGTAAGCTTTTTGAGAAAAGGGTAAGCCATCGATTAAAACATTTTTTGGAATCAAAGTGACTACTTGATCCACAACAGTGTGGCTTTCAAGACGGACGGTCCACTACTGACCATTTCGTACGGACTTAAACACACATTAGAGACGCTTTCATTGACAAGGAATTTTTTTTCTGTTTGTTTTAGACATAGAGAAAGCATACGACACCACATAGCAGTTTGGAATACTGAGGGACCTCTAAGAGTTCGGTATTCGTGGAGGAAGGCTGAATTTTATTGAGAACTACTTGTCTAACCGAACTTTCCGTGTTACACTGGGCAGCCTTTTTTCCAGACTGTTTCTCCAGAAAACTGGAGTACCACATGGTGGCATGTTCTGCAGCACAATTTTTATAACAAAAATAAAGTCCGCGTGCCTAGGTGCCCCTCGAACCATGTCCTACTCGACACACGCAAACGATATCCAGATAGGCTTCAAATCGTGCAACATTTCAATATGCGAAAGGCATGTTCAACTCGGTCTAAATAAGGTGTCAAGATGGGCAGAAGAAAATTGATTCTGTCTTAATCCACAAATAAGCACCTGCATCCTATTTTCCAGGAGGAGAGGCCTGCAATCAGATCCAAATATTCATCGGCAGGGCCATCGTCTTCTTGTAAAAATGGAACAATAATTCTTAGGAGTGATACTGGATATGAAACTAACATTTGTATCACTCATCAAATATTTTAAAAACAAGCGCAATAAACAATGAATATCCTAAACGTTTCATCGCGCACCAGTTGGGGCAGTGACGTAAAACGCCTCATGAGTCTATACAAAAGCCTTATACTCACACGCATAGACTATGTGGCTATAGTCTATCAGTACGCTACATCAAGTGCTTTGAAGATGTTGGATCCGGTCCACCATCTGCGCATCCGCCTTTCCACAGGAGCTTTCAAGACAAGTCCAATACAACGACTTTATGTAGAAGCAAACGAATGGTCGCTGGAGTTGCAGAGATCTTATCTATCCTTCTTGTACTTCCTAAATGTTAGTGGAAAACACAAACATTCATCATATTATGCTGTAGAAGCTCTGTCTAACTCTTTTTTATAACCGTCCTGCTATGAGGGAGTCATTACTATGTGTAAGATCTCTGGCTCAGGAAATGAGCTTCCCAGTTTTCGAATATCAGCTCTTGGCTTCTGTTCAACAGTTCTCGCCGTGGGAATGGCGGCTCATAAACTGTGATTTTTTTAAGAACTTCCGAAGCATGCCCCTTCCACACATATTGACGCACACTTTCTTGAGCTTAAGCCTAACTACTGTTGTCCCAAATTTTCCACAAGCACATCGAGTTCTCATGGTGGCGTATCGTACTCATCGTTTGGACCATCCCTGTCAGAGGCTGGCCTCTGACAGGGATGGGACAGTCAAACAAAAAATAAGCTGCATCTGTTCAAGCCAGAGTTAGGTAACTGGCCACCGAAATCCGAAACACATCGCACAGAAGTCACATTCTGTAGATTAGGAATGGGGCACACTTACAGGAGCCATGAAAAGTTTTTGTCCGGTGGTCACTCACCTAGCTGCTATAGATGTGGTAATACCCTCCCAGTGTTGCATATCCTCATACCATGGGCAGAACTAGAGCCGTATAGAAGAAAGAGTTTTCCATTAGTTTACAAGCAGCAAATTCTTTTCTATTTTTAATGTATTAGGCAAAGAAACTCTCAATAAACACGAGTATATTTAGAGTTTTTAAAACAAGTGAATGCTTTCAATGTCATCTGTCCTGGTAACCCGTAGCACGGCCTCACAAGAGAGGCTGCTGCTGTGACACATACACTATAGAAAGCACCGGCCTCCCAGCCTTAGTCTCAAAAGAATTTGTGAGGCATCCGTGCTAGTCGATTAGCCTTGCAGTGCTACTTATACGAGCTCCTGCAACTCATTTTCATTGCACTCATTCATGTAGATCTCATGATTTTAACACTATTTGCTTTACGCACGTTATTGAGCAGTATTTTAGGCCCCAATACAGCCACCTAACGCCATCATCGTTCACTAGCCATAACTTGTTCTGGTGCTCTTTGGCCATCAGTGTCCTTTACGCCGTAAAGCACCATTCATCATCGTCATCAACCAATATATGTCACCAAACAGCACGCCCAAATCCTAACTGCAGGAATAGAAGATTGTTCATATGCCGAAGAGGTGCTGCTGCCCCAGGGTGCAGCTAACGACAGTTCAAACGCGCAAAATGCAAGTCCTAGATTAGCCACGCTAAAACACCCATTTGACGTTACCGTGCGAAAGCACATGGTTTTCGAACAGCCGAGAAGGAGCTGCTGTTAGTTACACATGACTGCTCGTGACACAAATAAGCGAAATTACTGACAGCGCACAATTTTGCGAGAAACATACGTTGGTTTCGAGAGCTGAAGAGATCCTCGTCATGGTGGTGTTCACAAATTCTCACTGAGCAAAACGCCTGCGGTTTACGGAAAGGCACTCTTATGAAACGACTCAAGCGGACACACGTTAATTGTTCTTGCAGCGAGTAACACCATAAACCCACGTCAGAGACGAAGGCGGTTGCTATGGTTGTCTCAAAATTATGAAGTGGGGCAAACCATTTGTTGACATAAAGCATTCTGAAAAACATGCATATGACGCAACAAGAAAGTCGAACGTTCGGATGACGTTTTGCAAAGAACTTAGTTATACACCCCTCAAAAGGGCCAGCTTTCACGCGGTGGCGCTGCGCTGCAGTGATTTCGGTGTCTGCTTGCGGAGCCTGAACCCACGATTCTGATTACAGGTTTATGTGTAACTTGCATGGGAATGTCGAAGATGTCAATAAATGTATTACTTATCAACGCCTATTTACCCGTACTGATAGTTAGTACCACGAGAACTGGTGAGGCAACGCAGTGAAAGCGTTAAAGATAATACCAACTGAACGTTATTTTTACCACAACGACGTCAGAACCACGTATACAGAGAGGCCACATATACCGGGCTGTCATGTCAAACCATAGGCAGTACCAAGTCAAGAAAATTTTGAGTGGATATCCCGGCTAGTCCTCGCCGTGGCTATTATGACCGCTATTTAGAAAATCTGGGCGCTTCCTCTGCGTCATTGCTACGGATTCGCGCAACAAACTGACTAGAAACGAACATAATTTGGCCGAATATATTGCCAGCACGCGTTTATCCTAGCCAGATTTCGCCTATCAGTATAAGAGATATTCTTATCCGCAAAATATTTAGGCGATACAGAGTATTACACGGAGGGTGAGAGGCGATAGCGTTGTAGTTAGAGCATCCGCCTTGCATGCAAAAGGTCCGTGGTTCGAATCTCGGTGCTGCGCAGTTCCCAACCAGATAAAAAAATCCGTGTAGTGATGGAACTGCATTAAAAGGCCTGGGGTGTGGCCTCACCGGTCACCACCGCCGGTAACGCACTCCCTCACTAGAGAAGAATTGGCCACCCTGGTGCAGTATCTGGCCACTTCCTCCCACATGCATATGTCAATTACCTCACGGCCCACAGTCCTCAGCAGCTGCGTAGCAACTGACCAGGCCGGCGGTCAGATCTGCAACGCAGCAGAGGTTGCTAAGAATCTCTGGATCTGGACAGGCCGCCACTGGAACATGAGCTTGGCAACGTTTAACGCTAGAACCTCATCTAGTGAGGCAAGTCTAGCTGTACTATTCGAGGAACTAGAGGGTGTTAAATGGGATATAACAGGGCTCAGTGAGGTTAGGAGGACAGATGAAGCCTATACGGTTCTACGGAATGGGAACGTGCTTTGCTATCGGGGCTTGGCTGACAAAGGAGAACTGGGATTGGGGTTTTTAATTCATAGAAACATAGCTTGCATCATAGAGGAATACTACAACTATAATGAAAGGATTGTAGGTAGTGTAGCTCAACTGAATAAGAGATACAAGATGAAGGTGGTACGAGCGTACGCCCCTACGTCCAGCCATACTGACGCGTCAGTCAAGAGCTACTTTGAAGACGTGCAATCGACAATGAGTAAGGTAAAAACACAGTATACTATACTAATGGGAGACTTTATTGCAAAGGTAGGGAAGAATCAGGCTGGAGACCAGGCAGTAGGAGACTATGGCATCGGTACTAAAAACGCCCGAGGAGGGCTAATAGTAAAGCTCGCAGAACGCAATAATTTACGGATTTTGAATACCTACTACCAAAAACTAGGAAACCGCAACTGGACATGGAAGAGCCCTAATAACGAAAATAAGAACGAAATAGGCTTTATAATGAGTGCCCACCCAGGCATCGCGCAGGATGTGGAAATGGTTAGCAAGGTACGATGAAGTGACCATAGAATAGTACGGTCTCAATTTCACCTTGACTTGAAGAAGGAACAACAGAAACTGATACGAACGAATCCAGTCATTAATCTAGCACTGAGAAGAAAAGTACAGTAATTCAGAGTCTGGCTTCAGAATAGGACTGGGCTTTTAGTGAGAAAACCAACGTTAGCGTAGATACAATGAATGATAGCCTGACGAGTATCATTACGGCGTGTGCAGTGGAAGTTGGAGGCAGGGTAGTTAGACAGGACGCTGGCAAGCTTTCTCAGGAAACGAAGAATCTCATTAAGAAGCGTCAGATCATGAAAGTTTCAAGTACAACAGGCAAAATAGAACTGGCAGAGCTTCGAAGTTGATTAATAGGCGTAAGGTATGCGATGTAAAAAGGTATAACATTGAGAGATTTGAACACGCTCTGAAAAATGGAGGAAGCGTCAAAGCAGTGAAGAGAAAACTTGGGATAGGCAAACATCGGATGTATGCACTAAGGGACAAAGAAGGCAAAATAACTACCAATATGGATAGGATAGTTAAAATAGCGCCGGAGTTATACAGAAATCTGTACAGCAGCCGGGACAACCACGACCTTAATACTATAGGAACTAGCAGCAACCCAGATGACCCCCCACCAGTAATGATAGAAGAAGTCAGAAAAGCTTTGGAGAGCATGCAAAGAGGCAAAGCTGCTCGTGAGGATCAGGTAACATCAGATCTGATGAAAGATGGAGGACAGATTGTGTTAGAAAAACTAGCCACCCTGTTTAAGAGGTATCGCCTGACGAGAAGAGTACCAGACTGTTGGAAGAATGCTAACATCATCTTAATACATAAGAAAAGAGTTGACAAGGACTAGAAGAATTACAGGCCGATCAGTTTGCTCTCTGTAGTACACAAACTATTTACAAAGGTAATTGCTAACAGAGTAAAGAGAACATTAGAATGCAATCAACCAAAGGAACAAGCAGGATTTTAACAGGCTACTCAACAATCGACCACATTCATACTATCAATCAGGTAATAGAGAAATGCTCTGATAATAACCAACCACTATACGTAGCCTTTATAGATTATGAGAAGGCATTTGATTCAGTAGAAATATCAGCCGTCGTGCAGACACTGAGTAGTCACGGCGTCGACAAAGCATATATATTCATCCTGAAAGAAATCTACAGGGTATCAACTGCTACCATAGTGCTTCATAAAGAAAGCAACTGAATACCAATCAAGAAAGGTGTAAGGCAGGAAGACGCAATCTCCCCAAAGCTATTTACCGCGTGCTTACAGGTTTTCAGAAACCTAGAATGGGAACACTTAGGAATAACAGCTAATGGAGAGTACCTTAGTAACCTGCGCTTCGCCGATGACATTGCAATGCTCAGTAACTCAGGGGATGAATTGCTACTCATGATTACGGAGTTAGAAAAGGAGGGCAGAAAGGTGGGTCTTAAAATGAATCTGCAGAAAACGAAAGTAATGTAGAACAACCTCGGAAAAGAGCAGCGCTTCGAGATAGGTAATAGTGCACTTCAAGTTGTAAATGACTATGTCTACTTAGGGCAGGTAATAACCGCGGAGCCTAACCACGAGGTCGAAGTAACTAGAAGGATAAGAATGAGGTGGAGCACATTGGCAAGCACTCTCAAATTATGACAAGTAGATTGCCACTATCCCTCAAGACGAAGGTATATAACAGCTGTATCTTGCCGGTACTTAGCTAGAGAACAGGAGCCTGGAGACTTACAAAGGAGGTTCAGCTTAAATTGAGGACGACGCAGCGAGCAATGGAAAGAAAAATGGTAGGGGTAACCATAGGAGACAAGCCCCGCCACGGTGGTCTAGTGGCTAAGGTACTCGGCTGCTGACCCGCAGGTCGCGGGTTCAAATCCCGGCTGCGGCGGCTGCATTTCCGATGGAGGCGGAAATGTTGTAGGCCCGTGTGCTCAGATTTGGGCGCACGTTAAAGAACCCCAGGTGGTCGAAATTTCCGGAGTCTTCCACTACGGCGTCTCTCATAATCATGTGGTGGTTTTGGGACGTTAAACCCCACAAATCAATCAATCAATCAACCATAGGAGACAAGAAGAGAGCAGAGTAGATTAGGAAACAAACGGGAATTAAGGATATCATAGTTGAAATCAAGAAGAGGAAATGGACATGGGCCGGGCATGTAGCGCGTAGACACGATAATCGCTGGTCATTAAGGATATATAACTGCATTCCCAGAGAAGGCAAGTGGGTTGGGGGGAGACGGAAGGTTAGGTGGGCTGATAAGATTAAGAAGTTTGAGGGTATAAATTGACAGCATCAGGCACAGGACCGAGTTGACTGGCGGAACATGGGAGAGGCCTTTGTCCTGCAGAGGACGTAGTGAGGCTGAGGATGATGATGGTGATGATGATGTTGTTGTTGTTATTGACAGAGTTTTATACAAGAAACATTTTCCTTCTTTTATTGCACGTAACCATGATCAAACTCTATTTACAGTCATTATTAGGATGAAGCAGATGACGTAGAGGAAGTATGCCGGGCCAGTTATGGCGCTGCAAGCGTCAGGCCCTGCTTAGTTTTCTGGTGACGGCAAACGGCAGAATAAGTAGCTCTGTTAGCTCCGATGGTAAATCTTCAATAAAGCTCGTCTAGTTTTTGTCCTTGAAGGCACAGTGGTTAAGTTTTATTTGAACATGGGCGTGTATATAACCCACTGATGCGTACAATGAGAGGGCAGACACGTAGGTATACACACAGGTACATTTTACGCGCTAAAATGATTGCTCTGTACTTTTAAAATTTGGTGTAACAGCGAAATACTTCTCGCACTGTGCGCATACAGCAGCGCTATATATGGCCTTTGACCAACAAAAGCATGAAAGTAAATCTACAGCCTCCGCAAGATGGTTGATCAAAAGCTGATTTGGTATCGGAAGCAGAGGTGTTAAAGTATATCTGCAATTCCTACATTATTAGTAGAGTAACGTTTTCCATTCAAGTCTTCCGTTTTCAAAAAAACCTATTGGTGTCTGCCACATATGCTACACAATTACTAGCGGTGTAATTACCAGTGGTGTACCAGCTTCTAACTTGAAGAGTTATCAAAGCGAGGTAAAAGGTAATAATAATGGCTACGTTGTCCAAATTGTTGAGCTTGTATCAGCCTCGCATCTTCCTTGACATAGAAAAAATTTCATCTTTCGGTTCGTTAATGAAAGCTTCCCGGAATAGGCAGATCCTGACTCATTAAGTGCGTCCGGAAAGCTTGACCCACTGCCCTATCGGTCCGCGAAAAATCGCGTAAACTTCCGACAGCGAAATGCTTTGGTGGACAGCAACCGAGTGCGCCCTCGCCTTTTATTGCTGCTCGGAGGGTGACAAAGATGAAGCTTGCGAATCTCAACGCGAGAATTCTCTCGGGTTGCAAAGCGCTCGTACAAAATTTCAGTTTTGTGCACAGTACAACTCTGAGTGACAGTTTTATAATAGCAATAACATCACAAACTGCCATCTGAACGCCTTAGCTGAAGCCTTTTTCTTGTGATGCTTTTTGACGTGCCCAAACGAGCACTTTGCGGACGCAACGTATCATCAGGCAATATTTACTGTAAGCCAAACGCCTAAAGTTTCTAAACTGCTACAGTTGGTTTTTGAGGTCAGGTAATGACTTCAAGAATCTCTGTACTTGCCAAGATATTACGAAAATTACTGCAATAAGAAAGATGTTGCTCCATAGACTAAGCGCACAAAGGTAATTGCGCACAGCTGCTATATGCATGTATGTATGTATGTATGTATGTATGTATGTATGTATGTATGTATGTATGTATGTATGTATGTATGTATGTATGTATGTATGTATGTGTGTATGTATGTGCAGGGCTCAACTCGGCTGTCTGTAACGACGGAGCGTCGTGCGCAAAACAGCATGGGCGATATCTCCAGTCGCAAATACGCGACACCTGAGCATGCGCTGCGATACTAATGTGCCTAGCTCACAATTCTGATCCCTGTTTATGGCCACGAATGCAACAGCCGCTTTGGCCGTCGAAAGCGCTCCGAGCGATTTCGCGAAAAAAAAACAAGAAAGAAGGACGAAGTAAAACCATTGTCGCTGTGATATGATATCACAACGCGGGAATATTTTTTTCGTTTCGATGTTTTAATTCGATTGTGTAATGTTGACATCGCTTCGATGGCCAAAGCAGCTATCGTGGCCGCGGGATGAAAAAGGGTGGAAACTGCCGGGCAGCCACATCATTGGCACCGCGCATGCTTAGATGTGGCATACTTGCGACTGCAGATGTCGCTCGTGCTGTTCTGCGTGCGACGCTCCATCGTTAAGGACAGCTGAGTTGAGCACTGTACATACGTATGGGTTATTTTTGCATAACCTAATAAGCTACTGTGTTTTCAGCATACCTATCTTCATTTCACGTATTTGCAGCTTTCCTTGTTGGTTGAAAACTTTTCCATGACCCCCGAAGGGGCGTCTGCGGAAGCAGGCGTTTGTTGTGTAGCGACACCACGGACCCGAGCTAATTAGGGGGGGGGGTTCGACTCCCTCCCACGCCTGGCCATGCGTGGCTTTCCCGTGTCCGGGGAAATTGAGATCCTAAGGATTTGAGCCGACGCCGGGTGATTGGACCTTTAAGGCCCACCGGCAGAGGCAACACACCCCTTTGGCCCCGGCTTCACGTAGACGGCACCCCTGAGCTGACCCAACCAGGGGAATTGGGCAGTCGCCTTTTTCGGTCTCTCTCTCCCTCCTGATCTTCGTTTTTTCTCTCTTCTAATCTTTCCTGTCATCTCCTCACTTCTGGTTACTTCCATCTTTCAGACGGCAAGGGTTAACCTTGTGTATGTGCCCTCTCTTGGTCACATAGTATTGGGTTATAGTGGCTTCGTACAGCTGGCGCTGGCATGCCTTGTGCTGCAGCGTCCCCATGTTTATTTATTTTTATTTATTTATTCACAATACTGTAAGCCCTGACGGGCTGTTACAGAGTGGGAACTACATCATACAATGACAATTCTAATTTATCAACATGTTGGACTCGATGGTGGGCAGCTGGCATGGCTGCCGAACATATATATACTTTATGGCCTTTTTTTCATTTCCTAAACTGTCTGATCGCCCTCCTCCTAAGAAGGGGCGCACCGAAGCAACACTGAATGTATTCATAAAGCCGAAAGAAACTTTCCCGCGGTTCTATGAGATCCACTGTGAAATGCAAGAAAAGAACGCAAGAACCATTCCTCCGTTTGTCATTTCTAAATGCCTCACCGATACACTAGGTCCAGGATATCAGGCTACACGTATGGCTAGCGGGGACGTTTTCTTTCTGAAGTCCAAACTAAGACCCAGTATAAAAACCTGACAAAACTAACCTCTTTTAGAGCAACACCTGCATCTATCACACCCCACCGCTCCCTGAACAGTACCCGAGGCGTAGTGTCTGATCAAGACCTAATTAACCTTACAGAGAGTGAGCTGCTTGAGGGCTGGAACGAACAGCATGTAACGCATGTACAGAGAATTAAGATTAGGCGAGATAACAAAGAAACCCTCAATCTTACATTTTGGACAAGCACACTTCCAGAATATATTGAAACATGCTACTTGAAGTTAAAGGTCGGACCCTACATCCCTAACTCCCGACGTTGTTTTAAGCGCCAGTGATTCGGCCACGGTTCTCAGAGCTGCCGCGGCCTTCAAACCTGTGCAAAGTGTAGTTCGAACGAACATGTCACAAACAATCGCGAAGAAACCACTACACACTGCGCGAACTGCGATGGTGGACACACCGCTTACTCTCGCACATGTCCTACATGGAAACATAAAAAAGAAGTACTGCCACTGGAAATACATGAAAACATCTGGTTTAGGGAGGCGCGCAAGCGTCTACTAGTGCAGGGACCTTCGTTCGCAGATGTAGCACGAAAGGGGGCACTGTGACCAAAATCCGTGGCGCTCGCACGTACCACACCAAGTGGACGAGCGGCAGCGCCATTCACCCTCTCAGCGGAAGTAGCACAGGCTCTTCCGCCACCAAAAGGCTTGCAGGCCTCCGGTCCTGAAGCCCCAGGGCCTTCTGCCTCCACAGATAGCCCTAAGACCTCTGTGCCTTCAAGCGTGAACCGCGAGCGGGCATCCAGCACCTCGTCCGAGGTCATGAACACAACCGCAAGTCCAACGGTGTCTTCGGCACCGAAGGACAGGCGCGGTTTTTTGGAGCGCGCCAGAAAATCAAAAACCACCATTACGGGGCGTGACAAGGCTTTTTGACTTGACGCAATACTTCTTCAGTACACACAGCACTCATTTACACTCAAAATGGATACACATATAATACAATGGAACGCCAGAGGGCTGCTTAGAAACCTCGACGATATCCAGTAACTCTTACACAAACATTTCCCAAAAGTGCTGTGTGTACAAGAGACACACCTAAATTCCAAAAACACCGATTTTCCACGTCATAGTGTAATATTCAGAAAGGACCGCAATGACGCTGTAGCATCATCTGGTGGTGTGGCCATTATAGTTGATCAGGGCGTAGCATGTACACATCTACCGCTACAAACATCCCTTGAGGCAGTGGCTGTTCGAGCAGTTCTTTTGAACAAACTTGTCACCATCTGCTTTCTTTACATACGTCCACAGTACCGCCTCAAAAAACACGAATTCCACTCACTGATACACGAACTATCGGAACCTTATGTGGTCCTTGGGGACTTGAATGCACATAATGGTCTATGGGGCGACTCTCGTTGCGACGCACGAGGTCGTCTAATCGAACAGTTCTTCTTTTCTTCGGGTTCGTGTCTGTTGAATAGGAAAGAGCCAACATAATTTAGCCTCCCAAACTAAACCTACTCATGCATAGATCTCAGCATTGTGTCCCCATTGCTGTACCCCTACTTCAGTGGAAAGTGATCAACAATCCTTTCGGAAGTGATCACTTTCCGATCATTCTAAATACACCACTAGAAAAAGATCCTCCACATGTTCCCAGATGACAGACAGACAAAGCGGACTGGGAACAGTTTCGCAACACTACTCGTTTAAGTTGGACCCACATATGTAGGTTAAAGATAGATGAAGCTGTGCAGTACTTCACTGCTTTTCTTACTGATGCAGCAGCCAAGTGCATACCGAGAACATCTGGTATGCCGGGCAAGCGACGCGTCCCATGGTCGAACACTGAGTGTCAGAATGCGCGAAAGGAGCAGAATATGGCATGAAGGTTGCTTCGGAATTCACCGACAGCCGAAAATCTTGACAGCTTCAAGAAATTAATGTCTCAAGGCAGAAGAACGCGTCGGCAGGCCGGAAGAGAAAGCTGGCACAAGTTTTTATCAGGGATTTAATTCATATACAGAAGAGGCTAAAGTCTGGAACATGGTTGGTAGGGTAGCAGGAAGACAAGTACGCTCACTCCCACTCGTAAACACACAGGGTGACCGCCTGGAAAATCAGGCGAACTTCCTTGGTGCCCACTACGAACAGGTGTCTAGCTCGTCACACTATACTGAAGCTTTCCAAAGATACAAAGGAAGGATAGAAAAGTAAACTAGAATTCAAGTGCACAAATTACGAGGCATACAACCAAACTTTCAACCTAGCTGAGCTACAAACATCACTAAACTCCTGCAGTAATTCTGCCCCAAGCTACGACCGTGTCACGTATGAAATGTTGAAAAACCTGCCGTTCAAAACACGAAAAACTTTACTCTCCATATACAATGCTATCTGGATTTCTGGCACCATCCCTGCTTCCTGGAAAGAGGCTATTATTATCTATATTTTGAAACAGGGTAAGGACGCTTCCTCAGTTTCGAGTTATAGGCCCATTGCACTTACAAGCTGCTTTTGTAAACTTTTTGAGAAGATGATAAACCGCCGACTTTTACACTTCCTCGAAACACACAATCTGCTCGACCGATTCCAGTGTAGGTTTCGAGAGGGTAGATCCACCACTGACCATCTGGTGCGCATTGAGGGAGAAATCCGAGACGCTTTCATCCACAAACAATACTTCCTATCTGTGTTTCTCGATATCGAGAAGGCATACGACTAAACATGGCGTCTTGGCATATTAAGATACTTGACTCACTTGGGTGTGCGTAGTAGAGTGCTTTTCATAATCGAGAGTTACTTGTCCAATCAGACATTCCGTCTCCGTGTGGGCAGTCTTCTCTCCCAAACATTGTCCAAAAACGGGAGTACCGCAAGGTGCTGTAATTAGTTGTACACTTTTTATTATCAAAATGAATTTTTTGCACCTGTCCATCCCTTGCAACATGTTCTATTGCTTATATGTCGATGACGTCCAGCTTGACTTTAAGTCATGCAACCTGGTAATGTGTGAGTTGCAGGTTCAGTAAGGTGTAAACAAGGTCTCCAAATGGGCAGAGGAAATTGGATTCCAACTGAACCCACAAAAAAGCACGTGTGTCTTGTTCTGCCAAAAGAGAGGCATGCACTCGGAACACGACATTGAACTGAACGGTCAACGCCGGTCAGTTAATGCGGAACATAAATTCTTAGTCTTAATCTTGGACAACAAGTTGATCTTCGTACCGCACATCAAGTATATAAAAACAAAATGTTTAAAAGCCATGAATGTTTTAGACTTGTTGTCACGCACTACGTGGGGTAGGGACAGGCAATGCCTCATGAATCTGTATAGAAGCCTAATTAGCCCCCGCTTAGATTATGGGGCCGTTGTTTATCAGTCTGCGACTCAAAGTGCTTTGAAGATGCTGGACCCCGTGCACCATTTGGGAATCCGCCTTTTTACGGGTGCTTTTCGCACCAGCCCCGTTCAAAGCCTTTACATTGAGTCAAATGAGTGGTCGCTTCATCTGCAGAGAACTTACATGTCCTTTGCCTATTTTCTTAAGGTGAAAGCAGACAAGAAGCACCCTGCATACTCTACTAATAATGATTTGTCGAGTTCCATTCTGTATAAAAACAGGCCTTTGATGAGGCAGCCCTTGTCAGTTTGCCTGAAGGGTCAAGCTGAGGAAACTGGAGTGTCACTTGCACAGAGTTTAATGGCTCCTGTAGCATACCCGCCACCGTGGCAGTGGCAGACTATAGACTGCGATGTGTCTTTCATAAAAGTTACAAAACATGCACCTATTGCACATATCTGAACATACTTCCTGGAACTTTAACACAAATACACACGACCTGAGTTTTTACAGATGCCTCCAAGTCTAACTGCTCTGTGTTCTACGCCGCAGTCGGCCCATCCTTTTCGGATGCTGACCTTCTACATCCAGGCACATGTATCTTCACAGCGGAAGCTTTCGAGATACTTGTGGCGGCTAAACACATCAAACAATTACCGATACAAAAAGCAGTAATTTATACGGATTCCCTCAGTGTGGTGACGGCACTGCAAACCCTTAAAAAACAAAAAAACCTGTCCTCGTCTCACTTTACTACATTTTGTGCACACTCTACACACTCAAACAACATGTTGTAGTGTGCTGGGTACCAGGGCACCGTAAGGTCCAAGGCAACGTGATGGCGGATCAGCTTGCTGCATCCGTCCACGAAAGCACTGCTACTACACCCATATCAATCCCGGCCCTTGATCTTAAGCCGTCTCTCAAACGAATGCTCAGGGACTACTGGCAGAGCAAGTGGGATAGACACACACAAAACAAACTACACATTATTAAGCCACACCTTAGCCCTTGGCCGCCAATATCGAAATCACATCATGCTGAGGTAATACTAACGAGGCTCAGGATAGTACACATGTACACGACACACACATATCTTTTGTCAAGTGGCAATTCACCATTGTGTGACAGATGTGTTGAAGCACTAACAGTTTTTCACATTTTATTCCAGTGCAAACAGTTAGAAGCTCTAAGAAAACAACACTTTCCATTACCCTACCGACAACATATAACTTTACACCCAGCAATGTTTGTCGGTAGAGAACCACTTTTTAGTCATAAATCATTGGTAGTGTTTTTAAATGAAAATCGTAGTTTTCATATCATATACCAGGACATTTCGTAGCATGACATCTCCAGAGAGGTTTTCCCTGCGGTGGCTATACTCAACAAAGCAATTGCCTCACGGCCCTTGGACGCTAGGGTGTGAACGAGTGAGGCACTTGTGCTAATGCCATACATGTCCACCATCGTTTTTTATTATCACCAACTTTTGTCATCTATTCACACCACACACCTTTCACAGCATGGTCATGATTTTATTACTTGTATGTTTTTATCCGTCTTACCGCGAGAAATTTTATGGCCCTTATACAGCTGCCTATCACATTGTCCAAACCTTTAGTAAGATGAACTGGCGCTCTTTGGCCGTGAAATGGCCCTTGCGCCACAAAACATCAAACATCATCAACATTTTCATGACAAAAACGAATGCATTGTTCAGCTTATAAAAAACATCTGCCTTCTTTGTAGTTTTTTTACTGGTACCATTTTTGTTGCTCCTTATCGCTTACTCTGCTCTACATCCACAATTCGCGTAATCCGCTAAGGGAACTGTTTGCACATCTCCTAGAACTGATCCTTGCCCTGCTTTTGAACAACACCACTGTATACTCGCATCTATTGTTTACCTGAAAACAATTCGAGACTGGCTCAAAAATATATTTGCTTGCATCTGCGCATCCGTTTCTTCTAAGGACATTATGTCAACAACACGTCACCTGTGAACTGCGATCTCCTTCAAGAGAATTCGCGCTATGGCCACTTGACTTTGTGCAGTAAACGTTCAATGGTCTATCAGCTGCAAACACGAAATGGGTGCAATATCGTGCTACTAGTGCTTCAACGAACCCTTGCTCAATACGAACACAAGCGTGACAGTGGCTTCAATCTCGCCGTTGTGTGTGTGCTCTTATGAAGCTGTTCTCTATCTATCTCGAAAAGTACGCAGTAGCATTGTTGCGAATCATCTGAAACGTTCTCGCAACACAGTTCGTTGATTTCTGTGCCTGCTTTCTTTTTGTTTATATAAAACAAATGATATAAATAGCCACTTCTCTCGCCGTTACTGGGTAAATGTACACTCTCAATCAGTTGTGGCACATACCCACTCACCTGTAGTACATACTCACCCTTGATATACGGGTACGTTCCACAGGCGTCTGGTGGAAAGGGTTCGATGACGTACACGACGAGATTTTCACAGTATTAATGTCGTGACCTCCGAGTTATATTGATCGAGAAATCTCCGCCTCCCATATATCATTGGTGGTTTGCCCCAAGTTAAGGGGGCGATCACGAGAACGCGCGAACGCAGACATAGGCAGATAAATAGATAGATAGATAGATAGATAGATAGATAGATAGATAGATAGATAGATAGATAGATAGATGGCCTCAGAGGAATCCATACTGAGGTTGAACACACAGCATAGATTATTTAAAAGCTGTGATGAAGGAAGCATACGTTTATGGTTTATGTTCACTAGATTCTCGTCTAGTAGCTAAGATACTTGGCTGCTGACACGAAGGTCCGCTGCTGACACACAGGTTTCTTCAAAGTAGGTCGATCCCTTTGTGTGATTCTAGTGCCTCCTATATATTCAGAAGGCCGTGTAAAAACACGTTGGACTCAAAAGGCAATAGAAGGCATGAGTTTCTTATAAGTACACTCGATGAAACTCTGGTGCTATTGCATCTATGAGAGCCACAACCCATGGCGTTTCAGCGAGTATGAAAATTATGGCAACTACACGGATTTATCTTATCTTCGTTCTTGTGGTTCTCTTTGGCGTCGCGTCACTTGAAGTTGCTTTGTAATGAAATAAAAATCAGCAAATGTTCAGCAGTTACCCCTCAGCACCCCAACCCTTTAAGCTAACCAATTGAAATCGAGCCACAAAGTTCACAACAGTCTGTTCTTTTATGCGAAAGAAGATCAAAAAATAACAATAAACAGCCACAAGTATGCGCAAAACCGTCAAGCACGAAGACGATAGGCGAATCCATGCACTACCCATCATTCCCATTGTCACTGATTAATCACATTGCCAGAGTCTGATCCGGTTAATATCAGAAAAGTCTATGATAGAGGGGAAAACTGTAGCTGGTCTAATTAGAATGAATTCACGTTATAAATAGCTAAAAGTTGGGCAAGAGGTTGCCAATACAATGTACTGAGAAGAAAAAGAAGTTTGCTTTCGCCTTGGCGTTGTCTCTGCCAAAGGTATGGAGGACTATGCGACTTATTTCTTTGGACATTGGGTGTAGACCTCTGTATGCGTCATACAACGCTGTACCCCTAGTAACGTGCTCACGCTTTACGGTTCGTAATGCTTACACGCACACGTTGTTTTTCAAGATTACTGACACTTATGATTGCTGGTTATCGTGCTATCTGTATTGCGACCACATCGAGTACATCATCGCAAGGTATTTCTTACCTACACGTATTCACGATTTTATGTCATGTCTTCGTTTCTGCCTTAATGATCCGTCCCGGTCACTTTATCAAAAAGACGCTGCGCTATAACAGAGTGAACGAGTTGAGTTCTACTCCCGATCACGGTGATCGCATTTAAATGAATCTATATGCCACCAATGAACTCGTATAGAACTTTAGACTTTCACAAGGCACCAACCATAAAATGAGTCACTTTTTCGACGTTTTGAAATCAACTTTATTCTTTCTTCTGGAAGAATGAAGGCGGAAGTGCTGTGATGCAACTTTTAGTTTCACTGACGGACCATCTGAGAAAAAAAAGAAGCGCGTGTTCCTTCATTGAACGAGTATTAAAGGGCTTGTATTTGCTGTGCTTGCGTGCGATTGATGTGCTGAGGCTGACAGCTCATCATTGAGGTCTTCATATGACTTGTTTTTCTTGCTGTGGTTAGGCCATTAAAACATACGGCAGGATTCTTATGGAATGTTTACAGTTGTTTTAGTGTTTTCGCTGTGCCATGGTTACCGCAGCAGTCGTTTTTGTTTGTTAAATTTTGTTGTCAGGGTTTCGTTTTTTTATGCAGTGCATGCTATAGTCTGCGTTTTATTAGTGTTCTGTAAGGGTGTTTCACTGTCTTGAAAACCTGTTTACTTGCATTGGGCCTCATTATTTTTCTCGTTAGGTTTTTTTGTTTGTTTAGTCAATTTATGCAGCCTGGCATTCGAAACATTGGACCTTTTATACGACACCTTGTGATTTTTCTATTGGTGCACGTTACTTGGCTATCAGCAGACGGAGATTTATTTTGTTGGCTGGCTTGTGTACGACTTCTTCGCATTCTTTTTTTAAAATTATGCCGATGCAAAATACTTGATTTCTTGGTTGGAGGCTCGTGAAAAACATATAATAATTGACCAAATTGCCAAACAGGCAACTCTGTCAAAAAATTTAGCCTATATGAAGCTGCACCCTAAAGAGCACCAGTTGACCGAAGTACCTCTGAAGTGCATCTTAGTGGCTCATCCCATAATCACACCATGATTGGGACTCTTAAACCCCATTGTGGCACTTTTATTGTCAATGATTAGAGAGGCCAGCAAATTACAAGGCCAACTGATCAATTGGTAATGATTAGAGCTTGCAAAAAATACACAGAAAAATTTCTCTTCACATTGACAAGATTGATAAGACCTAGAAAGAAGATTGAACAAAACGTGTGAAACGGAGTTCTTCCTGTAAGTCAGTTTCTCTCGCCAAGTGAAAAATAAAAACAACGAAGTAACACTCTGATCTATAATGTCGTCGGAGTACTCTTTACATACATAAAAATGTGTATTTAATCCTTCCTTGAAAGCAGGTATAAGTTCAAAGGCGGAAACTTCGCTAAGCCTTGGTGCGTCCGTGTTAAGAAATTGGCACACTGACGTATTTGGGGCGGTTTCCAATTTTATTTCTGTTCATGATTAATTTATACTTGAAACTTTCAGCTCAACTCAACTGTTGAAGGCATATTAATAAGTATTTTCTGTCATGTACTGTAAAATGTTGGGCGAAGTAAGCACAGCGGCCTCGTCTGCTCAAAATTTCATTATGCGATTTTTTCTGTTCTTTGTATTCTTTCTCCCTTTCGGTCTTTTTAAAAATTTTGTGTATTGTTTGTATTTGATTATCATTAATGTACACTAATAAGCAGTAGTTCAGCTCTGGTTGAACGCTTAGGCTATGCTTTCTTGGCCAACTCACCTGAGTGGGTGTGTCCCATCATACAGGAAAAACAAACAAGCAAACAATAACTCTCGATAGCTGAAATTGATTCCTCTTGAGACATAACGCTAAAAAACAAGTAGAGTGAAATGTTTCAAGATTAAGAAAAAACAAGTAAAGAAATGCGCTTGGACAGAATTTGAGCACCTGCCACCCACCTTTCGCAAAACTTAGCGTTGAAGTCGACCTTGCGTTCCTAGCAGTTCTCACAGAGCGCGAAATTGTGCGAACACACGGTAGCGTCATCAAGTGCTAATCCGTGTAATTTCTCTAACGCCGCGTTGAGTGCAACAAACATCGCAGTCTGAAAAGCTCAACCACCCATCTGCCTTTCGTGGCGCTTGAATTCTTTCGTCTTCATTCGCGCTGGCGGTTGTGAACGTCATCCGCTTTATTTGGCTCAAAGAAGCGAGATGAGAGGTGCCTGTCCTGCCGCATTATTGATAGCATCTGCGCTTCTTGAGGTCACGGGCCGCCCACACGCTGTCATGAAACCCTCATATTTTTCCATTCCCCATTTCCCCTACTGACGCAAGACCATAAACAAAAAACATGGGCATTCTCGTCTGAGTGGCGTGCACTTTTTGTGTTAATAACATACCTTCCTCACGCACTCAATGATAGTTCCTCACGCACTGTGAGGAAAAACTAATCAGCATTTCATTTCAGAATACGTCTATACAAAGTTTGACGGACGATCATGAAGCAGCGTACTACCACACATTTTAGAGTGCCTAGTAAAACACAACTTTAGGAACAAAAAACAAAAACTTTGATCTGTTTTTTAGCACCTACCAGCTACTGAAGAATGCTTGTTCAAAATGTAACAAATGAGTGTGTCTGTGCAATGCATTGTGTGTGTTCCTACACGTACCGTGAAATAGTAAGCTCAACTAAACAACGATGGAGTCGTTCTAAAAGCCGCTGCGGGCTACATCCTCTATTGATTCGACGCCACACGCCATGTGCGAATGATAACTCTGCTGTCTTTCCAGGCAGTTTAATATAAAATCCAAGTGTTGTCCCGTACAATGAAATCAATATCTGACGCCTTCTTTGCAAAAGATACCTCTGACTTCATGGAAGTAGAATATACATCACAGTGTGGTGTTGGTCTACTAGAAGTTTTAGTCAGAATAGATTCAGTACCTCGACGTTTATCAAGAAAAAAGATGGTAACATCATTGCGTTCCTACGTGATTCAATTCGTTTATGCCTGGAAAATAAACAAGGCATACAAACGCAAACGAGAGAAAAGAGAACCAGTGAGCCTCAGGGCCGGCAAAGAACTGAAGGACTGCGCCTTGGTAGAAATTAAGGAGCCATAAACAGATCCGGTCTGCACATGCTCAAAGAAGGCGGGTCCAGTCGAAGCTTCGGCACCCGACGATGTCAAGAAGGGAAAAAGTTTCAACGCGACATTTCGTTGGTTGGTAGATAATTGGAGTTTAACATAAGAGAACCACAATACGATTATGAAAGACGCCGTAGTGGAGGGCTACGGAAATTACGACCACCTAGGGTGTTCAACATGCACCCAAGTCTGAGCACACAAGCCTACGGCATTTCCGCCTCCATTGGAAATGGAGCCGCCGCTGCCGGCATTTGATCCGCGTGACCTGCGGGTCAGCAGCCTAGTACCTTAGCCAGTAGATCACTGCGGCGGGGCGCGGAAATCCTCTTTAACGTACACAAGAGAAAAAGAAAAGTTATAAGGAAGGGCAAGGAGATTTATGTGACAGGCCAATCTTCAGCCTATCAATAAGAAGAAACCACGAAGACAAAATTGGCATGAGAAGGGCGTGTATGTGAACGCAGTGTAACCAGAGGTCAATAGAGACAACTCACCATATTCAAAAATCATCATCATTATCATCATCATCAGCCTGACTACGTCCACTGCAGGACAAAGCCCTCTCCCATGTTCCACCACTTAACTCGGTCATGTGCTTGCTGCTGCTAATTTATACCCGAAAACTTCTTAATCTCATCTGCCCACCAAACCTTCTATCTCCCCTAACTCGCTTGCCTTCTCTGCGGATCCAGTTAGTTACCCTTAATGACTAGCGGTTGTCCTGTCTACGCGCAACATGCCCGGCCTATGCACATTTCCTCTTCTTGATTTCAACTATTATATCCTTAACCCCCGTTTGTTCTCTAATTTACTCTGCTCTTTTCTTCTTTCTTAAGGTTACACCTACCATTTTTTCTTTCCATTCCTCGCTGCGTCGTCCTCAATTTAGGCAGAACCCTCTTTGTAAGTCTTCAAGTTTCTGCTCCGTAGCGAAGTACCGGCAAGATACAGCTGTTATATACCTTCTTTTTGTGGGATAGTGGCAATCTACCTGTCATAATCTGAGAGTGCTTGCCAAATGTGCTCCACCCCATTCTTATTCCTCTAGTTACTTCAATCTCGTGGTCCGGATCCGCGGTTAATACCTGCCCTAAGTAGACATAGTCTTTTAAAACTTGAAGTCGACTATTACCTACCTCAAAGCGTTGCTCTCCTCCGAGGTTGTTGTACATTACTTTCGTTTTCTGCAGATCTATTTTGAGACCCACCTTTCTGTTCTCCTTGTCTAACTCCGTAATCATGAGTTGCAATTCGTCCGGTGAGTTACTGAGCAACGCAATGTCATCGACGAAGTGCAGGGTACAAAGATACTCTCCATTAACTCTTATGCCTAACTATTCCCATTCTAGGCCTCTGAAATCCTCCCGTAAGATCGCGGTATATAGCAATGGGGAGATTGTATCCCCCTGCATTACACCCTTCTTGATTGGTATTCTGTTGCTTTTTTTGAAGCATTAGGGTAGCAGTTGATCCCCTGTAGATTTCTTCCTGATTGTTTATATATGCTTCATCGACCCCCCGATTTTACAGTGTCTGCATAACCACTGATATTTCTACTTAATCAAACTCCTTCTCGTAATCTATGAAGACTATGTATAGTGGTTGGTTATATTCTGAGCATTTCTATATTACCTGATTGATTGTATGAATGTGGTCGATTTTTGAGAAGCCGGTTCGAAAGCCTGCTTGTTCCTTTGGTTGAATAAATTCTAATGCTTTTTCAACTCTGTTAGCAATTACCTTTGTAAATAACTTGTAATCTATGGAGAGCAAGCTGATCGGCCTGTAATTCTTTAAGTCCTTGTCATCTCCTCTCTTATGTATTAAGATGATGTTAGCATTCTTGCAAGACTCATGTACTCTTCCCATCAGGAGACACCTTGTAAACAGGGTGGCTAGTTTTTCTAACACTATTTGTCCTCCATCTTTCAGCAGATCTGATGTAACCTGATCCTCACAAGCAGCTCTGCCTCTTTGCATGCTCTCCAAGGCTTTTCTGACTTCTTCTGTCATTACTGGTGGAGTGTCATCTGGGTTAGTGCTAGATCTTATAGCATTAAGTTCGTGGTTGTCCCGGCTACTGTACAGATCCCTGTAAAACTCCCCCGCTTTTTTAACTATGCTATCCATATTGGTAATCATTTTGCCTTCTTTGTCCCTTAGTGCATACATCTGATTTCTCCCCACACCAAGTTTCCTCTTCACTGCTTTGACGCTTCTTAATGAAATTTTTTGTTTTCTTTGAGGCTTGCCAGTGTCCTGTCTAACTACCCTGCCTCCAACTTCCACTGCACACTCCGTAATGATACTCGTCAGATTATCATTCATTGTGTCTACGCTAAGGTTGGTTTCCTCAATAAGAGCCTGGTACCTGTTCTGAAGCGAGACTCTGAATTCCTCTACTTTCTTTCTCCGTGCTAGCTCATTGATTGGCTTCTTGCACATCAGTTTCTGTCGTTCCTTCTTCAAGTCTAGGTACCCTGCCAACCGTACCCTGCCAACCACTTCCACATCATGCGCAATGCCGGGGTGTGCACTCATTGTAAAGTCTATATCGTTTTTATTTTCATTATTAGGGCTACTTCATGTCCACTTATGGTTTCCTTGTTTTTGGTAGAAAGTATTAAAAATCCGTTAATTATTGCGTTCTGCGAATTTTACTAGTAGCTCTCCTCTGGCGTTTCTAATACCGATGTCATAAACTACTACTTCCTGCTCTCCAGCCTGTTTTGTCCCTACATTTGCTATAAATTCTCCCATAAGTATAATATACTCTTCTTTTACCTTACCCATTGCCGATTCCACGCCTTCATAGAAGTTTTCATGTGAAGGGTCATCATGGCTGAATGTAGGCGCGTAAGCCTGTATCACCTTCATCTTGTATCTTTTATTGAGTTTAATTACGATACCTACCACCCTTAATGTTTGCTATATAATTCCTCAATGTTGCCAGCTATGTTTCTGTGAATTAGAAACCCTACTCCCTGTTCTCTTCTGTTAGTGAAGCCCCGATAGCAAAGGACGTGCCCATGCCATAGCACCATATAGGCCTCATCTGTCCTCCTAACCTCACTGAGCCCTATCATATTACTTTTAAAACCCTCTAGCTCCTCTAATAGTACAGCTAGACTTGCCTTACTAGATAAGGTTCTAGCATTAAACGTTGCCAAGTTCAGGTTCTAATGGGGACCTCTCCGGATCCAGAGATTCTTAGCACCCTCTGGTGCGTTGCAGATCTGGCCGCCGCCATGGTCAGTTGGTTCGCAGTTGCTGTTGACTGAGGGCCGTGAGCTCATTGACGTATGCATGTGGGAGGTATTGGCTAGATACTGCACGAGGGATGGCCAGTCCTTCTCTGGTCAGACCCCCCGCCCCTTAGTTGGGGTCCATAGTGTCGCTACACTTCAAACGCCTGCTTACGCAGGCGCCTCTACGGATTCCAATGGAACGCAAACGTGCGAGGGGTAAACATAAAGTCAGGTGTGCAGATGACATTAAGAAGCTTGCGGGTATAATGTGGCAGCAGCAAGCACAAGAATGGGTATATAAGTGGAATACGAAAAAAGCCTTTTCACTGAAGTGGGCGTCGTCAGGATGATGTTGATTATGATGATGATGACCAAGTTTCAGCATGCATGAACATGTCTTTCTGGACTCTTACTTGCTTGTATAAAACTTCGCACTCGTGATGTACGTTGATTAGTAAGATTTAGTACCGCAACGCCTATAGGCATAGCCAAATAATGTCATGACTGCTAAAGCAGGGTTAGAGGGGACTGCTGAGTAATGATGATAACGTGTTACATGTCTTTATAGCGTCCTTAAATAATGCCTGTATAGAAGTGTAATATATACGCATTATACTACCAAATTTTAGCTATGACAGATAATGTGGTGTAAGGGTTTTGCACGCAACACGAGTGATCATAAAGGTAAAATACTTGAAAATAAAAATGGCATTCTTTCTGTGTAAATACTTGAAATAAAAATGGCATTCTTTCTGTGGTTTCTAAGCCCCAAAGTTGGTTCAAACATGCTTATTTAACAATATTACAGTCAGAACGACACCACAAGAGGAATGTTTTCTATTTGTCCATTGGACCTTGCAGGCAACTGCTCTACGTGGAATAAAACGGCTTGTCTACACTACGCAGAAGCACATGGAGCTTTGAGAGCTTCATAAGCTACACTATTGAGATTCAGAGGTAAACATATACCACAGAGATCTGTTCAGCAGGTAAATAATTTATGAATAAATAGATTCTCCCACTATGTTCATTCTATTGTCGTAATAATCATTGATTGATTGACACTTCGAATGATTGAATCATTTATTAAATAATATGTTGAATTTAATGTCCCGAAACCACCATATTATTATGAGAGACGCCATAATAAAGAGCTCCAGAAATTTCGACCACATAGGGTTCTTTAACGTGTACTGAAATCTGAGCACAAGGGCCTGCATCATTTTCGCCTTCAACGAAATTGCTACCGCCGAAGCCAGAATTCTATACCGCAACCTGTGGGTCAGCAGCCTTGTACCTCAGCCGCTAGACCACCGCGGCGGGGCAGTTTAATAATCAGACCTGCAACTACGTTTCGCGACCAATTCAGTACCTTCCTGTGGGGAGGACAGCCACCACCTGAAGAACAGATTGGACGGGCCCCGAATAGTAGGGCCAGTTTTCAGTGTTAATAACTTCATACTAAACGAGGCTAGAGACATCAAAACAAGCAACAGGTGAGTTCGCTCGCTTCCATCTTGAACGAATGTTAGCGCGAAAAAACGGATACGGGACAAAATCAAGACATACTACAGCGCTGTAGTTTTTCTTTTTTTCCCATCCCCCCTTCAAGACGAATTCTTGGGAGTCACTAAAAAATCTAACGCTGAGTTTCAAGGTATTTACACGCTTAATTAAGGTGTGCAGGACGTTTCTCGAAGCTCACTCATAACGCTTGTTAGGAGTTATCAGCAAAAATTTCTTGACACGTCACAGGCATTTTCACGTCACAGGACCCTTTCTTCCCGTTTACTATAGCGTGCGCCACAGGAGGAAACAGAGGGAGTTGGGTTACTCCCTGCCTTTTCCATCTTTCCTTGGGCGCACGCAGTAGTCAGCACCGGTCACTGTCCCATTGGGTCGCATCTACCGATATGCTGATCTTTCCTCCCATTTCAGCAGCAGCAGGCAGGCAAAGCAGTTGCTGAATGTTTTCAAGCGAGGTTATGTAAGGAACTGCAACCATGGTCACTGAAACTAACAAATAACAAACCGTTTGGCTAAGTCCAGGTGTGTTTCAAGGATGCGAAACAATATAATGTGCCAACAATCATCTCCCTATTTCTTTGCGCAAATGAATGAATGCTATTTCAATGACGCTGCGCCCCGCTGGGCATTCGAAAATAGCAAACCATGCGAAAAATAAAACAGTATTTCCTCGTCAAGCAATCAGTGTTCCCGTTGTTGACCAAACAATGCGATATTAAATAGTTATCTAGCATTTCATTGCAAAAGCACAAAAAGTTTAGGCTACGGAAGATGTACGACCCAAACTTTATCTTTTGTTGTTGTAAAATACACTTCCAGAAAATGCGATGCACCTAAATGGTACCCAAGAACAGACATTACACAATTTACAATTGTCGTAGTTTTATGCTGCTGAGGAAGTTTAATTGGTGTACATTTTGTATGTAGGAGCGCAATGCAGTGGACAAACTACTTAATCATTATATGTGTCCCTGATGACAATTTTCTTTAAATATGCTTTATGACTGACTGGGCGAAGCTAATAAGTGTGTCATATGCAGCCATATATGGGAAGTCTTTCATGTAATACAGAAACAGGAACATCTCTATGGCCCTCTCAGGAGACGTCTCTTCAGTCGTATCTGTTCTTTCGTGCCGATGAGAAGCCTTCTTTTTCACGCACAATTTGCGAGGTCCTATTGGGTACATGTAGTGTGTCTGTAAAAAAGAAATGCCCTATCAAACAAACCAAAATGCTTTCTATAGGAAAGGAGACTTAACATTACGTTGTGTTAGGTCCGTCTTAATTATTGAAGTTTTTCGGCCTTTGTGAACGGGACGAAAATATTTCGACGCATTCCAAGCAAAGGTGTGCCGTCAAGACGGGTTGATTTCCTCTCCGCAAAACCTGAACGAGGGGTTCGGGACGGGTTCGCACAAAGAAAACGCACGAGCCAAGACAGGCCATTGTGAGCTCGACTCAAGAAAGGCCATCGTGTTTGCTGCGAGCAAGGCTTTCGAGGCAGACAAGAAGGCAGCTGGGCCATTTTCGAGGTCACCGAGGATCTGGAAATCTCCGAACAAGCGTGGTATTTGCAGTTTAGGCTGCAAGCTAAAGCAAAATTGGTTGTGGCTGCATCTTGCGAGGACAAGCGGAGCCCCGGGATATGTGCAGCTAAGTCACAGCTTCTAGTAAACAACCAGAATAGGAATGGGGGGGGGGGTGAAGAAAAGGAAAATGCACTATCTGCTGCAGCCCTTGCCGGAGCCTGCCTCGGCGACGAGGGATTAGGTGACTACTCCTCCTTCCCCCCCTTTCTCCAGAGGATCGGCTGAATGGGGTGGCATATTTCGACGATATGCTGGCCCATCACTACATTGTCCTACTAAAACAGTCAGGCAAGTTTGACAAGTGTACTGGCAGCCGGTTTTTCGAACCTCAACCAGCTGCCAGAAGAATCTTGGAAACCAAAATCATCGGACGTGCGCGAAACTTGGTGACGTGTACGAAAGCGTCGGTGCAGTGCTTTGGTGACCATATTTGGGCATTGTGAGGACTGTGCCCTCTCCACATAATTTGTGTGGTGTCTTTCCTCTCCTTCATCAGTGGAGCACTTAGACCATGGAACGCCATATTGGCTGAAGCCGCGGACAATGCACCCAGGGTTGGCAACGCGGCGCTATAAAAGCGGAAGACTCTTGCGTATTTTCAAGCTCTACAGTTCAACAGTTCTCATGTACAGTTCTTGACTTCTACTTGATCACTTGATCACCTCTTTTCTAACTTTCAGTTACTAATCATCTAAATAAATTGTCGTTTTCACGAGCGCCTCATCTGACTTGTTCGACGATGGGTCGTAGGACGGGGGCCTGCTACCGAACTGAGACCTGTGGGTGCCGCAGTCGCAACAACTGGTAGCAGCGGTGGGATATCTTCAACCCAGGTCGCAACCACTGGATTCAGCGGGGAGATGGTGTCAATCCAGGTAGCAAATACTCGACGACAGCAGTCAGGTGCTATGACCCTATCGACTTCGAGAGGCGATTGGACGACAACGGTCGAATTCTCCGAGCTCATCGACTTGAGAGGCAGCCGAACGGCACTTCTTGGATGACACGAGGTCATCGACTGCGAGAGGCAACCGTAAAGCGCTGCTGAGATGCACGAAGCTGGAGACATGACTGCGAGCCGGGTGAGTGCCGACTTTCTCTGTTAAATTTTACCAGGCATTTAATAACGTGTGAGTTAAAACTGGTAGGGAGAATAGCTTTTTTCTGTCATTGCGTAACTGGCATCACGCAGATTGTGACATAGTTTGATTAAGCTGTAGTATGTGGGTGACGGCAAGGTTAACAGTAACAGAGCTATTTTAGTCATCAGGTTAACAGATAACTTGCGTCGGGCAGATAATTGTGAGATAGCTTGTTCAGGCTATAGTCTGTGGGTGACGGCAAGTTTAACGATGACAGGGCTGTTTTAGTCATATGGTTACCAGATAACTTGTGTCGGGCAGATAATTGTGAGATAGCTTGTTTAGGCCATAATCTGTGGGTGACGGCAAGGTTAACAATGACAGAACAGAATTCCGTGTAAGAGCCTGAGGAAGCTTTTGCAGACTAAGTTAGCAGGTAACTTGAGGCAAGGCAGAAAACTAGGGCTGTCGTTGTTATCAGGGTGAATTAGTTGCAAGACAGGAATCATTCGTGGAAAAGAGAACGGTACCGGAAGCAGTCATGGATCTGAAAGCCCTGCGGAAACCCGTATTGCTAGCGATCGCAGAGGAGTTGAAACTGAATGTGTTGGACTCCCCAAACAGAACAGAACTGATCAAGCGGATCGTCGGGACAGGGACAAGCGATGAGGGCCTCTCAGAGTATGTCGATAGCATTCAACAGAGAAAACAGGCAGAAGCCCAGGGAGACGAGGCAGAAAAGGCCGAAAGGATACGTATACACGAGGCTAAAATGCAAGCATTAGACAAAAACATTACAAGGATGAATCGTATAACTAGGGCACAGCATTGGAAGCGTCTTTGGTCGTGTGTATGTGAAGTATGCGTAGAGCTCGAAAGGTGCGGTGAAGTGGCGAGTACAGTGCAGTGTGAAGTCACCGAGAAAGCCGCTGTTTCCGAGGTACCACCCGAGAAAGATACGCATCTATATCAGTGCGACATGCAAAGTGATTATTCGGCGGAAAGAAAAGAGCAACAGGTCGTTGTTAGTGAAATGGCGCCTAGGGAAAGAACGCGACTCTCCGAGGGTGCGATGGTAGTGCATGTAGAGAGTGGGACGCGGCCTGGCATGCAAACTGTAGCAAGTCCAAAGGGTGTTCCATGTGAGACCGAGGCTGGTTCCAGTCGCCCTGGAGGCGTCATTAAGCAGATTGATGAGCTGGAGACCACGCTCGAGCCTCAGCAAGGGAATGACCTTTCGTAGGTTGAAAGAAAGGACGATGAAGGTCGTCCTAACTGTAGCGAAGACATGGTGTTACTGAAACCTGACAGTACTGCCAGCGAGGGCGAGCTACTGTTAAAAGTATCTCCTACAGATAGCGTGGAAAATACCTCAGAGGGTGAGAAAGTACATTGCGAGGTTGTCGTAGGTGTACAAACAGGCGCAAGTTCGGTGGAGGATCGTTTCGAGGAAAAGTCGAAACCCAGCAACATGAACCGAGCTTGTGCGGTGTTAGAGACATGCCTCGTGCAGCGGCACGTAAACGATCGGCCGGACGATAAAAACTACCCGGAAATTGAGAAGGACGCGAATTTCCAAGAGTTCAGACCTGTGGAGTGCCCAGCGTCTGGTTTCGTGATGGGTAGCGCAGATAAGTTAGCCCGTCAGAGCAACGGAGCGGGAAAACCAAAGGGGAAAGACTGCAGAAAAGGTGGTGCACAGGCACACTTGAACTGTAGGGTTGCCGATGATGAAATCAGAGAAGTTTGTAACAATCAAAGAAAGGTTGTACGTAAGCGTCACCGCGAAAGAAGGAAGCGGGGACGTGCGGCACCACAAAAGTTGGAGGCAGAGGGCACGCCGCAGTGGACACAAAAAGGTTGGCCATCGGGCAATTCTACAAACCATACTTTGAGGCGTACGGTCAGGAGAAATTGGCCACAGAGCAGTAGCGGAGAGAGACGCGCCTCCCCAAAAAGAAAGGCGCAGTTGAAAAAAAAACAGGCTTGCGTCGACAACGATGTCGACAGGTTTCCAAAAGAAAGGCTACTGGTCCTAAATTCAGGGTGGAACCAAACACCGAATGACAATGGCGAATCTTTCCCCCGCACTTCAGAAATCTTCGGTGTCACGAAGAAAGGCGGCCAGAATTAGGAATGAGGCGACATAGCAAAGTTGGGCTAGGAGCTCGCGCTCATTGTGGTCTCTGGCGATCGCGAAAGCGGCAGAGAACACGACCACCACGTGCAAGGCTGAAAGCGTGACGGTCAGCTTCAAGCTTTTCGTAGAATGCGACCCAGAGATTCTGGAACTAAATATTTTGCATATTCTTCCAGTTTTGAACCTTTGAAGTAAAGTTTTCTTTTGGATATAAGGTTTGATAAGAAAACAAAGACTGGTTTCAAAGGGTTCGTGCCAAACGCTGTACGTTGTTGTTTTTGTAAACATTTAAAACAAACACGCATTTAGAAGATATTTAGATGGTACCGAAGCGTACGTTTGGTCACGAGATGTTACAGCGCTCTATAAGGGGGAATAGAGCTAAAGCACCTGAAAAAACCCAGCACGCTTTATATCCAAGTGGCTGGCATGATAATATAACAATAACCAAACAAGACGATTACGCAAGGTTTAGTTCCGTCACTTCGGTTTTGATAGAATGCTTCAATATCGTGTGATAGTTTAGGTGGACCGTTAAGCGTTGCCGGAAGTCGAGGTAGGAGCGACAATTTTGAAAGTTATAAGATGCAGCCGAATCTAGTGTGAAAGATTTGAGTCTGTCAGGGTGTGTCCTACTAGAGACGTGTAGAAACAGCAACGTTTGAGCTTGGGTTATAGCGTGCGCAGAGAGCTGGCACGAAGGCTCAAGTTTTTCTTCGTGTGTAAACGGAACTCGTGCGAGAATTCTTCGTTTTGAGCGTTTCGTTGTTTTGCAAGTGTCCTGTTTAGGTGGTCGAAAGCCTAGTGAAGGCAGCTCGGAAAACTAGCTTACTAGATTACCAAGTGAGCTTTCTCTCGGAGCTACGGCCTTTGTCAGCTAAGAATGGCCGCATGCAGCGTTGAAGCCTCGTTTTGCAACAGTATACGTTCGACATACGTTTCAAAGGGAAGGATACCCCCATGGCAACGCTGAGTGTTTAAGTCGCTGTCCCTGACGCGAACGGCATTCTGAGAGTTCTGAAATATTTTTTTCCTGACATAGACGAGGACCATTGATTAGGTTTTCTTGTTTTCTTGCGTTTAAGAGCTTGTTGAACTCACGGTGAGTACATTGAAGACACCACTATCCAAGCTTTCAGGTTCGGTGTGCTTCCGTTACTGTTATTCTGTTTCACTCAAACATAGGAGAGGAATTTAGAATAACTAGTGTACTTCTTTTACTTAGTTGTAAAAGGGTAAATATGCCTGGTGGTGTTTGACTTAATTGTCTGGCACTCACTAGGTGAGTGTTTGTGTTTCATATGCAAATGTGATGTCAGTTGAGCCAAAATGAAGCAAGTGGTCACTACTCCATTAAGGCCAGTCTTCACCAGACTAGACATCAGCGCTAATCTCTCCGAACTGTGGCTGCAAACCTCAGCCCATCGATATCTTCACCCCACCGCGCGAGAGACTGTTACGACCGTCATAATATTGAAGTTTTTCGGCCTTTGTGAACGGGACGAAAATATTTCGACGCATTCCAAGCAAGGGTGTGCCATCAAGACGGGTTGATTTCCTCTCCGCAAAACCTGAACGAGGGGTTCGGGACTGGTTCGCGCAAAGAAAACGCACGAGCCAAGAGAGGCCATTGTGAGCTCGACTGAAGAAAGGACATTGTGTTTGCTGCGAGCAAGGCTTTCAAGGCAGACAAGGAGGCAGCTGGGCCATTTTCGAGGTCACCGAGGATCTGGAACTCTTGGAACCAGTATGGTATTTGCAGTTCAGGCTACAAGCTGAAGCAAAATTTGTTGTGGCTGCATCTTGCGAGGACAAGCGGAGCCCCGGGATATGTGCAGCTAAGTCACAGCTTCTAGTAAACAACCAGAATAGGAATGGGGGGGGGGTGAAGAAAAGGAAAATGCACTATCTGCTGCAGCCCTTGCCGGAGCCTGCCTCGGCGACGAGGGATTAGGTGACTACTCCTCCTTCCCCCCCTTTCTCCAGAGGATCGGCTGAATGGGGTGGCATATTTCGACGATATGCTGGCCCATCACTACATTGTCCTACTAAAACAGTCAGGCAAGTTTGACAAGTGTACTGGCAGCCGGTTTTTCGAACCTCAACCAGCTGCCAGAAGAATCTTGGAAACCAAAATCATCGGACGTGCGCGAAACTTGGTGACGTGTACGAAAGCGTCGGTGCAGTGCTTTGGTGACCATATTTGGGCATCGTGAGGACTGTGCCCTCTCCACATGAATTGTGTGGCATCTTTCCTCTCTTTCGTGGGTGGAGCACCTAGACAATGGAACGCCGTATCGTCTGAAGCCGCGGACAATGCGCCCAGGGTTGGCAAAGCGGCGCTATATAAGCGGAAATCTCTTGGGTATTTTCAAGCTCTACAGTTCCACAGTTCTCATGTACAGTTCTTAACTTCTACTTGATCGCTTGATAATCTCTTTTCTAACTCTCAGTTACTAACCATGTAAATACATTATTGTCGTTTTCACGAGCGCCTCATCTAACTTGTTCGACGATGGGTCCTAGGACGGGGGCCTGCTACCAAACTGAAATTCGCGGGACTCGGAGTCGACACAGTTGTACAGGTACCTAATAATCACTTTCTTTTTGACTGACTGAACACCTATTTCACATTTTAAAATTTCTCTAGTAGCCGCTTATGCGACATTTCAGTTCAGAAGCTATTAGAAGCAGCGTCTATTGGGAATGTGGCAAACTCACTGCCGAAATGAGAGAATGCTTAGCAAATCTGGGTCAGACGTACGTGTTCTAAAGTCATACTTGATGGTTCCCCACAAAGTAAAGAAACAGTGTACGAAATGCACATAAGACAGCCTTTGATATCAGTTTGTCATGCCGCCATTAAAAACGGAGTTAAAAAATTCCGACACCACCGACCACGGATTGAATAACAAGTTTCCATATGTAAGCCAAAATGTGGTAAAATACACAATTAGGCTCAATTTCTGATGTAATGAAAGTTATCACAAAAATTTTACTGCACGGTGATCCGACATAAACTTATCCGGGCACAATATAAATTGAATAACGAAACCACTGTAAAGCCTGCACACCTTTTTCCCGTTGGTTGCTCATGCAGAAGATCGTTTATTGCAAATACCAAACGTGATTTCCGTTTTGTGAATGACGTGTTTCCTGTCACACACTGATAAGAATAGCGCACATTGGCTACATAGGATGTCCAAAACAATATTAGTGCATCCGTAATCAGGTCTTGGCGTAGCGTAGACGCGGGCATTGCTGTAACTACTTGTTGACGTCAGATTGAATTAGATGCCTTCATCACTCTTTTTGTATGCTTGATGGATACCTTCGTTTGAGGAGCCTCTTTACTTGACCCGTTATAGAGGAAGATTAGTGGAGCGGGAATAAAAAAAACAGCCTCTGGAATAAGTTTTTCAAAATCCCTCTGGTGTTCATCTACAAAAAAGCAAGCGAGAAATAACTCTTTAGGGGCGAAGCTCCTTATAGCGGCACCCGTTATTCCCTCGTAGGCGTTGTAGTGTGTAACAAGTAAAATATTTTGACCTCCAAGGTGGTGCCGGTGAGAGACTTGTTCTGTGCGTTCTTGAACAATAAAAAATAGTGCTCAATGTACATGTCAATGGCTGCTAATCGGGAATGAGAGACAAGAGCACTCGGCTTTTAGTTATTGCGCACGCTGCAGTCCTCATTAGCAGCCATTGGCATGTACATTGAGCACTATCTGACAGGATAAAGGTTGCTACGTTATACTCGCTGGGCGTAACCTCCTTGGTTTTAGAAAGGTTTAGCGAGCGTTGGGCCGCATTGCCATGAATAGAGTGAACTAGTATATACCATGAATGAACTGCAGGTGGTTAAAGGTGGGAAGTAGACCCGAAGCGCAAGTCGTAAGAAAGTGTGCGTGTGCCACCTCTCGTTTGGCCCTTCGAATGTCCACTAAATGGCGGTGCTTCTATATGGTTAGGTTAGGTTAATTTGGTTTTTATGGCGCAAGAGCAGCTAAGGCTATGCTGCACCAGACACAAGACTTTCAGGAATGGACACCGAAAAGATGAGATTTTAAAGCTTTGTAACGAGGGCAGTGGGCATGGAGCTCGAGTATAGAAAAGGAAGAAGACTTGCTGTGATCGCAGGCTTGCGTTCAGTTAGCCCTTGCGCTAAATAAAGCTCTCCTACGCCGAGTGAACTCCTGCTTGTTCAACAACCCGTTTCAAGTGGTGGAAGTGCTGGGTACATCTGGTCCTCACCCTGGAACTTCGCAGCCGCACACTCCAACGACCTCCTACAATGACTGATCCGGGACCATCTCATGCTGCTACTCCAGATCTCGCACCTGTGCCTGTCTTCTGCGCTGGCGCTCTCCGGCAGCGCGACCCCCCCCCCCATATTTGGTGGCACCGAGGACCAAGATGTGGACAACTGGATTGCCGAGTATGAACTGGTGAGCGCCGTCAATAAGTGGAACGCAGCCGATAAGCTCACAAATGTGAGTTTTTACCTGACCGACGTGGCAAACCTATGGTACAGAAATCATCAAAGTGATTTCAATACCTGGTCGGAATTGGCAAAAACCCTCGCGGAAGTCTTTGGCCGTCCTGCTGTCCGCCGCCTTCGTGCTGAACAGCGCTTGCGGGGCAGAGTACAGAGAGCAGGTGAAACTTTCACGAGCTACATCGAAGATGTGCTATTTCTCTGCAAGCTCGTCGATTCGACTCTGGACGAGGCAGGCAAGATCAAGAACATTATGAAAGGAATCGACGACGGTGCCTTCCAAATGCTGGCTGCGAAGAGTCCCCAGACGGTCGCCGAGGTGATTCAGCTCTGCCAAAGCTATGATGAGCTGCGTAGGCAGCGCGCTTCTACATGTTGCGCTGCTCAAGACACCGCGGACATCTCATCCCTCGACTATCGCCATGACACCGCCGACCACTCCGCTTTGATGCCAGTCATAAAGCAATTCATACGCGAGGAGGTCGCCCGGCAGCTATCTATAAATCACAAGAACTACCGAGCCGATGGCACCCTTGTCGCCTTCGCTTCGCCAGGTCATTCAATCGCAAGTTGCCGAAGCATTGCCGCCAGCTCAGGCTCCATCAACTTTTACCGCACCACTAACGTATGCAGCCGCAGTTGCTCGGCCACGTGCGCCAGCATCTCCGGCCATCTACGAAGCTACTCGCCACGTTTATTCGTCGACGCCACCTGCCCGCCCGTTGACTGTCCCGTCTCCGGCTGTATACGAAACAACTCGGAACGTTTATATGACGACGCCGCCTGCACGACCATTTACGGTACCTTATTCAGCGAACAGTGCCCCTATCGTCAGCCAATGGCGCACTCCGGATAATCGGCCAATATGTTTTTCATGTGGCATCCCAGGCCACGTAGCTCGTCACTGCCGTCGTCGCAGCTTTCCTTCTCACGACATTGCAGGGGCCTCACATTACATGCCCACCATGCCCACTCAGTCGCGATATCCCGTTCCTGCCGATCCACCTCTAGACGTACGTCCCGGTCGCCGACCATCCGGCGCAAGCCGTTCACCTTGTCCTCGTCGTCGATCTATTTCTCCGATGTTACGTCGCAACAGCCCACCGCGAGGGGAAAACTGACGGGCGCAGTTCCGGAGGCAAGAACTGCGTTGGCAGCGAAAATTTCAAGACCTAACTGCTGTCCCCCGAACGAAATCGAACTCTATATTGATGGCATTAAGGTGAACGGACTTGTTGACACTGGAGCTGCCGTATCTGTAATTAGCGAGAAACTGTGCCGACTTGAAGAAAGTGACCACACAACTTACCGACCTATCTTTGCAGACAGCTACGTCCCATCATATTCAGCCTTCAGCTTTGTGCACTGCACGAGTCGTCATTCAAGGTGCGATGTACGTCGTCACATTTGTAGTTTTATTCCGTTCTTCGCATGACGTTATCCTTGGGTGGGATTTTCTTTCGTCAAATTCTGCTTTGGTCGACTGTGCTCGTTCTGAACTCGCGTTATCTGTGCCGTGCTATGACCCCGACGATGGCGCTTCGTGTAGAGTGTTTGCTGCTTCTGACGTTGACATTGCGCCTTTCTCAGCTGTTGTTGTCTCGGTGTCGTGTGCCTCCCCTCCGAAATCGCCTGTGTTGTTTATGCCATCGGTCCCATCTGCGTGCCGTCGAAATATCATGCTTCCGTTCGCCGTCGTCATTTTTTGCAATGGTCACGCTGCCATGTATGTGTGCAATCCCTCGGACAGCCCGTCATCCCTACTACGTGGAGAATGCCTGGGAAGCTACGAACCTTACGAATGCATTCTTCCGGCTACTATACCCGATTCTACGGTTTCGCTCCCAATTTGTGCTGTCACTCCTACCAACGCGCCCAATGATGCTCTGGACGTATTCTCGGATGCCATCGACTCTGAGCTCGCACCAACTCAGCGCGAAGAGATTATAAATCTTCTTCTCCGCTTTCGTTCTTCATTCGATCGTGACCAGTCAGGCTTAAGCCGAACCTCTGCGGTCGTTCACCGTATTGACCCCGGTCAACAAGCCCCGCTAAGGCAGCGTCCGTACCGTGTGTCATCTGCTGAACGCCGTGTCATCGACGAACAAGTGGACGACATGTTGAAACGTGGCATCATCGAGCCCTCCAACAGTCCCTGGACTTCACCGGTTGTTCTCGTCAAGAAAAAAGACGGATCCATCCGGTTCTGCGTTGACTACCGCCGACTAAACAAGATAACGCGCAAAGACGTATACCCTCTGCCGCGCATCGATGACGCTTTGGACTGCCTACAAGGAGCAGAGTTCTTTTCTTCGTTAGATTTACGCTCAGGCTACTGGCAGGTGCCAATGGCAGAGGGTGACCGCCCGAAGACAGCTTTTGTAACACCGGATGGACTATATGAATTCACCGTTATGCCCTTTGGCCTCTGCAATGCGCCTGCCACTTTCGAAAGGATGATGGATACCGTCTTGCGAGGTCTGAAATGGAAAACGTGCCTCTGTTATTTGGATGACATTGTGGTATTTTCAAGCGATTTTGCGACTCACCTCAGCAGCCTCGAACAAGTTCTTACGTGCCTTTCCACGGCGAGACTTCAACTTAACTTGAAGAAATGCCACTTCGGCGCTCGCAAGCTTGTAATTCTCGGCCATGTGGTTTCTAAGGACGGCATTCTCCCGGACCCTACGAAACTTAATGCAGTCGCAGCGTTCCCAAAGCCAACCACCATCAAAGAGCTTCGAAGCTTCATCGGCCTATGTTCTTACTTCCGCCGCTACGTCCGCAATTTCGCCTCCTTTATCGCCCCCTTGACCAATCTTCTTGCCGGAAGTTCTGATTTGTCAGCGTGGTCGCAGGCGTGTGATGATGCATTTCTGGAACTCCGACGGCTCCTCACCACGCCTCCCATACTCCGACATTTCGATCCGTCTGCTCCAACGGAGCTTCATACGGACGCTAGTGGTGTCGGGCTAGGTGCCATACTGGCACAACGCAAGGAGGGCTTTGACGAGTACGTCGTTGCCTATGCCAGCCGCACCCTCAGTAAAGCCGAGAAGAATTACAGTGTAACTGAAAAGGAGTGCCTAGCCATTATTTGGGCAATCGGATAATTTAGGCCTTATTTATATGGACGTCCGTTCGATATTGTAACAGACCACCATGCGCTTTGCTGGTTATCTTCACTAAAAGATCCTAATGGTCGGCTCGCTCGGTGGGCATTGCGGTTACAGGAGTTCGATATCCGTGTTATCTACCGTTCTGGCCGGAAACATTCCGACGCCGATGCCCTGTCACGTTCGCCATTGGCTTCAGAGCCTGTCGGCTCGCCTATCTCCACTAGTGCTGCCTTGGCCATCAGCATTTCGGACATGCATTCCGAGCAACGCAAAGATGCTTGGATTTCTTCTCTTTTGGACTTTCTCTCAAACCGGACGCCCGCTCCAGTTCCCAGGACGCTTCGCCGTCAAGCAGGACACTTCGCTATTCGGGATAACCTGCTTTACCGCCGAAACTACAGCTCGATCGACCGTAAGTGGTTGCTCGTCATCCCCCGACATCTGCGCTCTGACATCTGTGCCACGTTCCACGATGATCCGCAATGTGGCCACGCTGGTGTGTTAAAAACATACACCCGCTTGCAGCTGCGGTACTACTGGCGCGGTATGTACCGTTTCGTTCGCCGTTACGTAAGGTCTTGCCTTACGTGCCAGCGACGCAAAATGCCCACTCAACATGTCACAGGTCCCTTGCAGCCGTTGCCATGTCCAGCACGAGCTTTCGATCGTGTCGGAATCGACCTTTACGGTCCGCTTCCCTATACTTCGAGTAGCAACCGCTGGGTCATTGTCGCTATCGACCACCTAACGCGGTACGCTGAAACAGCTGCGTTACCTTCTGCTACCGCAAAAGACGTTGCGTGTTTTATACTGCAAAACCTGGTTTTAAGGCATGGAGCACCTCGGGAGTTACTAAGCGACCGTGGCCGCGTTTTTCTCTCCGATGCCATCAAAGCGTTGTTGAGCGAGTGTCGCATCATATACCGCACTACCACAGCCTATCACCCGCAAACTAATGGGATGACAGAGCGTTTTAATCGTACACTTGGGGATATGCTGGCCAAGTACGCTTCATCCGACCAGTCAAATTGGGATAGCATACTCCCTTTTGTGACATATGCTTACAACACTGCAACGCAAAGCACGACTGGATTTTCGCCTTTCTTTCTTCTTTATGGACGCGAGCCATCATCAACAATGGATACCATTCTTCCTTATCGACCGGACCCTTCAGAGATGACTACCGTTTCTCGAGCAGCAGCACACGCTGAAGAATGTCGGAAGCTTGCTCGTGCGTTCACGTCACATGACCAGACGCGCCAAAAACATCGCCACGACGCGTCAACCACGCATATGAGCTTTGCTCCGAACTCACTGGTGTGGTTATGGATTCCTTCCACTCCTCCAGGACTCTCCCACAAGCTTTCGTCCAGGTATCATGGCCCCTATCGAGTTGTAGGCCAAGCATCCCCTGTTAACTACCTTGTCGAGCCGCTGGATGCATCTCCGGACAAGCGCCGTCGCGGAAAAGAAATCGTACACATCTCTCGGCTCAAGCCATACCATGACCCTTCTGTGTACACCTGTCCTTAGGTCGCCAGGATGGCTCCCTCATCGGCCGGGGGTGATTGTAACGAGGGCAGTGGGCATGGAGCTCGAGTATAGAAAAGGAAGAAGACTTGCTGTGATCGCAGGCTTGCGTTCAGTTAGCCCTTGCGCTAAATAAAGCTCTCCTACACCGAGTGAACTCCTGCTTGTTCAACAACCCGTTTCAGCTTATTTAACAGATTACATTCTTTGAGAAAGTTTAGAAAGTCAGGCAGAGGTACTAGAGGGTCATCCCCTAGTAACAAAGCAGGGTGTAAAGGTAGGTGTTGTTTGTATAGCTTGCTGAAGTGTTTTTGCTCTGTGTTTCCATGGTAGGACATGTGATTAGGATGTGCATAGTGTTAGAGCTTCTTGGCATTTTTCACACGTTGGTTGTTTTTCATTTGCGAGTAAGAAGTTGTGTGTCAAGTGTGTGTGTCCAATGCGAAGTCGGCATAATACAACTTCTATAAACCGTTACTGGTGACGGCAGGTCTTCCATTCCTCAAGTATGGGTTTCACCAGGTGGAGCTTATTGTTCGTGCAGGTGTCCCATTGCTTTTGCCATTTTGCTAGTTTAGCCAGGCGAATTGATCTCTGGATATCTTTAAGGGGAGTTTTCACTTTGTTACTGTTTTATAGGCTGCCTGAGAAGCATATTTATCTGCTTTTTTGTTTCCGGGTATCCCAACATGACTTGGCACCGAGCAGAAACGGATGGAGCCTGCCTGGCTGTTTAAGTATACTATGTTTAAAATGTCGCCCACTATTGGCTCACATTCGAATTTTATATTTGGTGCTTTCAGTGTGCTTAGTGAGTCGGTGTATATGATTGCTTCCTTGTATTTTTCAGCGAAGATTTTCTGAACTGCTTCACTCAAGGCATAAGCTTCGGCTGAAAATATGGAAAAACTACTAGGTACTTTCACAGAAGTTTCGCTTTTCGTCGTCACGATCCCAATATCCATGTGGCTTTCAGTGTTTGAGCCATCTGTGTAAAATTCTTCGTAATCCCTATATTCGTGCTGAAGTGTATAAAATTCTTGGATTATGTGTTCTGGTGGGGTGCTTTTTTTGTTAAAACGGCTTAGTGAAAATTCGCATATCTGCGACAGGTCGAACTATGGCGGCAGTCTTGGTGGTTTAACGGCGACATTTAGTGATCCATCAGGGATGGTATAAAAGCGGCAGTATTCCTCAAACCGTAGGAGAAGTGTTTTGATTAGGTTTGGTTTGTTAAGGTAGTGTAAGCGTGAGTCACATTTTGCGGCGATTTCGTAGCAGATGTGTTCAGGTGACGACCTTATTCTTAAAACATATGACAAGGTTAGTAATGCTCTTCGATCACATAGAGGGGGCTCATTGCATTCTTCGTATAGACTTTGCACAGTTGATGTTCTGTAAGCACCACTGGACAGATGGAGACCGAGGTTGTGTGTAGGGTCAAGACGGCGGATGTATGAGTTTCGCGCCGAGTCGTAGACTACGCATCCATAGTCTAAAATGCTGCGTACAAGAGGTCGGTAAATACGTATAAGGCAGAGTCTATCGGAACCCCAGTGCTTATGGGAGAGTACTTTGAGCACGTTGAGTGCTCTGTTTGCCTTAGTTTTCAGTGCGTTTATGCGTGGCAGAAAGTTTAGTTTTCGGTCGAATGTGATTCCTAGAAATTTGTGTTCTTATTTTACCGGCATTTTGATGTTGTATAGTTTGAGCGCGGGTTCAGGGAACAATCCTCTTTTTTGCGTAAAGTGAACAGCCGTGGTTTTTTGGGCTGAAAAGCGGAAACCATTTTGGTTGGCCCATTTCATAAGCCGATTTATTGTAATTTGAAGTCGCCTTTCGCAGGACGATAGGCTGGAGGCTCGGCATGCAATTTGGAGATCGTTAACATAGATGGAGTGCATGACTGTACGGGGTATAGCCCTGTTGATGGAGTTCATTTTCACTACAAACAGGGTGATGCTCAAAACGCAGCCCTGTGGTACAACAATTTTTTGGACAAATATTCGTGACAGTACCGTACCCAAACGTACTTGAAAAGTTGTATTCGATAAAAAATCGTGTAAGCAGTTCAGCATTCTTCCACGAATCCCTAAGTTAGCTAGATGTCTGAAAATTCCGTATCTCCAAGTTGTGTCATATGCTTTCTCTAAGTCAAAGAAGACCGAGAGACAGAACTGTTTGTGTAGAAATGCTTGTTGTATTTCTTGTTCCAGCCTAACAATGTGGTCAGTGGTGTAACAGCCCTTTTTATATCCGCACTGGTGGGCGTCTATTAGGTGGACCGATTCCAGAGTGAAGGTAACTCTAATATTTATGATGCTTTCGTAAGTTTTTGCAAGGCAACTTCTTAATCCAATGAGCCTGTATCTACTAGGGTTGTTGGGGGTTTACCAGGTTTTAGGAATGGTATAACTATGGCTTTTTTCAATCTTCAGGCATTATGCCAGAGTCCCATGTTTTGTTGAAAAATTGGAGAAGTGCCTTCGCGGATGCTTGAGATAGGTGTGCCAACATTTCGTAGTGTATCTGGTCAGACCCTGTTGCCGTTTTTTTAACGGCAGAAAGTACCCTGTTCAATTCGTGCAGCGTAAGCGGAAGGTTATAACTTTCGTTTGAGGTACTGCTAGTAGGCAATCTTTGTCTTTCTGCATTTTCTTTATATTTCAGGAATGTATTGGTGTAATTTGCTGAGCATGATACCTTATAGAAATGTTCTCCTAATAGGTTGGCCTGGTCTTCTAGTGTTGATTGTGTGTCTGGACTTGTAAGCAGTGGTATTGTGTAGGAGGAGTACTCTCCCTTGAACTTCCTCACCTGGTCCCAGATGTGTTTAGATGTGACTGAACTGTTAATTGATGATATGTATTTTTGCCATAAATCCTTTTCTGCCTGTCTTCGAATAAATCGGGCTCTGGCTTTTGCCTGTTTGAAGTTGGTGAGGTTGGTGTAGGTGGGGTATCTTCGCGGAATTCGCCAGGCCTTATTTTTTATTTTTTGGCATCAGTACACTCGTTTGTCCACCAAGGGTTGAGTTTCTTGCGTACGATGCCGGATGATTGCGGTTTTGCTTTTTCTGCTGCTAAGATTAAAACTTTGATGAAATCTTCGTTTAGTTCCTCAACAGAAAGCTCCGATGAGAAAACTTCATCGAGTTTAGCATTTTCTGTGAAAACTGGCCAGTTCGCGAGCTGTAGTTTCCACCGGCGTGGCCTGCTTGTTAGAGTTGGGTAAGATGGTATGAGTTTTATGATGCCGGGTTGATGATCACTACCATAAGACGTGTTGACGATGTCCCATTTCGTTCAAAATACACGATGAACACATGGCGAGATCTAAGCAACTAAAAATGCGTGAAGTTGGTGAAAAGTAGGTAAAAGCCCCGGAATTAAGAAGGCAGATGTCATTTGATAAAATGAAATCTTCCACGGCTTGCCCTCTTGCATCAGTTTTGTCGCTACCCACAAGGGTTTAATGAGCATTGAAATCTCCAAATAAGATAAATGGTTTTGGCAACTGTTCCACTAGATTTTCTGGTTTTTTGGTGGTGAAAAGGCTGTGAGGTGGGATATACAGTGAGCAGATGGTGATGGTTTTGTTAGAATGGTGACGGCTACGGCCTCGAAAGATGTGTTTATTTGGATATCTCGCGTAGGAGTGCTGCCCTGCACGACAATGGCTACTTCTCCTGAAAGACGGTTGCAATGTACGCGGTCCTTTCGGGCAACTTTGAAGCCTTTTAAGAAATGGCCGTGTTTTGCACCAAGATTTGTCTCTTGGAGGCAAAAGGCTACTGGTGAGAATTTGTTAATGATGTCCTTTGTGTCACCTAAGTTATGAATTAAGCTTCTACAGTTCAGATGTATGATAAAAGCCATGGCGGAATATAGTTAAGTAAATATACTTCTGGGGATTGATCGGTATAAAAGATGATAGGTGACAATACTAAGAAATCGAAATAGAGAGAAATACGATAACCATTACGGTTATCGCTTACTTATTGTGTTTACTGGGACTTTGTCCTTGTCCTGTTTGGTATGCTCGAGAGAGCGCTTGTCCTTCGGTGTCGATGACACCGTAGTTTTGTGGTCGATCTCCATTGCTTTGTCTGAGGCGCTGGCAGATCGAGAGTGAGGCGCTGAGAAACGGATCTCAGGCCTTGGCACTCTATTGAGTTTAGGGCCCAGGGAGACCGGAGTCTGCGGGCCCTTTGATGTGCATAGAGCAGCTGGCGCTGCTTCTTTTACGGGGGCGGTTTGAGTCACCACAGGACCACTGGATGTGGTAGCGGTCGACTCCTGAGGCCTTTGTGATGCTGCCCCCGACTGCGTCACATCGGCGTAACTTCTGTGGAAAAGATATGATAGCCGTGTTCGCGCTTCGCTGAATGATATTTTTTCTTTGACGGTCAGAGCGATCACTTCTTTTTCTTTTTTCCAACATGGGCATGACCGGGAATACACTGGGTGTTCCCCGTCACAGTTAACACAGTGGGGTGAGGATGAGCAGTTTTCTGATTTGTGGTCGTTTGCGCTGCATTTTGCGCATGTTTCTTTGCCTCTGCATGAGTGCGAGGCGTGTCCGAATCTTTGACATTTGAAACAGCGTCTGGGGTTGGGAATGTAGGGTCTCACGTTTATTTTTAAGTACCCAGCCCTACGAGAGGTGGGCATTTCACTTGTTACAAAGGTTAGTATTACGTGTTTCGTAGGCACTTCCTGATTATTACGACGGATTACAACTCTTTGGACTTTTATGACGTTTTGGTCTTGGAATCCTCCGAGGAGCTCTTCGTCACTAAGGCCTCAGAAGTCATCCTCAGAGATTACTCCCCTGCTGGTGTTTAGAGAGCGATAGACCGAAACGGTGACAGCTGTTTCTCTAATGCTGGTTAGTTGGAATAGCTTAGGCACTTGGTCTTTTTCGGTTAGCTCCAAAAGGAGGTCACCGCTTGACATTTTGGATGCTTTGTGTGTGGGTCCTATTTTTTAAGGCACTTGGCTACCAAAAATAGGGTAATTTTCTTAGAAGTGTGCTGTCACTGTGGATGATGTGGTACTTCGTGAAAGTAACTTTAGTTTCTGTCGAAAAGTGATAACTTGCTTCGGTGCGGCTTCTCTTACGAGACCGATCAAAGTCGGCGGATGCTTGTAAAGCCATACACGTATGAATGTGTTCGGTAACAGCGGCGACCACCCACCACGGAGCCCAACAATGGGACGCGGATGGACTTGTTGAAACAAGCCCTCCCGACGCCAGCCGTACGCTGTCACTATAACCCAATGTAATTATCTAAGATGGGATACCTACACAAAGTTAAAACCCTTTCCGCCATGAATATCGGAAGTCAACAGAAGTGAGGAGAGGACAGGAATGATAAAAGTGTGAGAAAAAGATGAAGATGTGGGAGGAGAGAGACAGGAAAAGGCGACTGCCGATTTCCCCTGGATGGGTCAGCCCAGGGGTGCCGTCTACGTGAAGCCGGGGCCAAAGGGGTGTGTTGCCTCTGCCGGGTGGCTTTAAATGTCCAATCACCTGGCGTCAGCTCAACCCCCAGGATCCCCTTTTCCTCGGACACGGCGAAGCCATGCACGGCTAGGCGTGGGAAGGAGTCAAAACTCCCCCGTTAGACCGGGTCCGTGCTATCAAACGCCTACTTGCGCAGGCGCCCCTGCAGGAGCTTCTATATGGAGAATATATGTTGAAAAGATGCGAGATGGTGGTACTCGGAGTGTTGAATAGATGGATGAACGGACAAACACGCCGATGCATGGATGAACGCAAGAACTCTCGTAGGGGCGGATGCATGGACGAACGCAGGGATGGACGCATGAGCAGACGCACGCACGGACGGGCGGATGGACGCAAAGACGGTCACACAGACGAACGCATGGATAGATGGAAGCAAGAACGAATGGACAAACGAATGCTTCACCCCACTCTGTATCAATCACTTCGTGGATATGCTGCTAATTTTTTTGTGAACGCGAGAAATTGTAATCAATTCTGCTTGCGAATTAGGCCAACTGAATGAAGCTGCCCTAGACAGCCTTGAAAATTGCGTTATAAAAACTTGAAACTTAGTTCTCAAACAAGCTTTACAGTATTAGCTGCCAGTTTCACCAATGTGAAGTGAAAGTTTGAGATGGCCGCTTTGCGCTTGTTGTCTATCCCTCCATACGGCACTTCTTTCTTCACAATCGCTCACCGGAGTCACACGTGTGGCTCGTGCTTGTCACTTGATTTTTCTTGCCCTGATTTCGGGGAAAGTGAGTGCCGTGACTCGTGGAGACTATCTGCTCAAAAGTGAAGAAGCTACTCTGCTGCATGTGATGCAATTTTTACGGTACATGGAAAATTTATGCCCGCGGCAAAGCTGTTCGTCAGACCAGTCATCGGAACCTTCCAGCGGAAAAGTGGACACCTCGCCTACATGCAAGACTCCAGTGCAGCTTCCTTTCTGCAAAGTACAGAAATGGACGCCGTCACCTCGATTTGTGATCAACATTCACTGCAATTGCTGGATCTGTAAACCACGTGCCTCACTTGATTATTTTGAAGGTAAGTTTGCCATTTTTCATTGGCTTCATACGTTCTATTCGTGAGTTAGGAAAACCAAAAAACGTATTGGGCGTAGAATGTTGGAATATGCAACTTCGTAATTATTCGGGTTTACAATATTGAGCCCTTCTCTCCTAGATACTTTATTTTTATAATGAAGCATTCTCTCTTTTTCGCATTTCTTACAAGCAGCCCTCCCCTTGTGATTCGGAAACAGGTGCTCCACCAACTAAATAATCCTAGTCGTCTCTATTGTCATTTTGGCAAAAATAAACAAAGATGCTGACCGATCTGTGTTTTGCTTATTGAATTGAACAATCTATAGAACACCGCGCATCACTGTGTACGTGCGTGTGTGGCATTATTCATGTGAATTGTGTATCTCTGTTCTAATTCGTGATTATCACCCAGTTTATACCTTGTTTGAGCGACTGAACGTGTTTCCAATTTAAATAGCGTACGTGACCAGAAGTCTTCGCTCGGTCGCGTTTTCAATGATCACCTCTATTTTATTTCTAGCAACCGCTAAATAATGAACTGGTAGCATTTAATTCGGTACCGCTTCTGAAACAAAATATTCAAGTGACGAATTTTCAAGAATTGTTAGCGTGAATAATTGAAAATTGCATAACACGCTTCCTTATTGATGATTTTGGCCAAACACAATAAGGGTTGAATATACACTCCCCTAAATTGTTTTAATTGACACTCGGTACAGAAAGTCACAAGCTGGTCAATAATTCCTTTTGACTTGCTCAAAATACGCTCAATTCATCCGAAAAAAAATGGATATTACTTAGAAACACGGTGGCCAATATCCTGGTGTAACTCAATAAGAAAACTCATTAGACGCCTAATTTAAACACTACATCCTACGGAGAAAAGACAATTTACCCTCAATTAAATCTCTATAACCATTTTTGTAAAGCTTTCCTCTTTCGATGCTGCTTTTCCGTGGCCTGTCATTTGTTGTATGCCGCTTCTCGCCTCAACCTTGATATCTGAGCGATAAACATGCCGCTAAGGAAAACAGAGGCAATAAAGTGAAGTTACAAAAAGTCTACAGGAGTGCTATATTGCTTACCCATTTATTTTGTCCTCAAAAGAGTAGACGTGTTCCGAGGCTTGCAACTTCCCACATCAAGCGGACATTCCCAGCAGTTCACCAAAAAGATTGTGTTGCTGGTAGGAAGTTGTTTGTTTTCAAGCTAGAAATAATAATAATAATAATAATAATAAATTGTTCCAGGCCAAGGAGGAGGAGGAATGAATGAGGAAGGACAGGGAGGTTAGCCAGTTCTCAGAAAAAGAAGCCCAATTACAGGCACCTGCTGGAAAAGCTGTCATGAACAGTTTGACCGATTTGTAGCCACTAGACGCAATGCAGAAGCGACGTGCAATTCAATAGATAGGACACAACTATTTCTCAGTCTTTTAAAAAAGAGAAAAAGACAGAATATATTGCAAAGCCACAAGAACAAACACAATCCTATCCGCACATATGTGCATGCGGCGCAATTGTCGACTTAAGGATAGACATACTTGTGCGCATTTAAGGTCTTTATGTGTCAAAAAGGCCCATACGGCAACAAAATACTGGAAAATATTGAAGGGTTGCTTATTAAAACAAGCACGGGCATAAAATATACATGTTCGAAAAACAACCAAAACCGTTGCATGCTGTTTAAACCAAAAATTGTAAAAAAATTTGAGCTAGAAACAAAAAATAAGCTCATTTAGAACGCAATTCAATAATCGCTTTTGAGACGCAGGTAGCCTGCGAATTTGTGACAAAACTATCAACATTTTCTGTATCTACGACGGCATACTGAGAAAAATGTACGACAATTACTACAGTGACAAGTAAAAGTACCAGTACGGTGAAAAACCGTTGCGAAGTCTAATGGTAGCCTGCAAGATGAACCCCTGCCCCTCTCAGACCAATTGGCGTCCTCTCACGTGATGCCGACCAATGGCAACGTTCAAACTTTCATTTTTGCGCACATGTTAACAAAACATAGGAGTGGACAACAATAGAAACACAATGCACAGGGAATATAGCGCTGCGTTTGTGCCACTGGCAAGTCCTTTGTTTTGTCTACGAGTACGCTGAAATAGAAAAATTGATTAGCAACACACTCAAGCCTCTGTTCTATTATTCATGAGGCCCCGCGTCACAATTAGACATGGCAAGGCTTCCATGGATGGCGTGGTCGTGTACCACGCGATAAGTAGAGTGGTTGTTTTCATCAGAATCAGGAGTAGTTTTATTTAGTCATCAAATCGTTACAAAACTTGTGTATACAAAACGAGATCCAGTAATCTGAGACTCAATGGGTTTATGCTATTAAAGTTAGTAATAGTACGCCGTAACCGTTTTAATGCTCCGCTAACTGCGTTTTAAATCGTGCGAGTAAACACGGTACAGAATGCACATTGCCAACTCCGAGCTCGTGCTCTAAACGCCTTTTGAAATGTCAGCGGGCGCAGAGCACTGCATGGATGAGTGAACTTTATTAAGTCCTTCAGAACACGCTCTAGCACGGTGCGGGCCGCTCTCGTATCGGAACAGAAGCATAGAGTCTCTCTGTTGCGTTTTGGGTCCTTTCTGCCCATAACTGTTGTTCGAGTTCAGAGCTGGCAATGCATCCACCCATTCAGAAGGCGTTAGACTTCAGCACAGCACAACTTGGGGCACCACCAGAGCATGTGTTCTAAATTAGCTTTATAATTGCAGAAGCAACATATATTAGTTGGTTGTAGTTTGGAATACATTTTGTGCAATAGCACGGGCTTCGGGTACGCCCTAACTTGAAGAAGCCTGAGGGTCAGAGCTTGACGTCTGATTAGGTGTCTGTGTGGTGGTGCGTATTGTGTCCACGCCAAGTAAAAATGTTTTGTCAGTTCGTTATACAATTTGGGAGGGTCCCAGTTTTCCAAAACATCAGCGCCGCACCGCCGATAGATATATGCGGTTCACTAGTGCTCGCGCAGGTGAGAGAAAGTAATAAAAAAAGGGTACTCGATATTCGCAATTAGTACCAGCATATAACACGAGGCGTGTTCTAGCTATTTAGAATTCCCTCAAATAACCCCGCGTTTTATCGTGACTGCCTTGTGCTTCAATAGAGCAGAAAGTTGGACTTGTTGTGGGGTACTACAAAGAGCAGTGTAATGACTCGACAAGGCATAAGCCACACAAGAATGACACACGGACAAATACTGCCTTTAAAAATATGACTACTGGAAGTGCTGATAAATATAATATTAGCAAGGGTGCAAGTGGCAACTGCGAAACACATCACTTTCTGAAAAAAAAACACACGCACAATAACTACTCTGAGAAATTTACTGGTCCAGTTTAAAAGCTGCTTATAAAAGCGACAGAGAGCATGTTTTATTACTCCGACAGCGGGTCATATCCACCAAACAAATTGCGTTGATAAAGCTTCTTTTGCGCCACATTTGCAGCAACGAAGCAATAAACTCGTGCAGTTCATTAATGTCTGCTGGCATAGAGTATAGTGAAGAATGACTAACGTTCTTATCTTTGAATCGTCCATGAATGGCAGTTCAGTGGCCTCAATATATGCAGCATTCATGCAACAATGCTGCTCGTGAGCTATCAGAACGCGGTGGATTTTCTCACACAACACGGCCCAATCACAATGGGTGCGCTAGCACCATGCACTAGCGTTGAACTTCGAGAGTGTCTGTATAGAGGTGAACAAGGCAGAAATATATGAACTGCAAGGATCAAACGTCTTGACGGTTCTCTGCAGAACCCACAACAAATGTGATGGAAAGCGGTCTTCCAAGCGCACGATTTTCGAGAGCCTTCCGTAAAGAAGTTCCGTATTCCTCTCAGTTGGCGCGGGGAGGCGGTGTATGCGCATGAGTATGCCCCCCGCCACGTTCGTTGCAACGAGTGCACATGCTCGCCGTTCAGCCAGGCTGCACCGCATATCGTGGCTCCCCTGTTAGGATTTGTTTGTGCATGATCGCAAATGTTTCCAGGTGTTCGCCACGGAATTGTGAGCGTGTGATGTCCGCCACACACGCGTACACGGCTCGTTCATGCTTACACATGGCAGAAGCATGGCAGGCAGCCTTGCCCTCACACTGACCTGAAGGAACAGCACTGTTATTTTGGTCCCGTGGGGCTTGAAACGTCATCCACTACTCATTTACATGAGCATAACGGTTAAATATATTGAAGCGGGATGGTAAGCGCGGTATTTTTAAGGAGAGTAGACGAAAGCGAAATTCACGCGTACATTGTGCAACGAATCCTATTCTCCGTGTACTTCACAGAAGCTAAGAAAGCTCCAACACTCACCTTCGGACCTCTAAAATGAAAGAGGAAGAAGTCTTTCATAGATGAAATATATTAAGACGTACCAGGCAATGAAGCGAAGAAATGTATAGGCAATGTCATTAGTTGTAGTTGCCATGTAGCTCTGAAAAAGGAAAAGTGGATGGAATAATAACATGCTGCCGTTATTACAATGAAACACAATTGACACGAAGTAAGGAAAAAACAGGCCGCATGAACTACCTAAAATTTTGTCACAGACGTAACCATTGACTGTCAAATACAATGATCCTTGTACACGTACTCTTTGTGGTGTCATTTCTTTGTGAGGCGTCTTGTGTTTTCGCGGTGCTACGTTTACCGCAGCCAATAGTGAACGTTCTCAGTCATTCTGGTAATATATGGGCAACGTTTAAGATTTACTGTTTAACTACCTATTGAAAACTGTTCCAAATTTCAGTAGAACTATATTTTGGTTAGCTTTGGTGCACTTACTCCAAAGGGGCGTATTCTGTTGATAGATGTAATTTTTGGTATCTTATCATCCATCACACAAAAGCAGACAACCATTCCTTCGCAGCCAGTAAACGATTCACGCACCTAGACGACGCGGTAACACAACGTTAACAGCGCGTGTGAAGTCTTCGTTGATGCACTCGATCTTAGCAGGCAATTAGAATAATTCCGCTGGGTTCAGCGCTACGTGAGCTAAACCCGCTGCATACTTAAGAAACACAATTAAGTCTCATCCGGGTGCACGATTCTTTCTTTCGCGTATCTCAGAAGCACCGGTAACGCCGGCTCTTACATTTTTGTTTCCTCTGTAGCATTTGTGCTGATTAACAGGTGCTTTGTCTTCCTGTAAAGCATTCACGTTTCCAGAGCTTCATCGTCATTGTGTGCAAGCACCACGTTGTCTTTTGGAACACGATCGAACGAGAGTAATTCCACGCTTTGGTCGCTTCTTTACACTTGAGATCGAAACAAAGATAATCGGAAGCAGTTATTGGGTAGCCTGCATCTTAAATGAACTTCATACAAACAGTCGAAGCCTTGAGAATCAAGTAATAGAATAAAGGATTGTTATTCATTGAAATCTCATGGTGCAGCCCCGCCGCGGTGGTCTAGTGGCTAAGGTACTCGGCTGCTGACCCGCAGGTCGCGGGATCGAATCCCAGCTGTGGCAGCTGCATTTCCGATGAAGGCGGAAATGTTGTAGGCCCGTGTACTCAGATTTGGGTGCACGTCAAAGAACCCCAGGTGGTCGAAATTTCCGGAGCCCTCCAATACGGCGTCTCTCATAATCATATGGTGGTTTTGGGACGTTAAACCCCACAAATCAATCAAAATCTCATGGTGCAAGAAACTCAGAAAAGGGCATTTTAAGGTAGATTTTTACAGTACTTAGCTTCCTAAAGGTTCAGCTTCCTTAAGCATTGGAGATCTATTTCATTGTTTGATCATGCTGTTTTCGAGAGTTTTATTTTATTCAACTTTCAAATGCGCTGTTTGAGTAGTGCCTCAACGTGGCAATTCACTTCATTTGGATGTTGCTAAACAGTCACCTCATTAAATATAGTCTTGTTCACACAACTTAACAGAAACAACAGTAGTGCCACCTGTTGGTATGCCTTACGTTTCAACATTATTATTGTTAAGCTGTTAGGCCGTGGTTTCGATTGCCACCACCGCTTACGCATTTTGCTGTGGCCAAAAATCAACTTAGAGACAAATTGAAGGCGTTTGTAAGTTTATATTATAAACACAAAACAGCCCATCACACGCGGACAAGTAGAGAACGGAAACGCACAAGGCATTGTGTTGCAATTGAGTTGGTTAACCAGCTCAATTGGTTAATCAGCTCTAAATAGAGCTGATTAACCTGGAAAAGACTGTTGTCATATTAAGTGGCGGTGTTTTTAGCATCAACGAAATCCTCTTTCTGAGAGTATGCACGTTCGCTTGCTTCATGTTTCCTTGCTTAACATGATTTTAGGGGCGAGGCTCTCTCGTCTTTGGGGCAATACATCCTCCGTATATATGTAGCTACTTTTGCTTTGTGACTTGCTCAATAGATGGCGCTGCGTGTATGTCTTTGGCAGTAATATAGATGACGTTAGTGGTTTTCACAGCATATACACGGACTGAAGGAAGATGAGTGAGGCGAAGCGTTCGTCCATTCTTCAGTTTGTCCAACCATCCATTCGTCCATCCGTACATTCGTACACCATTCTATGCTTCCGTCAATCCGTCCGTCTATGAGTCCATCCATCTGTCTGTTCGTGCATGCTTCCGTCCATCCATCTGTCCGCCCACCCGTCCGTCTACTCGTGCTTCCGCCTGTCCGTGCGTTCGCCCGTGCTTCTGTCCTTCCGTCCGTCCGTCTATGAGGCCATACGGCTCTGTCCATCCAGCCTTCCGTCAGTCCATCTGTTCATCCACTCATTCATCCACCCGTTAATCCTTCCGTCCGGTCGCCCGTGCGGTCATGTTGTGGTCCGTTCATCTGTCTTTACGTCCGTGCTTCTATTTGCCCATCCGTGCGTCCATTCATATATCTGTCCGTCCGTGCTTGCATTCATCCATGCGTCTGTGTATTCGTGCTGGCATCTGTGCGTCCATTAGTCCATCTGTCAGTCCGTGAGTGCGTACGTGCCTCCGTCTATCTATCCATCTGACTGTCAATCTCTCCGTGCGTCTATTCGTCTGTCTGTCCTTGTTCCTGTTTGTCTATGCTTCCATGCTTCCGTTCATCTGTCCGTTCGTGCTGCTGTCCATCCGGCCGTCCAGACGCATGAACGAATGGACACACGGACGGATGGACGGACGCTTCGCCCAACTCATCAGCATTCACTCCTTTGATATATTATGCGATTTCGTCAATAAATCAGTTTACATTGAACGAATGTGTCACACATTCCTGCGTGGTCATTGTTAAATCTCTGTTTCGTATTCACAACATATTCCTGTACGAAGTATTGTGTGCACGAACCACCGTGGTGGTGCGGCATTTACGGTGCTCGGCTGCTTTCCCGACTGTCACGGGTTCGAGTGCCTACGTGGCTTTTCGTTAAAAGAGAGATTCTCTTGCATCGTGCGATACCAGAGAGCGTTTAGGAGCACCAGAGAACTAAATTTTCCTGAGCTCTTCACTACGGCACCTCTCATACCAAGGCTGTAAAACCCCACATATTGTTATTATGAACTAGGCGCACGTTCAATGTTCGCGAGTAATCGGTGTAGCGCCGCTGTCCTGATCTCGGCATGATAGATAAGCACATAATCGCATATACTGAATTAATAAATATTGTCTTCCTTTCTGCTTATTACTTTTCACTCGATAACGATCACTATCTAGCATGCTTATCTCAAAGAGTCTTGGTTGAGCGGCGGCGAAAGTTTACAGTACCCACAACTGCTTCTCTTTGGAATGTAATAAATACGAGAGCTGAGAAAATGCGTAGGAAACAATGCGAGCCTTCAAGCGTGTGAGGCAGTGCAGCATTCAATCTCTGGTGACCTCATGTGCCGCGATCAATCACGAAGGTGAAGAGAAAGTATTTTTCAGCTCTGTTTATTTGACTTATCAGTTTTGGATATCGAACTCAGCCAGCGGCCTTCGCATTTGCTTCTACTGAAATACGAGGAGTGGCGCCTGTTGCCCCTCGATAAGCACTCTGTCTGGTCCGACAAGGTTTCTCTTTATGGCTAGAGTTTAGTTTGCTTTTGTTTTTTTTTTCAGTAGTATTCATATTGTGCTATCGATAAGAACGCCGCGAATTTTCGAGCACATTGTTTATTCATGCTATTAGTGTTGCTTGGATACGCATATTTTGAAGCTTAAAAATTGTTAATTTACGATTCGTCGAAAAAGAGAAATTTTTACAAAAAGAGGATGAATATTTAGTTCTCAATAAGTTTGTGTTGATAACAACAAACAAAAAAACGCTTACGTGAGTCGTTTCCAAATGGTGCAAAATGTGTAAAAAAACCTATTTTGTTTTTAAATTTGAAGCCATTTTAAAGCGATGTAACAGGTTCTCGTATACTGAGAAAATGTGAACAAAAGCAGGAATGAGGATGTGAATGTTGTGGCGCAGGATAAAATTTGAGGTTTGTTACAGGAATTATTTTAGTTGACAAAGAAAAGAGTATTGGCGAAAAAAATTGACATACTCAAATACTAGGCGTTGAGTCGTGCATAAGACTGTTCCACGCGCTAAGATATTGGAGGCATGCAGCAAGAATAACTGAAATTGCCAATATATTTGTGTGCAACTTCACAGTTATATATTACACCGCGTTTTTTGTAAATGTAGCAATGGATGTTTTAATAATGTGATTGGGAACTTGGCAGCATGCAGCTTTTTCAAAAGAGAGCGCTGTTAATTTTTCTAACGTGATAAAATGTAAATATATTAGCCTACATATTTTTGCCAGGAAAGCTAAATATAGGAGCAATGCTATTCTTCAATGTGACGTGGCTGCTAGGTGTGCAGTTTAGCTGGATGACTGTAGTTAAATAAGCCATTATTTGTGTGAAGGCATATCTCTAGCCCGCACACAGGCTAGCAAGAACGTCGCAATTCTGAAAGCTACATAAAACAAAGAGGCTTTGCACGCCCGCCTCCTCAATAGTTTTTTTATTAGAAGCTTTTTTACTTGCCTTCAGACAGTTTCAGCTTTTCTATCTATGTATCTATCTATCTATCTATCTATCTATGTATCTATCTATCTATCTATCTATCTATCTACTTATTTATCTATCTATCTATCTTTCTATCTATCTATCTATCTCTCTATCTATTCATCTATTCATCTATCTATCTATCTATCTATTATTCTGCGCCTACATTTTTGTGCTTTTGAGGTCATTTTATCAACTTGGCGTAGACTAAATCTTCTATGGCAGAGAGGGTAAGATAGGTTGAGGAATATGACTACCTGATGACGACTTGAATAACATTAACACGCTCTTGTGTACGCATCTTAGACCTGTCCTCCCGTCATGTGTGGTACATAATTGTCGACGATTCACCGCGGTACGCGGATGTACGCCACATGTGATTGCCATCTTATGCTACCCCGGAATGGGGAGGACAGACATTAGTAACATTAATTTGAGAGCGTTGAATAAAACTGACATCGGCAGCGTAGAACCGACGAACCAAAACATGAAGATCAGCATGCTAGCAGAAAGTGAACACAAGCTTTCTGTGAGTCAATCAGGTATTCTACCACAAATCCGAGCCACGTCTTCAAACTGCTTTTCAAGGAGACAATCTATAAGGTCATTGCAACTTGAAATTGGGCTGCAGTGCTAGCTATCCAACTTTAATAACAAATCAACCAATATTACTCTTGTCAACGTGTAACACTTAAAATATACCAGGCAATCGTAAATTCTGGTTGGAATTTTGACTTTACTTCATGGCAGTATAATAATGTTTTCATTTTTGTTCCTATGAATCCACAAACTATATTCAAGCACTGTTCAACCCCATGGGAATACGTTAACGAAAGTTACGTGTGATCTCCATACCACGATACTGTAAAGCACACTTTGCTTCAATAATACTGACAGCTTCGCTCTAACATGAATGCTGACGTCATCTAAGATCAGAAGTTACACAGGGTAGTCACCAGAAAATGCCAGAGTACTCAATGTTCCTGGTAGAACCACGATGTTCTCACAACTACTTAACTTAACGTCGATCCCCTTCTTAACACTCCCCTCAAAGCAAAAAAAATCATAATAAACTTAGGCGTACGATTCAACATTACGTTTTTTGTAAACTGCACTGCAGACTTAACACGAACATTTGAGCGTACCGCTGCTGCTCTGGTATATTGAACGTTAGCGGTGGCGTCCTTACGCAACTATCAACAACCAGTTCTCACAATTGCTGATTTTATCTAAAGAGAAATGTTATGTATTGAGCGCAGCATAATGTTTTCAGAAGCCTGGGCTGGCAGCCTGAAGACATAAAACTGGTGGCGAGTGTGGCTTATGTCGACTGCAACAAAATGTAAGAGAGAACACAACATTGTAAAATGCAGAAATGCACCCCATAGGCGAGAAATAGCAATAAAACAACAGCTGCGAATGTGAGTTGATGCAAACAGAACCACTGTCGAGTTCCGCAAGAAGCGTTTTGAGTGTTGTCACAGAGGAAAAAAAAGAGTGAGATACTTTTGTGGCGATTTTACAGTGAAACAGAAATGTGATGGCCTCAACAATAAGCAGTATATCTAACATTAGCAGAAGAAGAAAAGATGAGGCTAACGAAAGATTGATAAGTGGTGATACAGAAGATGAAGCAGATTATAGCTATCGCTGTTCGCAGAGAAGTGAGACATTCCTAAGCAAGAAACTAATCAATAAAGTACCGTAGCAGAGCCTATGTTCTATACCTGACCTCTACTGACGACACTTATTGGTAGCTGCCGGCTGATGCAAAACTCTATTGATAGAGTGCTAATAAAACGAATGTCGAGTTTTATGGAGCCATAAGCAAATTTTTTGTCGTTTTTTGTTTATTTGTCTGCTTTCGATTTTCGCATTCAATTGATAATTCACTCCGCTAGTTTTACGTTATATACGTTGGCTTCACCTTATAGCGGTGATGTCTTTGCGGATTTACAAGTTAAAGTGGAGTACAAGTACATGTTGGAGGGGGCCCACATGACCGCCGCCGTGGTCAGCTGCAAAGCAACTGACCATGGCGGTGGTCAGATCTGCAACGCAGCAGAGGGTGCTAAGAATCTCTGGATCCGGACAGACCGCCATTGGAACCTGAACTTGGCAACGTTTAACGCTAGAACCTTATCTAGTGGGGGAAGTCTAGCTGTACTAGTCGAGGAGCTAGAGGGTGTTAAATGGGATATAATAGGGCGCAGTGAGGTTAGGAGGACAGATGAGGCCTATACGATGCTACAGAATGGGCACGTCCTTTGCTATCGGGGCTTGGCTGACAGAAGAGAACTGGGAGTGGGGTTCTTAATTCACAGAAACATAGCTGGCAACATAAAGAAATAATATAGCATCAATGAAAGGGTGGTAGGTATCGTAATAAAAATGAATAAGAGATACAAGATGAAGGTGGTACAGGCCCTCACGCCTACATCCAGCCTTGATGACGCTTCAGATGAAAGCTTCAATGAATACGTGGAATCGGCAACAAGTAAGGTAAAAACACAGTATACAATACTAATGGGAGACTTTAATGCAAAGGTAGGGAAGAACCAGGTTGAAAACCAGGCAGTAGGAGATTATGGCATCGGTACTAGAAACGCCAGAGGAGAGCTACTAGTATAATTCGCAGAACGCAATAATTTACGGAGTTTGAATACCTTTTACCGAAAATGAGGAAACCGTAAGTGGACATGGAGGAGCCCTTACGGCGAAAATAGGAACAAAATAGACTTTATAATGAGTGCACACCCAGGCATCGTGCAGGATGTGGAAGTGGTTGGTAAGGTACGATGCAGTGAATATAGGATACTATGGTCTCAAATTCGCCTACAATTGAAGAAGGAACGACATAAAATGAAACGCCAAAAGCCAATTAATGAGCTAGCACTGAGAGGGAAAGTACAGGAATTGAGAGTCTCGCTTCAGAACAGGTTCTCAGCTCTTAGTGAGCAAACCGCCTTACCATAGATACAATGAATTATAATCTAACGAGTATCATTACGGAGTGTGCAATGGAAGTTTGAGGCAGGGTAGTTGGACAGGATACTGGCAAACTCTCCGAGGAAACGAAGAATCTCAATAGGAAACGTCAAATCATGAAACTACAACAGACAAAATAGAACTGGCAGAGCTTTTGAAGCATTAATAGGCGTAAGGTATGCGATGTAAGAAGGTACAACATGGAGAGAATTGAACACGCTCTGGAAAACGAAGGCAGTGTGAAAGCTGTGAAGAGGAAACTTGGGATAGTCAAAAATTGGATGTATGCACTAAGGGACAAAGAAGACAAAATAACTACTGATATGGATAGGATAGTTAAAATAGCAGAGCAGTTTTACAGAGATCTGTACAGTAGCCGGGACAACCACGACCATAATACTATAAGAACTAGAAGTAACCCAGATCAAACGCCACTAGTAATGATAGAAGAAGTCAAAAAAGCTTTGGTGAGCGCGCAAAGAGGCAAATTGGCTGGTGAGGATCAGGTAACATCAGATCTGCTGAAAGATGAAGGGCAGATTGTTTTAAAAAAAACTAGCCACCCTGTTTGCAAGGTGTCTCTTCACGTGAAGAGTACCAGAGTCTTGAAAGATTGCTAACATCTTCTTAATGCATAAGAAAGAGGATGACAAGGACTTGGAGAATTACAGGCTGACCAGCTTGCTCTCTGTAGTATACAAGTTATTTACAAAGGTAATTGCTAACAGAGTAAAGTAAACATTACAATTTATTCAACCAAGGGATCAATCTGGTTTTTTAACAGGCTACTCAACAATTGACCACATTCATACTATCAATCAGGTGATAGAGAAATGCTCAGAATACAGCCAACCACTATACATAGCCTTCGTTGATAACGAGAAGGCATTTGATTCAGAAGGAATATCAGCAGTCATGCAGACACTGTGGAATAAGGGCGTCGATGAAGCATATATAAACATCCTGAAAGAAATCTACAGGATAGCAACCGATACCATAGTGCTTCATAAAAATATCAACAGAATACTAATCAAGAAGTGTGTAAGGCAGGGGGACACAATCTCCCCAGTACTAATTACCGTGTGCTTACAGGAGGTTTTCAGAAGCCTCGAAAGGGAACAGTAAGTGTTAACAGTTAATGGAGAGTACCATGGTAATTTGCGCTTTGCCGATGACATTGCATTGCTGAGTAACTTAGGGGACAAATTGCAATTCATGATTACAGAGTTAAACAAGGAGAACAGAAAGGTGGGCCTTAAAGTTATACTGTAGAATACGAAAGTAATGTACAACAACCTCGGAAGAGAGCAGCGCTTTGAGACAGGTAATAGGGCACTTCAAGGTGTACAAGACTATGTCTACTTAGGTCAGGTAATACTCGCAGAGCCGAACCACGGGATTGAAGTAACCAGAAGAATACGAATGGGGTGGAGCACATTGGGCAAGTACACTTAAACTAGGACTGGTAGATTGCCACTATCCTTCAAGAGGAAGGTATATAACAGCTGTATCTTGCCGGTAATTAGCTACGGAAGATTAACCTGGAGACTTACAAAGAGGGTTCAGCTTAATTTGAGAACGACGCAGCGAGCAAGGGAAAGAAAAATGGTAGGTGTAACCTTAAGAGACAAGAAGGCAGCAGAGTGGATTGGGAAAGAAAGGGGGGTCAAGGATATCATAGGTAAAATCATGAAAAGGAAATGGACATGAGCCGGACATGTAGCGCGTAGGCAAGACAACCGGTGGTCTATAAGGGTAACTGACTGGATTCCCAGAGAAGGCAAAGGCACGAAAGGGAGACAGAGAGTTAATTGCGCCAATGAGATTGAAACGTTTGCGGGTATAATGTGGAAACGGAGAGCACAAGACCGGGTTGATTGAAGGATCAAGAGAGAGGCCTTTTTCTGCATTGGGCGTAGTCAGGATGACGATGATGATGATGATTATACCTCAATTGACTTGAGTGAACGTTGCTTTTTATGGGGGTTCGAACAATAAAGCTAGCACTTTCCTGGACGTGTTTCTGATGTCGAAAACATACCCACCGTTTGCATAAAAGTACGTAAGAAAAACCACCACAATGCGCTAACATCAACAGCACTAGTTTTAGGGCGCAGAACCTATATATCCAAAACTACGTCCCTGTCTGCTAGAGTTGGATGTATTTTCGATAGAAATGAGCCCCAGATCTACTCGCGTTGTTAATTACCTAGAACATGTTTCCTGTTTGAAAGCCTGTCAGTCTTCTATCTCTTTTGTACATTCCACGTTTAAGCAACTTTCACGTATGAAAGGAATAGTTGTAGTGTACAGTATCCTTAAGGTTTTGTTAAATACGCTGTAGAATCACAAAAGACCAATACGAGCGCATCCGCAATGCTGAGATCAGCCTTTTCTTTAATTTTGATGTCAGAAAATAAAAAGACCCATTCCTAATATACAGATGTCTTGAGCACAGCACTCGAGCTGATAATATAGTGTACTGAGAGAGCCGATTTATGCACCACCATCTAGACTCAGTGGTGCGTCGTGCAATATGTTAAAAGGGGCCTCATCGCGGAAAATTATGGTGTGCCTACCGTACCGATGGTCACTCGGCTAACGTTGGGAAATAATTGTAAGAGGGTCATTTGTTTTATCCGACTGAGAAGGGGCAAGCAGAAGGACTTTTGAAGCGAAGCAGAATAAACGGTACCGTCGCCCTGATAACACGTGGTGTAAACGGTCTCGAATGCATCTAAAAGGACAAAAGTAGCAAAGTGAGCGTATAGTATGAAAAAATATCCTGATTACCAAACATTTATGACAGCGGCTTTCTTCGCGGCCAAATGAGGCACGAGGTAGGTGAATTCATACAAGTAGTTTTGTAATATGCAGTTGCAGAACCACTCCTGTTTTTTTTTGCTTCTGTGAAGTGTTGACTGCCTTATTATGGACACGGTTTCATTCTAATATACACGGGTGTGAGTTTGCTAGGCTCTCCTTCACGAATGAAGCCATCTGTCAAGGCTGTCACGAAGGACAACTTATGGTGGATAATTCAGCTCCACTGAGTATTCCTTTTTACAGGACACTCAATTCATTGGCACTGCGAAAGAGAAACAGCTTAATATTTAGAGGGAGATAATTTATCCTGCGTATACAATTTGCTGAAGAGCTATTTGGGGTGGCGGAGAAGAGCTAGATGAACTAGAAAGACAGGCAGGGACATAGAAAATTATCATATGAAATAAATACTTCACGATTGAATGAAAAATTTGATAAAAACGGAGTGATTTTTTTCTGCTTGGCTGAGAGGCGTGCTCATAGAGTTGCTCAGAGGTAGCATTGAAAGTTCAACTAAACTTTTTTGAGCTGGCTGATTTACATTCATGTCTAATTATAAGTTTGATCGCACACGTTTTTTTAGCGTAGGGCTAAAAACAGCCAAATTACAGTCTTTTGCGTTATCCACAAAGCGCGTGCTTATCGGCGTATAGCTTCCGTGTTAAATCTTGAATTCCTGTAGTTCAGCTCGTTCTCTCCGACTACGAAGCAACCTTCGGAGAACAGAAGTTTTCCCAACTGCTGAGAGGCGGGGACGCAAGAAATTTATTTGCCACTTTTGCCGCGGCAGGATTTCTTGCCAAAGGTTGATTTTCATCTGGCATTTTTTCTTAATAGTAAATATAATTAAAAGCTTGAAATAAAATGCATTCTTTCTCCAAAATATTGCCGGTAACAAATTGGTGAAGAAAAAATGTCTAATTTTTAGCGCTTTTAAAGTATTCATGACGTTTTGTTCCACATTGACAGGAGCCTCTCTCGTATAAGTGTGATTAATGAACGACTCCACTGGTAAAAATTTGAAATGCGCCATATTCATCGTTGTCGCCAGCATGCCAACAACCAAACTCACAACTAACTCAGAAATTACGGTGTCACGTTTCATTATTTCTTTACTTCAAATGCGAAGTATGCTTTTTGTCGCATACTTTAAGGACACCACTACTACGAAGATATTTAGAATGGAAGGAATTCCAGAGCTGCACTGTGTAATGCGTCAGCCTCTTCGTACGTGACTCTCGGGCGTTGTCGAGAGGAAGCTTAGAAGAATTGATTTTTTTTCTTACCGGAGTCGAAGGCCCGGACGCCGGCTCCCATCAAATCAATATTTGGTCTCTGGTATATTCTATTACGTTGCTCATATAGGCAGCCGGCAAGAACGAGTGCCGCGACTGATAATGTCGCCTGCCACGCTTCAGAAAGGTCAGCGTAATTCCTGTTTACGCGTGGCGACATAGGGTGCGATATTATTTTAACTTCTTCAGCCTTTCAATAAGGCGGCGTGACGCTTCCTTACTCTGCTGTTTTCAGAATTTTCTCCAGCATGAATCTCACCCACTAAGTTGTAAACACAAATTTACAAGATTACACGGCGGGACTGTATGGAACTCCAGAGTATGGCGTTGACTTGTTGCCTACAAATTTAGGCATTTCGGTGTAAGTTCTGCACGCTTGTCACACTTAATTTGGGTTTTTTCGAGCTGTAGAAGAAAAGCTCGTCGTACGTTGTGTGGTGTCGCAGCATATATCGCGTGTTTCAGAAGCAATGTGTTCACATAATAATTAATGCACAATGCACAACACAAATGAACTTATTTGCTCATTTAAGCTTTCTTGGGGCCAGGGTTAACTTTACACAACCATTTGTTTGTTTCACGAAGCCTACACGTAGCGCTATTGAATATTGAAATGCTTGTTATGTATAGAATGCTATTTTTTGCAGAAGTTCCTCTCACTCTAGACAAGAATCACACAAACACGGCATGTGTATACTGCATTGCCAAAGTTAAGACAATGTATTTATTTAGTTTATTATTTTTTCGTCAATAATTCAGAAATCTTGAGTCATGCATCTTTGCAGGACGACAGGACTGCCGGGTGCTGACTTCGCGCCAAATTCATGACCTTACGATAACATTGGGGACAAAAATTTTTTATTCGTGTCATGGCTCCTTTGGCGGTTTTAAACTTTTATTTCGACGCAATTAGGTGTGTTCTTTTGTATTTCTCAGAGAAATAGTAAGCAAGCTGAACAACTAGCCTTCGTTTTGAACTTTTTCTGAAGTGTTGATCGATGTATTCACATGTCTTGCTCCCCGTCAACAGCCTGGTATACACCCATCAAGACAACTCAACACAAGACTGGTGCGCCTCCAAAGACAGAGCCACTGAGCCCTCCTTCTTCCTCAATTAAACTTCAAGACACCTCAACACAATACTGGTGCGTTTCCAAAGACAGAGCCACTGAGCCCTTCTTCTTCCTCAATTAAACTTCAAACCTTCAGTGGGAGATTGGCGAGGAATGGGATAGTTTTATGAAATTGTATAAGTTCAAAAACCAAAAATTAATACCAGCAAAACAAAAATAAAGTGATAAAGTTTGACTTTGCCTTTTGGCTAGCAGGTTTGTTCAAGCTACCTGCCACTGACGCTGACGGTACGAGAAGTTGCTAATGCTAATGCACCACGAGTATTTGCGTGTAAACTTGCCAAAAAATATCCGCAACAAAACGAAAGTGTACTGGCAGTACGGTGGCTACTAAACATTGCATACCGCGACTTGTTTCTATAGACGATAAAGTTTTACCTATTGACTCATTCGCTGAAATGTTCTAATCTTACTCTGTCTCTGGCGATAGCTCCGTTTCGTCCAGATAGTCAATACGAAAGGCCCACGGAACTTAAAAGTCTTTCAATTATTTGCAGCTTGCTTATTGCTTGAAGAACGTGCAAGTGAAGGAAATAACTATGCTTTTATTTCTATTTTGCTGCTGACTCAAAAGGATAATATTCGTTGCTGAAATATAAAAGATACTGCTATAATAAATCTCTTCAATATTTCAAGTAAAACACTGGCGATAAGGTTCTAGGGCTTGGCTACTTTGATTACTTTCAACCCAATGACTGGGTTCTTTTGAAATCGATATCCGACGGCAATACTGCTGGACGACTAGCTCAGATTGTCGAACAATATACCGGACTTAATATTCACGTATAGGGACTAGCCTTTTTAACGGCAGCAAAAATAATTCGCACTATATTAGTATGCCGAGTGCCTAATTATTTTGCTGAGTCTATGTTCAAAACAATTGTTTATTTTTGGGTGTGGAGCATGCCCACTTGTTAAACCGAAAATACCCGGCATCCAGAGTATGGTGCCATGAAACATGCTTTAAAAATTAGAAGTATAAAAATACATTGAAAGGCATCAGTACTAAATCTAGTACGGTGCCGCAATGTTAAGTTTAGTATACCACACATTACTCGCGTCCTGCTGAGTCACTTTGGCGCCTTGTTAAAGAAGCCTAGGGGTAATGATTTTTTTCTTCAATTGATCAAAGAAACATCCATACTTTTCTTTTCAAGTTATATTACTAATATTCATGCCCATCATGTGGACAAACAGCAACACTCGCACACATGCTCAGGGAGTGTAGAACAACTCCTCCCGACTCTACCTCAAGCAAGTTGGAAAGGTCCCTTAGGAGCTCACTTCTCGCCGACCAGCAATGGGCCATCCAGCAGGCCCACGAAGCGGCCGCCAGGTACTCGCTGTCGGTCCCTACGTGGGAGACGCCCGCTACGCGCTAAGCGCGTCCTGCAGGACTGAAATAACGTTTTTTCATTCCGTTCCATATTAGTTCAAAATGTTTTAGTTAATCCTTCTTTTCTGATAATGACAAAGTTCCACTGATGAACAGGCAAAGGACTACAGCAACGCAAAGTGAAGAGCGCATGTCGCAACTCTAAGAATAATAAGCAAGGTTGGGAATATATAGTTCTACTTTATGTTTATGAAGTAGATATTTTGTAAAAACAAGAATATTTCATTAACAGTCCAGAAACAAATCGTCCGATCAGACCGGATCAAAATACTTGCAAGCTGCCAATGTTCAAAGGGTGAAATTGAACGACAAATAAATAGGTATCAGAAAAGCTGCAGAATGAATGGCTACGCCAGTGAGAGTGCATATAGTCTTTACCGTGTGCCTTGACGAGCTTTCAAGGGCGTGGAAGGGCATGAAAATGCTAGGAAGCATCACAGCATAATAGCCTATAAAGAAGGGCGCGGAGCAAGCTACTCGTATCTCTTTTGATATTGCCACATGGTTTGCTTGGGTGAGATCGAAGAGTGAAAGAGGACAAAGACGATCCCTCTGAGCCGCTGCTTGGCTAGTCGACTAAACGAGCCCATTGTATCAAGTTTTGTCGTGAATAACGTGACAAGACTTGTGGAAGCGCTGGGTACAACGTCTCAAGTTCCACCAGATGCCCAAGACCCCGTCCAGTAGCCGGAACACAAACCCTGCACCCGTGGACACTCCTGTTCATAGAGTAAGCCGCCGCCAACGAGGCCTACCGCCTGAGACACCAACCACTGACGCAGCGACTATGACTTCGACACAAGATCCCGTGCAAGCTCCGACACCTTCCACGCCGATCTACTGCACTGTCCAGAACCCGCTCATGCCTAGCCCCTTTCACGGAGAGCAGCATGAAGATGTTGACGACTGGCTGAGTGAGTTCGAACGTGTCGCAGCGATCAATTACTGGGATGATGCCGCGAAGCTCCGGAACGTGTACACTTGCCTAAAAGACGGTGCCAAGACGTGGTTTTTGAACAGGGATGATGTTCTGACACCTTGGCGCGAGTTCCAGCGTCGCCTTCTGGAGACCTACAGGAGTCCCGACCACCGCGAACGGGCGGAGCGTGCACTACAATCACGCATCCAGATGCCCAACGAGACTGTTTCGACGTACGTCGAGGACATGACATGGCTTTTCAAGCGAGCGGATTCTGCTATGGCAGAAGAAAAAAAGTTGCGCCACCTCATGCGTGGTGTGAAGGAACAACTTTTTGCTGGTTTGGTGCGTAGTCCCCACAAAAGTGTTGCTGACTTCCTTACTGAAGCGGCAACAATGGAGTGAGTACTGCACCAATGTTTTGCTCTGTTTGACCGTCAAGTGAATGCTGCCTCAACTCCCGAAATTTTCGCCACCCCTGGGAGCAAGAGCCCCGAATGGATTCGCGAGATCATTCGATCTGTCGTCCGGGAAGAAATGGAAAAGATGTACGGGACAAGGCAAATCGATGTTGGTTCTATCACCAGTGTCATCCGTGGCGAGGTCCAGCAGGCGCTGCACGCCCATCTTTTTTCGCCCACGTCGGTTGATCCGGAAACGGCTCCTGTGTCTACTGACAGTCTCCGTCGTACGTACGCGGAAGCCTTGCGATCTGCCCCTCCTCTTTCTGGTCAAGGAGTCCCGACCCAGCCAGTGCCGCACGTCCCGATCCAGACAGTGCCGCACGTCCCGATCCAGACAATGATGCCGTCAGTCGCGATTCAGTTAGCGCACGCTGATTTGGACATCGATAGTCGCCGTGCACCGACGCGCAAGTCTGATCTCTGGCGTACGCCAGACAGACGACCCCTCTGCTATCATTGCGGTGAGGCAGGTCACATTTACCGCGAATGCCCTTACCGGAAACTTGGACTGCGCGGATTTTCCGTCAATTCCCCTCGTCCCCAAATCGGTGAAAGGCCAAGGCATATCGAAGAGTATCTCACGCAACAGTGTGCACCCTTTACACGACGGCAATCGTGGTCACCATCTCCGAGGAGACCCGCAGCCACTGGGCCACGTTTCGGGGTGACGGTACGGAAACGCTCCCCGAGCCCTCGTCGGGAAAACTGAAGGCAGCGGCCTTCGGGGCCAAGGTCGTTGGGACTCAAAGTGCGGAAGACCTCCCATCGACGCTTGCACGCAACGCCGAAGGCATTTCGTCAGAGAATAATCGCATTATTGAAGAAACGCCGACATCCACATCTGAACCTAGTGACCGCGTGTCGCTCGACATACCTGTTCTGGTTGACGGTCTTCAGGTCAGTGCATTGGTAGACACTGGTGCAGACTATTCAATCATCAGCGGGAGGCTAGCGAAAGATCTGAGGAAAGTGATCACGCCGTGGAATGGAACGTGAATTCAAACAGCTGGAGGACACGTTGTAACACCGCTGGGTCGCTGTACCGCAAGAGTGAAAATTCGTGCGTCAACGTTTGTGCTCAGCTGCCTCGTTCTTCGCGACTGTTCGCGTCAGCTGATAATCGGCATGGACTTCCTTCGGGAATACGGTGCCATCATAAATCTCCGTGAGCTGATCTTGACCTTCTCGACTCAAGGAGCAACAGATCGAGACGCTGATAACTGCCGTAGACCTGCGCTGCGTGTTGCTTACGACAGTGTGACGCTACAACCCCGAGCAACTGTTCCCATCGAAGTCACTTGTGAAGACTTCCAAGACGGCGACGTGGTGGCTGAAAGCAACCTATCGCTTCTGTTGCTCCAAGGTGTATGCGCCGCCCGAAGTGTTGTGCGCGTCCGTGACGGACAGTCAACGATACTAGCTACGAAGTTCAATTACGAGCACCGGCATCTTTTTCGCGAAACCACCCTAGCTTATGGAGACCCTGTTGCCGACGTCACGGAGTGCTTCGCGTCCGAGGAAACGCATGATGATGAGGAATTTCTAGATCGCATCGACAATAATTCGACGCTGTCAGACGAGAGAAAGGCTGCACTTCATGACCTTTTAAGGGAGTTTTGATTTTGCTTCGCCTCTTCTTCTAAAGTCCGTCAAACACACCTCACGAAGCATCGAATTATTACCGACGATGACGTCCGCCCCATCCGGCAGCAGCCTTATCGCGTTTCTGCCAAAGAACGCGTGGCTATTCAGACACAAGTGAAAGATATGCTCGATGACGGGATTATTCAACCATCCAGCAGCGCTTGGTCCTCACCAGTCATTCTAGTAAAGAAAAAAGACGGAACGCTGCGATTCTGTATTGACTACAGGATGCTTAATAGCGTCACAAAAGAGGACGTTTACCCGCTTCTACAGGTCGACGACTCCCTCGACAGGTTACGACGCGCGAAGTATTTTCCGTCCATCGATCTAAAGAGTGGCTATTGGCAAATTGAAGTGGATGAACGAGGCCTAAAAAATCTGCGTTTGGGACTCCAGAAGGAATTTACGTATTCCGAGTTCTTCCCTTCGGCCTCTGTTCCGCACCAGCCACTTTTCAGAAGATGATGGACACAGTTCTCGCTGGCTTGAAGTGGCAAAACTGCCTTGTCTATCTTGATGATGTGGTCATCTTTTCCGAGAGCTTCGAAGAACATCTGAAGCATCTGAGAAAGGTTCTGGAAGCCATTCGCACAGCTGAACTCACGCTGAAACCCCAAAAATGCCATTTCGGCTATGAAGAGCTGAAATTTCTGGGACATGTCATTAGTGCGGATGGAGTGCAACCTGATCCAGACAAAACTGCTGCTGTCGCCGCCTTTCCTGTTCCATCAGATAAAAGAGCAGTACGCCAATTCCTCGGCTTGTGCGCGTATTATCGCTGATTTATTGCCAACTTCTCGAAGATACCTGAACCTGTTACGCGACTCACCCGAGATGACGTGCCCTTTACTTGGGGCGCAGAACAAGATACAGCGTTCACAGAGTTACGACAGAGAATGCAAACAGCCCCTGTTCTTGCCCATTTTGATGAGGATGCTGCTACAGAAATTCATACAGATGCCAGCAACGTCGGACTTGGCGCTGTCCTTGTACAACGACACGGCGGCGTTGAGCATGTGATAGCTTACGCCAGTCGTACTCTTTCTCGAGCCGAGACCAACTATTCTACGTCAGAAAAAGAATGCCTCGCAGTCGTGTGGGCGACGACCAAATTTCGGCCTTACCTCTACGGTCGTCCCTTCAAAGTGGTGACTGACCACCACTCGCTCTGCTGGCTGGCAAATCTCAGAGATCCATCCGGCCGTCTCGCACGGTGGAGTTGGCGTTTGCAGGAGTTCGATATTACGATTGTGTACAGGTCAGGGCGCAAACACGAAGACGCTGACGCGCTTTCTCGAGCACCTGTGGGGCACCTGCTGTCAGGGGCTCCGAAGATGAAGATGCCTTTCTCAGAGCAGCTAGCGACTCCGAATTTATGTCAAAGCAGTGCGCAGACGACGAATTACGCCCAGTCATTGATTACCTGGAAGGCCGCAACTCTCAGGTCCCTCAACACATTGCTCGCGAACGGTCCTCTTTTCGTCTAAGAAGAGGCATTCTTTACAAGAAAACACCCGTGGTAGCGACAGAGCCTTCTTACTCGTTGTTCCTACCGACATGCGTGATGAGATCCTCCTTGCGTGCCACGACGAGCCCACGTCAGGACGTTTGAGCTATTGGCGAACTCTCGCCAGAGTACGCCAACAGTATTACTGGCCGCGACTATCAACTGGTGTACATCGATATGTGAAAGGCTGCCGCGAGTGCCAGCGCCGCAAGACTCCGCCTGTGAGACCCACGGGCCTGCTCCAGCCGATCGCACCACCACGGACACCGTTTGACCTCTTGGGAATGGGCCTTCTTGGGCCCTTCCCTTTGTCGTCCTCTGGGAACAAGTGGATTATAGTTGCGACAGATTATCTCACGCGTTATGCTGAAACAAAAGCGTTACCCCTTCACATGGCCTCTGAAGTCGCGCAGTTCTTCGTGCACCAAATCGTCCTACGGCATGGTGCCCCGTCATGCGTGATTACAGACAGAGGGACGTCGTTTACAGCACGAATGATGGAGGACTTTTTTAAACTGAGCTGCACAAGTCATCGAAAAACAACGGCTTATCCCCCGCAATTCAATGGACTGACAGAGAGGCTTAACAAGACCATAGCGGACATGCTGTCAATGTACGTGGACGTACAACACAAAGCCTGGGACGAGATTATTCCATACATCACGTTTGCTTACAATACGGCAACGCAAGAAACAACGCGATTTCCGCCTTTCCGACTTGTTTACGGACGCAACGTGCGAACCATGCTCGATGCTATGCTTCCGCGCGACCAAAGCAATGAACTTGCTCAAGATTCTGAGCAATACACTCAATACGCCGAAGAAGCTCGTCAGCTAGCTCGCATAAACACGAGTCACCAACAAGATGCAGACGCACGGCGTTACAACCTCCGCCATCGAAATGTCACCTACCACCCTGGGGACCGAGTGTGAGTGTGGATCCCTGTTCGGTGACCAGGCTTATCCGAAAAACTCCTAAGCCGTTATTTTGGACCATACAAGGTTCTTAGACGAGTCACAGATGTTACCTACGAGGTATTTCCGAACGGCGCAGCGTCTTCTCGTCGACAGCTTCGGCCCGAAACCGTGCATGTCGTTCAGCTGAAGCCCTACTTCACACAGTAGCCCTTGTGGTTTCACGTGCTACGACATGCCGTGACTTTGCGTTGCTGCTGCTGTTTGTGTTCTCCTGTGTTCTTATGCCTTTTCTTTTTGCGCTTGGCGCAAGCGTTGACGAAACTTCCTCATTGGCGCTGCGAGTACTGACACTCTCCCTCTTTTGGTTCTCTATATCTGCCTGTGAGTACCTTCATTTTTTTATTTACGAGCATCGAGTCGATGCTTTCAAAGGGGGGGACTATTGCCACATGATTTGCTTGGGTGAGATCGAAGAGTGAAAGAGGACAAAGACGGTCTCTGAGCCGCTGCTTGGCTAGTCGACTAAACGAGCCCGTTGTATCAAGTTTTGTCGTGAGTAACGTGACAATAAGCGATGCGGATGCAAGGATTCCTGGCTTGGCTACCATTAAGGAGGAAAACCAAAGACCATGCTTCTTACAATTAACAAATCTGAGAATACGGCAGAGCCGAATGACGCCATGAAAGGCCGTGGGCGTTATCCCAAGGGGATACTCAGACCAAAAGACTACTTGGTTATCAATATTCAAACATTCATAGAGGCAGGCATGTTTGCTGAGGGAGGCGGACTTACGTCATGGCTATAGCGTTCGTCACGTGTCTCTTTATGTTGATTTCTTATTTTTTGTAATTTTTACAATTACATCTTTTTGTATTTCTGTGTCACTACTTCTCTTGTATTTATGGTGTTTGGCTGGATTATGGGACAAGCTCACCTAGCACGGCAGCTGCTCTGTGTTCTGTCTTAGTCAGTTGCTCTTTCTTTTTTTTGCCTGCTACGATGAGCTAAAGCGGGTGCTTTGGGACTTACAACGCATGACTTCACCAGAATTATAATCAAGAATGCTGTGTGGTATAACCGCTGGACTTTTCAAGACGCAGAAGTATATAGAAAGTATGCCAATTTTGTGACAGCATTGTGGTTTTAAAGTTGACGTAGCAACAAGATGTGTTGATCATTTAGGGCGGTAAATGAAAAAAATAGCCTAGTCACAACCAATTGGTACACGAGTGAAAGCCTGCACTTCTTCGAAAAAAATTGGTATATTTTATAACTAAATACTACCCTTTTGCTCGATTCAAAAGGGGATCACTTCTTAGTAAAGGAAGGTTGTAAAATACAAGTCAGTAAAATTTGTTACCACGTCAATGGAGGAATAGCACTAACATCAAATGTTTAGTCTATCACTAAGTAGTTAAACACCACGTTTGCGCCTTAGTAACTGTACCAACTAGAAATAACCACCTACACGTTTACTCCACTTTTGTGTACACATCTGTGTTCAATGTCATAATAGTTTCAATCTTTTGTAAAAAGCATATGGGAGAAAAAGCTTTCAAAAAATAAAATGGCATCGTCCACGTTCACTCATCAAGGTGTGCTAATTACTTGAAAGAATTAGCAGGGTAAATATACAAAACAACAATGTAGATAACTGCATAGATGCACGACAAACGAGAACACACACAAATGCGCGCACAGATATTGCCTTCTATGTACCCTCTGTCAGCACTAGCAGAAGCTGGAAGGTTATTTGTGATCATACTTTCAATAGTACGCCGTGTACCGGTTATTTATTTTGGAAGTATAGTTGATGATTTTTATACATTCACTTGCGCCCTTCTTCCTGCACGTACAGCCGTGAGCACCTTCACCTGGAATTCCCCGACGCGTGGCCTCGGCTCGCTTGGACTTAGGTCAGTGCCACCAACTGTTGAAAGTGTTAAAACGAGAATTTTAGCTGTAGTTAACGATAGAGGGAGCGCTCGTCGGTTTGACTGGGAAATTTCTGCGCCCAGTCTACCTGACCGGCGGTCTAATGCACTAACTTAGCGTCCCATTTTCGCCGCGTTTCACTCGTGGCTACGTTATCACGCACGCCAACGGCATTCGTTGTCGTATACTCAACTTGACAATGAACCATTGCGTGCGACAGCTTATGCACCTTTCCAGATTGAATTTTCAGCTGCTGCTCAAAACAAATCACATGCATAAAAGCACAACAAACACACGTTTGTGTTGTTTGTAAAAGTTGCACAATAAACAAAATTGAAATGCGCTGGCGTTGTTCATGTTCTGATTCAATAATTTTCAGCCAACGTGAATAAAACTGTTCTCGCAATTTGCTGTTCGGTTCACGCTTCCTGCTCGGTTTACGCTGCATGGCAGATGTGGTCTTGGAGCAAAATATTTGTTCGCATAATAGTACCTTGGATGTAACGTCCCAGAGCCACAATTTTGTAATGAGGGGTGCCATAGCTCAACGCTCCCGAAAATTTTATCAACCGTGGTTCATTACTGTACACCTAAGTGTAAGTACACAGACCTAACATTTCATTTGTGCCTGTTGCACGCAAGGAAGGTGCGTGGATACAATGCGAAAAAACCAAGACCACATCTTCCGTACAGCATGAACTGAACTTGAAGGCGTACTCAGAATTGCGAGAACAGTTCAACTCACGCTGCCTGAAAATATTGAATGAGAGCACGAACAACGCCACCACAATTCAGATTTATTTGGAGTACATTTATTACAAACACCATGAACGTGTGTTTGCTTTGCTTTTTATTCATGCGCTTTGCTTCGAGCGGCAGCTGTGAATTGAAATTTGAGAGCTGCAGAAGTTGTCACACGCTATGGTTCATTTTCTAGTATAATATACAATGAACGCCATAGGCGCACGCGATAACGTTGCCAAGAGGGAAACGTAGTGAAAAGGGGATACCAAGAGAGTGCATTTGACCCTCCAGCTAGGTAGACTGGAAACAGAAATTCATTAGTGAAACGGACGCACGCTCTATCTTGCGTTAACTGCAGCAAGTATATCATTTTTCTGTCATTGTTTCTGCAAACTTCGCGTAACTTTCTAACAATTACTGCATAAGGAAGTGTTGTATCTACAAAACACCTTGCAAGAGAGGTGACTTAGTAGTCACCTATATTCGGTTACAGCCTAAGAATGAATGAAAGCTCCGCCCACAGGAGTCATCTACCAACCCAGACAATATTTTTATTTACACCCCTCTAAGTGTTACGGTTTATTTACGTGATGTCAGGAACTTTCGCGTAGTTGAAGCATAAGACGTGGCCGTTCAAGCGCATGTTCATTTCCATAGTTTTTGGTAAAAAAATTTGCTTCACAAATTCAATCGGAAATTCTGACTTCACTGCTCACCCAAAGGTAAAATTTTAACAATAAACGAGGAACTATTATATTATTAATATGCACAATATTGGCATTATCAGTGAAAAAGTGCTTAGGCTTAGAACGGGAATCACCAATCGTTGCTTCGTTGCAGTGATGAATGACAGGCGCGCTGCCGTACTCGGAGCGGATCAGTTATTTATTGTGAAGTTGTAACCCACTATAGTTACGCGCACTCAGAAAGCTGGTTAGAAACGGCAAAATTCACAGATGCTGGCTAGTACAAGGATGATGCGAGCGTTGTAAACTATGTCTAAAACAACTAAATACTCGCGTTTACCATCACTGCACTTAATTTTTTAAAGAAAAAACTGCTTTACCTACAGAAAGAATTCACTTGTGGAATATATTCCAGTAGACGCACATTGCTTTGTTTCAATCTCGCACACTCAAGACTTACAAAGTTGAAAATTCAGGCTTCGTGTAACTCAGTGGACTCTGTACGAAAACAAAAATATTGCCGTGAGGCGTATTGCGGATAGTGTTGCGCATGCCGATACCGCCGGCACGCGGCCTTATTGTGGTCCAGGATGCACCGCGATTCACCTGCGAAGATCGTGGCCCGCACGTCGACCATTCGTTGATAACGAGATAGCGCCAGACGCTACGGCGACTGTATCTCGGATGGTGAACGCGCCTTGCGTTCCAGTGGGACATTCTGTTCCCCGACGGCCGTCGAACGTGCTGTTCGCCTCCCGCTAAGCCGGTGTGTCTGTTTTTCCTTTAGTGGGCGCAAGTCCGCGAAATAAACGGATCTCCTTCTATTTCTACTAACCTCCCGGTCTCCTGTCCTCGGGCCACCCTCACTCCTAAGTGACATTTGGTGGAGGTGCGGGGTATGCACAAAAACGACCTTAAAACAGCCACTGCAGAGAACGAGGACGCTGAAGACACGGATACTCGAAGCAGTCGCCGCCTCCGAAACCTGCCACCTGAGCTGGGACCGCTACCGGACCCCACGCGACCACGAAAGGACGCTTCCACAGCCACCATGAGCACCCCGCAATCACCTACCCCTGTCATGCTGCAGCAGCCGCGGGTGCCCCCAACTTTCCATGGTTATGCCACTGAAGACCCAGAAGAATGGCTCGACCAATTCGAGCGCGTGGCTACCATAAACAGGTGGGATGAAGAAATGAAGCTGCGATACGTTTACTTTTCCCTGGACGGCCCCGCCAAAACGTGGTATGAAAACCATGAGACCACACTGACCACCTGGGAATTTCTGAAGAATGGGTTGCTCAGGACCTTCACCAGCCTCATGGGAAAAAAAGGACCAGCTGCTGCTAGAATCGAGCACCCAACAGCCCAATTAGACCCTAAACGTGTACATCGAAGAAATGAAACGTCTTTTTAGGCGAGCGGATCAAGACATGACCGAAGACAAAAAGGTCGGATACCTAATGCGAGGGGTGAAGGAGTCGCTTTTCGCCGGTCTCATAAGGAACCCTCCTAAAACAGGCGCCGAAATTACTGAAGAGGCGCACACCATCGAAAGGTTCCTGGATGCCCGGACTCAGCGATACAACCGCTGTTACGCTTCATTTTACGCGAACCCCTTTGGGCCCAAATGCAAGACCACGGACAGCGTGCGAACGCTCCCGGGCCTGTAAACGTATCGGGGGTAGAGGCGCAGAAGTGTATGCCCAGACGCCGAGGAACCTGAGACGCTGCTGCCGCGCAGGTCGTCATGTGCTGTGCGCGAGAACGCGGTGAGCTCATGGCTCATTCGCACCTGGCTCTTGAGTGTGGGAACGCCGGTGGTGTGATCCGTGGCGCGATCAGTCGCGTGATCGGTGGCGTGACCAGTGGCGTGGTAGGTGGTGCGAACACAAGGTGATTCATATTTGGTCATGTCTGGAGGCGCCTGACGTCACACAAGCGTCTGGAACCCTTTAAAACGCGCAGGGAGAGACTGGGTGGAGGAGACTGGATTGAGACTCTGCTGGAACTCTGCTCCTCGGCTTCTTACCTTTGTTTGTAAACTTGAATGTCCACTTTGGTCTAACTATGTAGTATTAAACTCTATTGATTTGCTGTTCTGCGCCGTCTCGCCGGTACTTCCCTTCTCGTCGGTCCTGATGCAAGTTACGAGCACAACCTGCTGACGGCGGTGGTCAAGAGCCACCCTTAACAACTGGTGACAGCGGTGGGATGCTGCAGTCATTTCGACGACTCGAGGGCTGAGCTGCGACACGGATCCACGAGCCGTCTCGTCTGCCAGGCCGCAACCAGATGCAGTGTTTGCGAGGGTCTACGCGGAATTCTTGGCTGTTGAGTGGTGAGTGCGGGGCTTTGTCTGCTGAGTTTTGCCAGGCTTTTTCAGTGGGGAAGCGTAACTGGTAATTCTAACTATTGTTGTCGCCAAAGTGGGCGGCGGCAAGATAGTTGTGTACAGTAGGAAAGGTCGCACTGAACACAGCCATGAATTTGAAGTTGCTGCGTAAAGCGGAGTTATTACAGCTTACAAAGGAGTTGCGTTTGGATGTTTCTGACGCACTCCGGAAACCAGAATTGATCGAGGCTATTAGTGCTCTGGAGGCTGAGGAAGATGAGCTGACGGAATGCCTTGAGATAATTCGAGAAAAGGAAGCCGCAAAAAGACAGGCAGAGGAGCGTAGAGAACAGCAAGAGAAAGAGCGTGAGGAAAGGGAGCTCGAATTAAAACGACTCGAGTTTCAACGTTTGAGAGAGCGCTAGGAACGCGATCACGCGCTCGAGTTAAAGCGACTCGAGGTTGAAATAGAGCGCGTGCGAACGGCAGGGCAGAGAAGCGAGGCAAACAGTGCATGGGTGCACATATCGCTCAAAATGACAGAACTTATTCGCCCTTATAAACTCGGAGAGGACATTGGGTTGTTCTTGGTGAACTTTGAGCGGACGTGTGAGAAGCAGGGGTTCTCCCGTGAGTCGTGGCCGCAGCGCTTGCTCACACTCTTACCTGGCGAGGCAGCAGAAGTAATCGCTCGTTTATCCACTGAGGAGGTCGACGATTACGATAAAGTAAAATCCAGTTTGCTTAGGAAGTACAGGCTGTCCGCGGAGGCATTCCGGCGGAAATTCCGTGAACTGGAGAAAGGAAGGAGTGAGTCATACACTGAATTTGCCTATAAACTGAAGTCAAACATGGTGGAATGGCTAAAGGAGGAGAAGGCCTACGGTGACCACGCAAAGGTTATTGAGCGTTTTTTACTAGAGCAATTCTACAACCGGTTACCAGAGAACATTAGGCATTGGGTGCAAGACAGGCCAGATGTTAACTCTGTAGCCAGAGCCGCAGAGCTAGCAGAGGAATTCGTCACACGTCGGGCTCGCGAAGGCAGTGACAGTGGTCGAAAAGGGGGTCCCGATTTTAGGTTCAAGCCAAAGAGAGGGCCTGTGAAAACGAAGGAAGAGCCTGAAATTGGGAATGCCCGAACCGTAAATACGTCGGAGTCGGAACGGAACACCGAACCTGCGTTAGAACAGCAAAGGAAGCTAGAAGCGAGGAAACCGTTCCTTTGCTATAACTGCCATAAACCCGGTCACATTGCGGCCCACTGTAAGAAACCAAAAGTTGTGTTTCTATCCATCAGTGGTAGGGACGAGAATATCGAGCTTCTCTAACCTTACATGCGCGACCTTGAAGTGAACGGGAAGCCATGCCGCGTACTGCGCGATTCTGTGGCTACGATGGACGTAGTTCACAGCTCATACGTTGAACCGCAAATGTTCACGGGTGAGTGTGCTTGGATCAAGCAGGCAGTAGAGTCGAGCAGTGCATGCCTTCCCGTCGCAAAGGTAACTATCAAAGGTCCTTTCGGCACGCTCGAGAGGGAAGCTGCCGTGTCGCCGGCACTCCCTCCGCAATACCCTTACCTGTTTTCGAATAGATCTGACAAGATGCTGCGCGAGAGAGGGCAGCTGTTTGGGGAGGCAAATATGATAGCGCTAACGCGTTCGAAAGCACGGGAACTCGCTGCGAAGGCAGTTGCCGAGTCCCCTTTAGCTGAAATCGGCCTTACGCAGGACTCCCCAGCAGAGGTCGAACTTGCGCCAGCGTTACAACAGCAGGAGGTCCCATCCGTGGAGGATGAAGCTACGGCACGGGCACCATCAGAAATATTGGAAGAGCATTCCAGAGATTTACTTGTAGCGCCTACGTCGGAAAGCTTACAGCAACTGTTAAAAGTAGACAGCATGGCCTTGAGGAATCAACAAAATAAAGACCCGAGCTTGCGAAACATGCAGAGCAGGGTAAATGAAAAGATAGCCCCGAAAAACATAAGTTATTATGAGAAGGATGGCATACTGTACAGGAAGTATGTTGACATAAGGGGTGTAATGTTTGATCAGCTGGTCGTGCCTCAAGCTTATCGAGAGGATTTACTGCGCTTGTCGCATGGAAGTTCTTGGGCAGGTCATTTAGGCGTCAAGAAAACGAAGGGACGGTTGTTGCAGGAGTATTATTGGCCAGGCTGTTTCCGCGACGCAGAGCGATTTGTAAGGACATGCGACACGTGTCAGCGTGTAGGTAAGCCGGGTGACAAGTCGAGGGTGCCGATGAAGCTGGTGCCTATCATCACAGAGCCATTTCGGCGGCTCGTAGTGGACACTGTAGGCCCACTGCCGGCGACATCGTCGCGGTACCACCACGTGCTGACCGCGATATGCCCAGCGACTAAGTTCCCCGAAGCGGTTCCACTTAAAGAACTTAGCTCTGTGGAAATAGTTAACGCGCTCCTTTCCATATTCGCACGAGTTGGCTTTCCCGCCGAAATACAGTCGGATCAAGGCTCTGTGTTTACTAGTGCTCTTACCACTACGTATTTGGAAAGGTGCGGAGTAAAACTAATTCATAGTTCAGTCTACCACCCTCAGTCTAACTCCGTGGAGAAGCTCCACTCCGTTCTCAAGCGAGTGTTGAGGGCGTTATGCTACGAAAGGAAGACGGCCTGGGAGCTATGTTTGCCGGCTACCATGTTCGCGTTAAGGACTGCCCCGCATGAAGCAACGGGGTTTTCACCAGCCGATCTCGTGTACGGCCGCTCGTTGCGATCTCCTCTTCGCTTGCTTCGAGAATCGTGGGAAGGCCGAGCCGAAGACCCAGTAGTGGTCGAGTACGTTTTGAAGCTACTGGAGCGTTTAAGAAGCGCTCAACGGCTATCAGAGCAAGCCATGGCTAAAGCGCAACATAGGTCAAAGGTGTACTATGACCGCACAGCCAGAACCCGTCGATTGGATGTCGGGGACAAAGTAATGATACTGCGACCGTCGCAGAAAAACAAGTTAGAAGTGCAGTGGTATGGTCCCGCCAACGTAGTTGAAAAGCTTTCTGACACAAACTACGTGATACGCCTGCCCGGAAAGCGAAAGATACAGCAAGTGTATCATTGCAATCTGCTCAAGCCATACCGAGAACGGGAAGCAGTGGTATGCATGATGGTGAAAATCCCCGAGGAGATTCCAGTTGAACTTCCAGGGCTTGCATCAGTCATGAGCGGTGAGGATGGTGAACCACTAATCAAAGAATTAATATCGAAAGCGCAGTTAGAGCTGGAGCAAAAGATCGAGCTCCAGGATCTTCTGAAAGAATTTCAGGACTTATTTGTAGATAGGCCTGGAAGAACCTCAGTTGTTACTCATGACATCGAGCTGACATCCTCAGAACCCGTGCGTAGCAAAGCTTGCCGAGTGTCACCGCGCCAACGAGAGAATATGGATTCCGAGGTGAAGAAGATGTTGGAATTAGGCGTGATCGAGCCTTGTGAGAGCGATTACACTTCGCCCTTAATCTTAGTTGAGGTGCCGGGAAAAGATCCACGCCCTTGCGTAGATTATCGCAAGCTAAACTCGATCACCAAAGATCAGATTTACCCTATACCAAACATTGAAGAGCACATTGAGGGGGTTAGTGGAGCTCGATATATTTCCACGCTGGATCTCGTTCGAGGCTACTGGCAGGTTCCTCTCACCGAAAGGGCTAGCAGATATGCAGCGTTCATATCGCCGTTGGGAACGTTCCGCCCTAAGGTATTAAGCTTCGGTTTGAAAAATGCACCATACTGTTTTTCAAGCCTTATGGACAAGGTGTTACGAGGACTAGGGGAATTCGCTTTACCCTACTTAGACGATGTGGCGATATATTCGTCCTCTTGGTCGGAACACATGACACATCTGCGAGTGGTTCTAACGCGTTTGCGTGAAGCGGGACTAACTGTGAAGGCACCTAAATGCCAACTCGCTCAAGGTGAGGTGATCTACCTAGGTCACATAATCGGACAAGGACGCCTCCGACCTTCTGAGCTCAAGGTGGATGCCATACGCGATTTCCCGCAACCACGCTCAAAGACAGATATCCGCTCATTTCTGGGGGTTGCAGGTTACTATCAACATTACATCCCGAGATATTCGGAATTAGCTAGCGCTTTAACTCACGCGCTCCGGAAAACTGAGCCACAAACTGTCATCTGGGATGACCGTAAAGAGGAGGCTTTCAAAGCATTGAAAGCCGCCTTAACAAGTCAACCTGTGCTGAAATCACCTGATTATTCGAAAGAGTTCATAGTTCAGTGTGATGCTAGTGAGCGAGGCATGGGAGTAGTGTTGTGCCAACGAGGAGAGGACGGTGAACACCCAGTTCTTTATGCCAGTCGTAAGCTGACTGTGCGAGAACAAGCGTATAGCGCAACCGAGAAAGAATGCGCGTGTCTCGTATGGGCAGTGCAAAAGTTGTCGTGCTACCTTGCAGGCTCGAGGTTCATAATAGAGACAGACCACTGTCGTCTCAGGTGGCTGAAGTCCACTTCTTCCAAAAATGGTCGCCTCCTGCGCTGGAGCCTCGTTTTGCAGCAGTATTCGTACGAAATACGGTACAAAAAGGGGAGTCTCAATGGCAATGCCGATGGCTTAAGCCGAAGCCTCTAGGTCATGAATTGGCCTCGATTGTTTTCTTCCTGACATAGGTTTTTGTGTTAATATTTCTTCCGTAGTTTTGGAAGACCTGTGCGTCGTCATGTGGGCAACGAAATTAGGGGTGTGTTTAGTACTTTGTACGAGTAATGAGATTGAGACTTTTGTGTTTAAGGTAAGCCTGGTGGGGCTCAGTGGATACGTGTCTCGCGCTTGCTTCTTCAGTGGCTTTGTTATCCTGTGTTTTCCCGTGGATTGTTTGTTCAGTCGACCGGCTCTACCATGGCGAGGATCTTGCCCTCCCAGAGAGAGGACTTCGTTGTCATCCGGCATCTCTTCGGACACCACGTCGGTTCCAAACTCTTGGCAGGAACGCCGGAAGAACCTGTGGTTTCCCTTCTTACTGATGAAAGACCTGAAGCGGTGGGGTGTGATGATCTCACCACCCGGAGCTGCCTGGCGACCAGCCCCACCGACGAGCCCCTGCGGGGTCGCCCCGGAAACACTTTTGACTGTCGCCATTTGCTGGATTCCATTGTATGGTTCGCCTCCAGCCTCCGGCGAACCTCGAAAACATCAGTGAAATCTGGCGGAACTACCTTACGAGACGGAACAGGGCCTAGAGCCAGGTATCACGTACCGTGCTCCAGGTTAAGAAGGCTACGAGCTTCGACGACTGATCTCTGTTGACAGTGGATGCTGTCCCCTGCCATTCGGGAACTCCATCCGTGAGGGGGCAGTCTGTTACGCTTCATTTCACGCTAACCCCTTCGGGCCCAAATGCAAGACCACGGACAGCGTGCGAACGCTCCCGGGCCTGTAAACGTATCGGGGGTAGAGGCGCAGAAGTGTATGCCCAGACGCCGAGGAACCTGAGACGCTGCTGCCGCGAAGGTCGTCATGTGCTGTGCGCGAGAACGCGGTGAGCTCATGGCTCATTCGCACCTGGCTCTTGAGTGTGGGAACGCCGGTGGTGTGATCCGTGGCGCAATCAGTCGCGTGATCGGTGGCGTGACCAGTGGCGTGGTAGGTGGTGCGAACACAAGGTGATCCATATTTGGTCATGTCTGGAGGCGCCTGACGTCACACAAGCGTCTGGAACCCTTTAAAACGCGCAGGGAGAGACTGGGTGGAGGAGACTGGATTGAGACTCTGCCGGAACTCTGCTCCTCGGCTTCTTACCTTTGTTTGTAAACTTGAATGTCCACTTTGGTCTAACTATGTAGTATTAAACTCTATTGATTTGCTGTTCTGCGCCGTCTCGCCGGTACTTCCCTTCTCGTCGGTCCTGATGCAAGTTACGAGCACAACCTGCTGACGGCGGCGGTCAAGAGACACCCTTAACACCGCCGTTTCCGCTCAGCTCGCTCTACTCGGAACCGATTCGAGGTGGGCTAACCACCAACGATCTGCGGGAAGCTATTCGTGAAGTGGTTAAGGAAGAACTACGCCGATTGCTACCTCCTACCCCCCAGCCCCCCCAAGGAGCATCTCTCTTGGACATAGTGCGTGATGAAGTCCAGCAGGCGCTTGGCTCTTCATCAGCGACGACTCGAACAGAGGCCGAATCAATGACTTACGCCACTGCAGTAAACACTAGGCCACCCCGACGAAACGAGCCCAGTCCTCGACGGTACGCTGCAGCCCCGAGTAGCCGTCCACCCTTACCCGCCCACCCTACATACGAGAGACGCCCGAGCCAAAGTAAATGCGACACCTGGAGAACTCCCGACGACCATCCCCTATGCTTTCACTGCGGTGAGGCCGGCCACATTCTTCGACGCTGCCCCTACAGGCGGATGGGACTGCATGGCTTCTCATCTCAGGCACCACGGCCACGCCCTGGACAACGACCTCCGGCAATCGAAGACTACTTGCGCCATACAGAGTACTTGTCCAGCCGTTCTCCATCACCGCCATCCCCACGCTTCACGTCACCCGAACCGCAGCAACAACGAACGAAGAAGGTCCCCAAGCCCTCGTAGGGGAAACTATAACCAGCAACCTTTGGAGATGAGGTTGCTTCAAGAGGAAAAGCTGAAGCGCTCTATTCGGAACCGATTCGAGGTGGGCTAACTACCAACGATCTGCGGGAAGCTATTCGAGAAGTGGTTAAGGAAGAACTACGCCGATTGCTACCTCCTACCCCCCAGCCCCCCCAAGGAGGATCTCTCTTGGACATAGTGCGTGATGAAGTCCAGCAGGCGCTTGGCTCTTCATCAGCGACGACTCGAATAGAGGCCGAATCAATGACTTACGCCGCTGCAGTAAACACTAGGCCACCCCGACGAAACGAGCCCAGTCCTCGACGGTACGCTGCAGCCCCAAGTAGCCGTACGCCCTTACCCGCCCACCCTACATACGAGAGACGCCCGAGCCGAAGTAAATGCGACACCTGGAAAACTCCCGACGACCGTCCCCTATGCTTTCACTGCGGTGAGGCCGGCCACATTCTTCGACGCTGCCCCTACAGGCGGATGGGACTGCATGGCTTCTCTTCTAAAGCACCACGGCCACGCCCTGGACAACGACCTCCGGCAATCGAAGACTACTTGCGTCATACAGAGTACTTGTTCAGCCTTTCTCCATCACCGCCATCCCCACGCTTCACGTCACCGAACCACAGCAACAACGAACGAAGAAGGTCCCCAAGCCCCCGTAGGGGAAACTAAAATCTGCAACTTTTGGAGGTGAGGTTGCTTCAAGAGGAAAAGCTGACGACCTTCCACCGACGACCATATATGACGACAGCACATCATCCACGACGACGACAACGCACAACAACCCAAGCCGTGAGACGAAGCAAAACAAAGCAACAAGACGAAGCCGTGACCCGAACCCAAAACCAACGCGCAACTCCAGCCCACGTGCCACCGATTTTGAAGTATCTATCGATGGCCACCCGGTAACTGCCTTGATTGACACAGGAGCTCACTACTCGGTCATCAGCGGGCCATTGACAGCACAACTGAAGAAGGTTAAGACGGCTTGAGACGGCCCGCAGATCCGCACAGCGGGAGGCCACATCCTAACCCCTTCAGGGCAATGTACTGCAAGGGTGACATTCGATGGTCACACATATCTTGCCACTTTCTTGGTGCTCCCACAGTGCTCCCGTGACGTCATTCTCGGCATGGACTTCTTGACTCAACATCACGCGGTTATTGACCTGGCGTCCAGATCCATCAAACTTTCCTCGGATGAAGCCATAAACTCATACTCGGCACCACATAATCGCGCAGCCCTCCGTGTGCTCAAGAATGACGTGAGCGTCCCACCCCGATCAACGACCCTAATCCCCGTAACCACTGGTACTGCCGAAAATGCTCATAGCATCGTCGAAGGTAACATACAGCTTTTGCTTGGCCGTGATATCGCAATCGCAAGAGGCATTATGGCTTCCGGAATGGACAGGGCCCAGTGCTGCTAACAAATTTCAGCCAAGAACACCGTCACCTGGCCAAAGGCACGACCATTGCGTTTCTCGATGAAATCGTGGAAGTCAGTGACTCTCGCCCCCTCGAATCCACCGACCATCACCCCACAGACCCACAACTCGCAGCTGTCATTCGACATTAACCCTTCCTTGCCTCAATGCAAGCAGCAACTGCTCCAGAACCTTCTTCGACGTTATGACGACTGTTTCGCCACTTCTTCACAGGTCCGACACACTTCTCTGGCAAAGCATCAAATTATAACACAAGAAGACATCCGCCCTCTCCATCAAAGCCCTTATCGTGTGTCGGCATGTGAACGTCAGGCCATCCGAGAGCAAGTTGAGGAAATGTTACACGACGATGTAATTCAGCCATCGAAAAGCCCATGGGCGGCACCAGTCATCCTTGTCAAAAAGAAAGACGGAAGTCTTCGGTTTTGCGTCGATTACCGACGGTTGAATAGTGTAACCAAGAAGGACGTGTACCCTTTACCAAGGATCGACGATACCCTACATCGTCTTAGTGATGCAAGGTACTTCTCGTCCATTGATCTGAAGACAGGGTATTGGCAAATTCAGGTTGATGAAACAGACCGAGAAAAGACCGCCTTCATCACGCCGGATGGATTGTATGAGTTCAAAGTGATGCCATTTGGACTTTGTTCCGCTCCAGCAACCTTCCAGCGTCTAATGGACACAGTACTGGCAGGTCTCAAGTGGCAAATATGTCTCGTATACCGGGACGATGTGGTCGTCTTCGCCTCTAACTTTAGCGACCACCTGAGAAGGCTCCGGATGGTACTGGACGCAATTAAATCATCAGGGCTGACACTGTAGCAAGAAAAATGCCATTTTGCCTATGAAGAACTACAGCTCCTTGTCCATGTTATAAGCAAAGATGGCGTAAGACCACATCCCGAGAAGACAGCCGCTATCGCACAGTTTCCTCAACCGCAAGATAATAGAGCAGTGCGTCAGTTCTTAGGACTGTGCGCCTATTACCGACGCTTCGTCAAGAACTTCTCACACATTGCTGCCCCTTTGACGCAGCTCACCAAGTCGGACGCCCACTTCGAATGGAAAGCTGAGCAACGTGAGGCATTCAAAGAACTTCAACAACGTTTACAGTCGCCGCCTGTGCTGGGTCACTTTGATGAAAATGCCGAAACTAAGATACATACAGACGCCAGCAGCATCGGCTTAGGTGCCGTTCTCGTTCAGAAGCACAAGGACTGCGAGCGCGTCATCGCGTATGCAAGCCGCTCACTGTCGAAAGCGGAAGTGAACTATTCCACGTCTGAGAGGGAGTGTCTTGCGATAGTATGGGCCACATCAAAATTCCACCCATACTTATATGGCAGACCCTTCAAGGTCGTAACGGACCATCATGCGTTGTGCTGGTTGGCCGTTTGAAAGACCCTTCTGGCCGCCTCGCTCGATGGAGCCTACGGCTTCAGGAGTTTGACGTGAAGGTAGTCTACACATCTGGTCGTAAGCACTCCGACGCAGACTGCCTCTCAAGAGCCCCTGTCGGCGCACCACCAAGCCATGAAGACGACGATGCCTTTCTTGGGCTTATCAGCAGCAGCACCTTTGCATTACAGCAGCGCTCAGACCCGATCCTACAACAGTTGATCAACTACATCAAAGTAAAGGCCTCCATACCGCCTGCACTGTTCAAGCGTGGGATATCCTCCTTCTGTGTGCAAAAATGGGGTGGTAGTTAAAAAGAACTTCGCACCGAATAAGGCAGCTTACCTTCTTGTGGTCCCAAGCAGCCTCAGAGAAGAAATTTTACAAGCGTTACATGGCGAACCCACTGCAGGCCACCTTGGTTTTACACGCACACTCCACAGAATTCAAGAATGATACTACTGGCCCCGCCTCTCCTCAGATGTTGCACGGTACGTCAAGAGCTGCCGCGAACGTCAGTGCCGGAAGAGACCTCCAACAAAACCAGCTGGATTTCTCAAGCCAATTGAACCCCCGTCGAGACCATTTCAACAGATTGGTATGGACCTGCTTGGACCTTTCCCCACGTCAACATCCGGTAACAAGTGGATCATAGTGGCTACTGATTACTTTACCCGATACGCTGAAGCTAAGGCCCTCCCGAACGGCACAGCCGTAGAAGTTGCCAAATTTTCGTCGAATCAATTCTCCTCCGTCATGGCGCACCTGAAGTACTAATAACAGACAAGGGAACGGCGTTTAGGCTGACCTTACTCAGGCAATCTTACATTACAGTCATACAGATCACCGAAGAACAACTCCGTACCATCCGCAGACAAATGGTCTCACGGAACGCTTGAACAGGACCATTGTCGATATGCTCGCTGTGTACGTGGACACAGAACACAAGACCTGGGACTTGCTTCTGCCTTACGTGGTCTTCGCCTACAACACCACGGTGCAGGAGACCACTAAAAGGACACCATTTAATCTCGTCCATGGGAGGGATGCCGTTACTACCCTGGACGCCATGCTGCCTAATGTCACCGATGAAAACAACCTAGACGTGGCCGCCTACCTTCAGCGCGCAGAAGCCCGGCAGCTTGCTCGTCTGCGCATAAAAGACCAACAGCGAAACGACGCAAGACGCTACCACCTGCGGAGACGCGATTTAACATACAGGCCAGGTGACAAAGTCTGGGTTTGGACGCCCGTTCGCCGCCGAGGATTAAGCGAAAAAGTCATGCGCCGTTAATTCGGCCCATACAAAGTCACCCGTCAAGTGGGTAAAGTGGACTATGAAGTGGTCCCTGATGGGGCTAGCTCATCCCAACGACGCCGCGCACGACAAGAAGTGGTACACGTCGCCAGTTTGAAGCCCTATCATGCGCGCTAAAGGAGGCTCCCTGTTTGCATCTCTTGTTTTGTTTATGTGTGCGTGATTCATGCTTATTTGCCATTTACTTTCGCACAGGCTGTCCTTTTGTTTTGGTTTTATTTTAAACAAAGCATCGGGTCGATGCTTACGTGTAGGAGGGGAGCAATGCCGCGAGGCGTATTGCGGATAGTGTTGCGCATGCCGATACCGCCGGCATGCGGCCTTATCGTGGTCCAGGATGCACCGCGATTCATCTGCGAAGATCATCGTCCGCACGTTGACCATTCGTTGATAACGAGATAGCGCCAGACGCTACGGCGACTGTATCTTCTTCTGTTCTGTTCCCCGACGGCCGTCGAACGTGCTGTTCGCCTCCCGTTTAAGGTCCCTAGATGAAACAAGTTTCCAAGGTAGCGACACCCTCCCTTTTCCTCCTCGCTTATTTGCCTGAAGCACACCCTAGAAGGTTGAAAACTTTCATCCAAAGCGAATGTTTGGGTTCTGTTGCTACGGTGAATAGATGTAAATGAAACAAAATGGAACGAAATAAGACGTAGAATAAACAGTTACCTTTATGAACATAAACGGCACAACACAAGAGCAAACAGGATGTGCGTTACTCAACCGCAACGTTGTGCAGTTCTATACTTTACACCACTAGCCATGGCGTCTCGCGTAGTACATTTTAGTTCCACGGCCGTGGTATTTCGTCCAGTTCTAAGTAGTCCACTTCTCCGATTGTGTTTTGTTCGTGTTGTGACACTGTGAACGTGCTTCTTGCTGGATCCTGTAAGTGGCCACAGGGCGTGACGTTGTGACGATTGATTACAACCGGCTTGTGCACACGCAAGAAAAAAAAATACTACGACCAGACTGGTACGAACGCTCGTCCAGCAGCACTGCGATGACGTTTTTTTTTAAATGTGCCCATTTGGACAATCGTGATGCCAAGTGATTCTGATGCGGTGCTGGGAACTTCCTGAAAAGTGAGAGTTCTACTGGTGTGATGTCTCGAAGCAGCGCGTTTCGGCTCAAGCGGGAACTGGTCAAGAGTGAAATGTTTCTGAAGGTGCGTTGATTAGAACCTACAGCTGCTCTGTATACGTGCATACCCACATGTATTTTTACCAACTGGCATGCACTAGACACGCATTAGACGCGCGCCTGGCGTTTCAATAAAAACCGACAAGAGAACTCGCTTCGCAGATCCGCGTCGACATACGTTGACAGAGTTGCACGAAAGCATTCGCGTGAAATGGTTCATAGTTGCACTTCATGGTGCGCTTCATCTCGGAAAGCACGAGATATGTTGAAGAGAGCGAAACTATTTTCTGTTGCTTACGGCAACGCAGCATTGCTGAAAAACGCAGATGTTGCATTGAACGAGCATGGCGAAACAATCTTGGTCGACTTAGCGCACACCAAAACGCTCCTCCTCTTCAGTTTATGTTCTGGCTACAATTTTGTCTTCTGGTCACGGCGAGAATCTGGCTGGAGCCATATGCGCATGCGTACTCGTTTTGAACCTTTTGCATAATAATAAATAACACCACCAGCCATTTGCAAGATCACGTGCAAGTAATGCATCAATTACAGACGCGGATGGCAGAGAAAAAGAGGAGTAATCGAGAGAGTGAGGAGGACGGCTCGAGAACAATGAGTGACGCTACCTTGTTTCATCTAGGGCCTTACTCCCGCTAAGCCGGTGTGTCTGTTTTTTCCTTTAGTGGGCGAAAGACAGCCAAATAAACGGATCTCCTTCTATTTCTACTAACCTCCCGGTCTCCTGTCCTTGGGCTACCCTCACTCTTACGTGACAATATGTTATGTCGTTTTGAGGTTTCATGTACGCGATAAACCGTATTAAAATTGCAAAGCATGCTGCAGTATGTTAATACACATTATTTTCAGCGCATGCGGTTATTGCATGATCACAAATTCACAGTCCATCAGTGTTTCAGAGATCTGACCTCCATCTAAAAGCAGCCGCATTGGCATCGAAGTGAGTGCTTAGCTACCTAACGCGGCTATAAATTATCACTTGATAAAATAAGTTATCACTTGATAACAATGATAGCGATTCGCCAGAAAAGGACAACAAAAGATTTATTTCCTCAATTCGTGTGGTGATTCTTTGTGTAAATAAAAATGGGAATACCAAGATTATGCTACCTTATTCTGTCAATGCGATCATCACATTCATAGTGTTTGGCGTTCATTATTTTACCAGACTCAGTCACGTTACGCATCAACAAAGCATGCTGAAACACCGTTTACAAGTTGATAGGGGGCTTGTTAAGTATACAAATAATTTCTTGCATGCATTTCACTTCTGCGTGGGCGAAGCTAATGTGTTGATGACCGTAATGTTCTTACCATTACGATATAAGACACACTGACGGGCAGGTGTTGCGAAATCACCGGAATATTACGGGTCGTGGTCATAATGGCCGCCTGTAGCGTTACTTTGAAATGCCATGAGCGCTTATTTGGAGCAGTAACGTGGAGCCAGGTGGCAATAATGGCTGCACCAGCAAATGTGCTCTGGCTACGCTTGACTGTCACAACGGGTATTGTTTTTTGAGCACGTGTAGGATAATGCAAAATAAAGAAATGTTTGTGGGCATGCCATAGGAAGCCACAATGGAACTCTCGCGGAAGTTTTGATAGGTTGCAACCGCACGTGAAAACGACCTCATCAAGTCACACATTCGTGTCGACAAAGGGCGTAATTTCCGTTCATACGTTGAGCTAGTCTTCCTTTACAATTACGAGCTGAATTAGGTATCACCTGTTTGTAATTTTTGGTGTTCCGTTAACATTCTGTTTGCATATGCATAAAATTTTTTCCCAATTTTTCAGCAAAATTTTTTTTCAACAAATATGGATATGCATTTACGATTTACTAATCTCGAACTATCACTTTACACACTTAAACCAAGTTATATAATCTCAAGTTAAACAAATTGCCACCTGCATTCAAATGCAGGCAACATTCAATTATTTCAGGACAAAAATGTTTGTCGGTCACACACGTTCTACGGGCGACGAATCGACGCACCATTCACAATGAACCTTTTACAACATTCTGAAGAAGCGCCACAATGTTTGTTGCAAAACTTCTTTGGTGAACTGACGACTTCAAATATTCGTTACTCTACGTATTTTCTTCATCTTGCACAGCACAGCTAACCAAAAGCCTGATTCACAGTGTTCTGCACAGCACTGTGGCAATTCGACATGAGTAGCCCCTTACGTAGCGTTTCTCAATCATGGCGTCCACAAACCTATTTATACTATATGTTGGCTATCCGTACAAGGTGCAGCCTCCATTCATGCAGAGAGTATTCCGCCAACAGGACGTCATGAATATGTGGTCATGGGGACATCAAGCGCTACAGGTTACACGTGATATGCTCTGCCTATCGCAGTTGCTGCTGTGATTGCGCTAGCGCTGTATGCTATCGTCCAAAAAAAAGTCTCAGCTCTGGCGAAAAGACGAAACAATGAATGCGATAGCAACGAATTGGAAGGTCACACGCATACTGGCAAGCAGATCGAAACGTGCCCCGCGTTTTCACGCAAAAAAAAAACACGCACGAAACGTACTCACACGTACAGATTACCGCGAATAAGTATCTCAGGTGTTACTTCGCTGGTCTGAAAAGCGCGACCTTCTCACAAAAAATTCCGCCATATCCACGAAGTTAATGATGATGAGTGGGCGAAGCTCCGGAGGTAAACCTGGTAAACCATGAATCCTCTGTACATTTTGCTCACTCGATTTTATTACATCGCTCCCCCTAGCGTACGTCGCCGCACTAAATCGAACGATTGCCTTCAACCAATGACACGCGCCATATGTGACATCATTCCTATTTTATAAGATCTCGCGTCTTTCATCAACTACAAGTACCGCTTTCTAGTTTATAACATCTTGCATCTTTTCATCATCAGCTACTAGTACCACCATCTAGTAAACACTACAAGAACTAAACGAGAGGTGGCTACATACAGGAGACGGTACCGCCATCTAGTGAACACTGCAAGATCTAAACTAGAGGTGGCTACATACAGGGGACGGTACCGCCATCTAGTGAACACTGCAAGAACTAAACTAGAGGTGGCTACATACAGGCTATAGGGGACGCACAGCCCACGCCCTAAGGAGCTTCGCCCCTAAGAGAGGCGGTGCAACAATTGCAGTGACATTTGTGCGCCCAACAACCACAATAGAATCGTTCCGATGAAACTGAAAGGCTAGCCGAGACGTACGATTCTCTCTACTGCAAGATAACCGCGTGCGTTCGAGCGTACACCCCTTTATTCTCTACGTGGGTCAAAGTACGCGTGAGATGAGAGCCGCCGCGTGCTCACTGCGCCATCTTACTAATACTGCTGAAAACACGATAGTCCCCCCCCCGTCTCCCCGAGATGCCCACCAGCAGCCGTAAGTGGTAAATATGAATAGCTTGCGTTTGAACACTGAAGGAGGTACTTCTCGGTGGCTTAATGATTAACGCCTTGCATTTACGACATGGAGGTCTCGCGTTCGATTCCGTGTGCCGGAGTCTTTTTTTCTGAGATTTTTTTCCTTCTTTCGTTTTCACATACACACACACACACACACACACACACATATATATATAATATATATATATATATATATATATATATATATATATATATATATATATATATATATATATATAAGGTACATAGCATCAACGCCGACGTCGACGCCCCCGCTGACGCCAACGGCGAAATCCAGACGAGGGTGTCCAATTATTTGCCATCGCACTAAAAAAACGGTGTACCGACGAGCTGTGTCGCGGTTACTTTCACAGGAACTAACAGACAAAATTAGATACGTTTCTGTTAGATACTAAGCATCTTATGCCGGAGTCTTGTAGCCCTTCCCTGCGGCATCCACTCACCCCCCTTCGCTGTGCATGCGCGTTCATTCCATTCCCTTGTCTTTGCTCTCCTACGCGTCCCCCTCTCTTGCCTCGCAACGCCGATGCAGGCATATATTCTCTGGCGAGTATCTGGATTTAAAAAAAACAAGTGCTCGCCCAGCAGAAGTATTCACTGGCCATCCCGGATATATAGGCATTGGATCTCGACTTCCAAGGTATCGGAGGGAGATTTCTTCTGTGCGTTGTTGTGCAATAAATATTTGGAGCGTGTGGGTTATATAAACGCTGGCGGTGGGTCTTTGTATTCAAATGGAGTGTCCTCTCTCTCTCTCTGCCCACTGTCCGCGATTGAACGTTCCCATTGGAAACACAGGTCCATCAATTCAAGCTTTGCGCCCCTTCAGGTCTCTATCGTGCGCAAGCGCCGCAATAATGGCCGTCGTCAACGCCACCGCTAGAGTAACCGTTAGCGTCCGCTGCTTCGCATCCTCACATGTTGCCCTTTAGCAGGAAATGGCGTAACTTTTTCTGTGAGGTTTCTGTTGACGAATACTGTGGCAATAAATTAGCCGCAAGTGTAACACAAGCGTGCCTCCCAGGCCGGCTCATCAGTTATGTTTTAGAGCAGCTGCTTTTGGTCTAACATAGACGATTAGCTTTGCTAGACGCTCTTTTGTTGTGATATACCGCACCGCATTTATTGTGTGGTGGCAGAGATAGCTTTTAATGCCTGCCGGAATCCTACAGAAATACATGCACTCGTGCTTCTACTGGAAGTGAATTTTTTTCACATAATCTTAATCTGTCCCAGAAGTTGGAGCAACATGAGACACCTGCTACCTTTTTTATTTGTTTTTATAATAAATTTTTCAACACTGTAAACAAGGTCATTGTTATGTTGCATGTACTTTATACACAAGTAAATATTTCTGCATTGACGTATAACAATAACGAGCTGAATTGAAAATATCTACTCACTGTTTCGAATTTCTTTCTCATTTCACCTCACCCCACCTTAGGTGTGATATTAATTATGCATACAACTTATCTATGGTCGAAACTTCTCGGAAGAGACGAGCAGTTCCCGATGGGTGGCGAGACAGTAAAAGTTGTAAAGAAATTTGTCTTATCGGGACGGGTAGTATTTGAGAGGACAAACCATTAGCAAAATAAATATGCGAATAAAGACGGGATAGAGCACACTTGGCAAGCATTCTCATTATTAATGGCATAGTCAGTGACTCTCTCTTAAGAGGATTGTATTTAACAGTTGCATATGTAATGTAATTATCTAAGGAGCATAAGCCTGTAGGCTTACAAAAAATCTTGCCCTGCCGCGGTGTTCTAAAGGCTAAGGTACTCGACTGCTGACCCACAGGTCGCGGGACTGCATCCCGGTGGTGGCGGTTGCATTTTCGATCGAGCTGAAAATACTGTAGGCCCGCGTGCTCAGATTTGGGAGCACATTAAAGAACTGTTCGAAATTGGATGGATACGCTCCACTACGGCGTCTCTCATAATCACATGGTGGTTTTGGGATGTTAAACCCCACAAACCGCACATATCAATCTGTCAATTACGAAGAATGTTAAACTTAAGGATGACACAGCGAGAGTTGGAAAGAAAAATGACACGTGTCGGCTCAGAGAGACAGGAAGAGAGCAGAGTGGTTCAGGCATCACACGGAGGTAAAGATATCATAGTTGAAATCAAGAAGAAAAAATGGACATATGCTTGGTGCGTAGCGCGTAGGCAGGATAACGGCTGGTCATTAAGGGTAAATGACTGGATTCTAAGTGAAGGCGAATGCATGAGATAAAAACAGAAAATTAGGTGAAGAGGTTTGGTGAAGCCCGCACGTATAACATGGCAGCGGAAATCAAAGCACTAGGTTGCTTGGGAAACACAGAAGAAGCCTTTTCCGTCCAGTGGACGAATTTAGGCTGATAATGATCAGATAAAAAAAGCACAACTGCTGGCAGCTGTGCAGTGATGGGAGAACTGACTGGTGAGCTTATTGCGTGGATTATTCTCATTAAAATATTCAGAATTGCTTTCACAGTTTCCTCTCGCTGAAGAGTACGACACAAACGGCTTAAAATCTTGGTGATGGTACTGCACAAGTGCAGTTTGCTGGGCCAGTCGGTATGAATTCATGGTAGTAAGGAGCGCGCAAAAGGAGACGATGAACCCACAAAAGCAAGTGACAGAAGAAGCGCGTGTGGGGCGTCCTGTGTGCGCAGGCTGGTTTTTCACGCTGTTTTAGCGTGGATCGTACTCCATAAGCGCGGATAACTGGCGCTTTTTTATACTATAGCAGTGTGCTATTGTATAAAAATACGGAAAACTAGCAGTAGACAGTTTTGCCAAAAGCAAACTAGAGAGCTTAAGAAAGAACTTCTAAATATTCAATTTAATTGCATGAAAATGTTCTTTTGCCCAGTCACAGTCTTTACATTTTTTCCCTAACTGCTGCATTACAATGAAGTGCTGTCTTATATCTGTAAACCTAAAGGTTAAGCATGGCCTGACATTACGCATTATCAGTCCTGTGCAGTCGATTGAGGCTGTTTAGTTTCTTACGTTCACACTAGTATTCTTAATAATAATTTTTAGCCTGTTAAGTACAATATGACATGGAAGTTCTGACGTGGACATGTTTCCTAAATGAGTGCATCGAAAGCAGGACGCCCACTTTTTGTCAGGGCTTACCATTCATGAGAGAGTGAAATTCCTACTGGAGAGGTGAGATGTATGGCCAGAATGAAAAGAAGCTACGTCTTGTTTCTACAAAATAGGGAGCGGAATAAAATGCCAGCTAAGTGGGCGCTTCTGGCAGCCTTAAATTAACCTTAATGACAATGGCTCAAATAGCTTCCCTAATGAGGCAGAAAAGCATGATGAAAGAACGAAATCATAGAAAGAGCAGAACACGAAAGTTTTGCGCGCCATTTTGAGTCATCTTGCTGGCGAGCTGATCACCTGACTTTCATTCATTCATTCATTCATTCACTCACTCTTCATTCAGACAAAAACAACGCGCATACTGTAGGCGGTAATGAGCGGAAACACTTACTGATTCGAGGTTAGGAAGATGCAACATGTTTTACCGCACTTCCACGTGGCATGAAAAGTGTCGTCCTTACGGCAAACTTTGGTTCGATGCAAAGTGTCAACTTTGAAGTGGAGGCTATTAAAATACAAAAAAATTATTGTAGGTAGTGCTAGTGCTTTAGCCACGGCTGACCATTGTGAGGTTCTTGGAGAAAAAAAATCGGACCTCTTCGCCTTTTTGAGCTGACTAACAAGAATATATGTCCTTGTTTGAACATCAGTGTGACACAAATAGTCAGAGCCTTTCCATTTATTTGCTTCTTTATATTTCTATCGCTTATGCCTGGCTTTCAGCGAAGAAAGTGACTTATTCGGGTATCAAGCGCTGATTATAACGCAAGTTTTCTGCGCGAGGCTGAGAATAATTTTCAGGTGTATTCTTCCTGCATATATGAAAAAATTGAACACATCTCTGTATAAGCAGCCACTTGAAGTATCGCCTCTCATTGAGTTATTTATGGCAAGAATTCACAATGCCTATAACACAACTTTGCGATTGCGATTGTTCTCGTCGTTATATTATTGGTGCATTAGTATTGTACAAAACTATGTGTCATCCTAAATAAAACATTTATATTGTTACGGAAAAGAAGAGACGCCGTAAAGACGAGGCTGGGGATTAGATATATTCCAAACCAGCGGTAATGGCGTGCCCGGTTCACCAGCGATCGAGCGGAGAGAGAGAGAGAGAGAATAAACTTTATTGGGTTCCAGCATGCGGGATTCCCTCCGGCCGCGCAGGGCGTGGGGTTCACCCTATCTCACGTTGCACTAGAAGGACTTCTAGTGCAACGATCGAGCGGAGACAACCCTTCGTCTTCCTCGTCAGGCACACACGCGCGTCGCCCCCTAGAATATCAGTGTATACATGCATGTAGCATAACCCCCGGCGGCGCAAGCGCCGTCTCGGCGCATTTAGATGTCAACGTCACTAGGAGAGTTGTAGGGCTTCAAGCGCGCAACATGTACAATATCGGTAGCCTGTTGGGCACATGAAGGCAATGGGGTGGCAGGACCAATTTCATATGTTACAGGCGTAACCACACGGAGGACACGGTATGGGCCTGTGTAGCGAGTAAGCAGTTTTTCTGACAAGCCAACTTGACGGGTCGGAGACCAGAGCAGTACCAAAGAACCGGGTGGAAAGTGTACGTCGCGGTGTCGTTGGTCATACAAGCGCCGTTGCTTCTCTTGAGAGGTCAGAAGGCGAGTACGGGTGATTTCGCGTGCGTGAGCGGCCCGAGCGATAGCGTCCATGGCATATTCACTGGTGGGTACTCCAGGAGACGGTATGACGGTGTCTAGAGGCAATGTTGGTTCTCGGCAAAACAGCAGAAGAAATGGAGAGTAACCGGCAGTGTCATGGCGCGAAGAATTGTAGGCAAATGTGACGTACGGCAACGCGAGATCCCAGTCGGTGTGGTTGGTAGAAACATACTTAGCGAGCATGTCTGTAAGAGTTCGATTTAGGCGCTCCGTGAGTCCATTGGTTTGCGGGTGGTATGACGTAGTCAGCTTGTGTCTCGTTTTACAGGACTACAAGATGTCGGCTATGACCTTCGACAAAAAGGTGCGGCCACGGTCTGTAAGCAGCTGCCGTGGGGCTCCGTGTTGCAAAATCACGTCCTTGAGGAGGAAGTCGGCGACATCTGTGGCGCAGCTTGTTGGGAGAGCTCGTGTGATGGCATAACGCGTGGCGTAGTCGGTGGCCACGGCTATCCACTTGGTACCCGAGGAAGACAAGGGAAAAGGGCCAAGTAGGTCCAAGCCAACGCGGAGGAACGGTTCTGACGGAATATCGAGTGGTTGAAGGCGTCCGGCGGGAAGTGTCGATGACGTTTTGCGGCGCTGACATTTCTCACAAGCCGCAACGTACCTTCTGACTGAGCGTGCAAGCCCTGGCCAGTAGAAGCGTCGGCGTATTCGGTCGTAAGTGCGTGACACACCAAGGTGACCAGCAGTCGGAAGGTCATGAAGTTCATGTAGAACTTCCGAGCGAAGGTGTTTCGGAATGACAAGCAGCAGAGCCGGTCCATCCGGCTCAAAACTTTGGCGGTATAATACACCATCGTGGAGCACGAACGAGCGATAGGACTGACTGGAAGATGGTGATTCGAGGCTCTCAATGATAGCACGCAAGGACGCATCATAGCGCTGCTCGTCACCGATGCATGTCACTTGCGAAAGGGAAAAGACGCAAGGCTCGGTGTCGGTGTCATGCATAGTGCTCGACTCAGCGGCCGGGTAGCGCGACAGGCAGTCTGCGTCCTGATGTAGGCGTCCGGCCTTGTACGTCACCGTAAATGTATACTCTTGGAGTCGCAGAGCCCAGCGCCCGAGCCGGCCAGTAGGATCCTTCAGTGACGTAAGCCAACATAGCGCATGATGGTCAGTTATCACAGTGAAATTAGTGCCATATAAATATGGGCGGAACTTTGAGACTGCCCAAACAAGAGCAAGACATTCACGCTCCGTAATAGAATAGTTGCGCTCAGCAGCTGTGAGGAGGCGGCTAGCGTAGGTGACAACTCGGTCGTGTCCCCGTTGGCGCTGGGCTAACACGGCTCCGATTCCGTGACCACTAGCATCGGTTCGAACTTCCGTCGGAGCGAATGGGTCAAAGTGAGCCAATATGGGTGGAGTCGTCAGTAGCGTGATTAGGTGAGAAAAAGCAGCAGCTTGGTCGGTACCCCACGTAAATGTGACGTCTTTCTTTAGAAGCTCTGTGAGGGGTCGAGCGATGGTTGCGAAATCTTTCACAAACCTTCTAAAATAGGAGCAAAGTCCTACAAAACTCCGGACGTCTTGGCTGACTGGGGTACAGGAAAACTGGTGACTGCACGAATTTTCTCGGAGTCCGGCTGCACACCAGAGGAGTCGACAAGGTGGCCCAACACTGTAATTTGCCGGCGTCCGAAGCGGCACTTCGACGAGTTCAATTGGAGGCCTGCAGTGCGGAATATGTCGAGAATAGCTGACAAACGCTGAAGGATGGGTCTCAAATGTTGGGGAATATACAACGACATCGTCAAGATAACAAAGACATGTTGACCATTTGAACCCTTGTAGCAGAGAGTCCCATCATGCGCTCAAACGTGGCTGGGGCGTTGCATAGCCCAAATGGCATAACCTTGAACTGATATAGGCCGTCTGGAGTTACAAATGCAGTCTTCTCTTGGTCTTTTTCGTCGACAGCAATCTGCCAGTAGCCGGAACGTAGGTCTATTGTGGAAAAGTATCGGGCGCCGTGGAGACAATCGAGAGCGTCATCGATGCGGGGTAAAGGGTAAACGTCCTTTTTCGTGATTCTATTCAGATGACGGTAATCCACGCAGAAGCGCCACGTGCCATCTTTCTTTTTAACGAGCACAACGGGGGATGCCCATGGGCTCGAAGAGGGTTCAATAATTCCTTTGGCTAACATCTTGGTGACTTCTTGTTGAATTATTTTACGCTCGGTGGCAGACACCCGGTATGGTCGCCGATGAATGGGATGAGAATCACCTGTGTTAATGCGGTGCTTGACGAGTGAAGTCTGGCCGAGTGGACGGTGGTCGACGTCGAATATGTCGCGGTATGAAGCCAGAAGGCGGCATAGCGCGGTTGAATTCTGAGGTTTGAGGTCCGGGGCGGTCATGGAGCGTAAGGTCGCATCGAGGCACGTGACATCCTGCGAGTGATGTGGGTGCTCGGGACATACGTCTGCCGTAAAACAGGTGACGTGGTCGTCAATTAAGGGCCTTAGTGTGGCGACCGAAATTCCTTGGGGTAGCACTTGTTTTATGAAACCGAAATTGATAACAGGTGAAATATGTTCGGTTAGAGGTCATGCTTACGACAGAGTGTGGGACAGTAATGTCACGCGCCAGGAGAACATCAGTAATCGGCCGTCACGATATAATCACCGTCAAGCACGGGAGAGGGTGTTGCCAATTCGATGAATGTGAGAGCTTTAGGCGGTATCCGGAAGAAGTCAGTGGTGCACAAGCTGTTCGGGAGTTCATGGTCAGAATCCGGGAGAAGAGGAAGTTCTAGGCAGAGAGTACCGGCGGCACAATCGATGAGGGCAGAATGCGTCGATAGGAAGTCCATGCCGAAGATTAGGTCGTGGGGGCAATTTTCAAGCACCGTAAATAAAACGGGAACATGGCGGCCGGCAATACTAACACGAGCGGTACACATTCCAGTGATGGCCACAGTTCCACCATCAGCGACACGGAGGGCTTTAGTTGCTGCAGGCGTGAGGACTTTTTTGAGCAGGCGACACAGATGAGCACTCATTATAGACACTTGAGCTCCGGTATCGACTAACGCCGTCAAGGAAATACCGTCCACATACACCTCAATCAAGTTCGTATCAGTGGGGAGCGTCAATGGAGGATTTGGATCATTCGCAAGCGATGCAGCACTACCTCCCGGAGCTGCATGATCAAGTTTTCCGTCCGAGAGGATCCACAGTTGACCGGCGACAGATAGCGGCGTGGTTGGGGCGATGGGGAACGGCGACGTTGAGGTGGCGGCGAACGAGCAGTGGAGCGGCTGTTGGGGATGTCGGAAGAAAGGTACACACGACTGGGCGAATACCGACGGGAGTCCTCGTACTGGTCGATTAGAGAAAAATTGACTCCAGTTCGAGGGCGTCCAAGTGCTGCGGCAGTAGCGGGAGATATGGCCAACTCGGTGGCAGCGGAAGCAGATCGGCTTGTCGTCTGCAGTTCTCCATTCCGCCGGATTGCGGGATCGCGGAATAAAATGTGGTGCATTTGTTGTCATTGGTCTGGAGACGGGTCGGGACACAGAGCAGGCCACAGGAAAACCAAGCTTTGCAATTTCCTGCCTCACGACTGCTTGAATTACGGATACCGGCGGAGGCGTTTCTGCGGCGCCATGATCGAGCGGATGTGGAGGAAATGGTGCCGGACTTGACGCCTCAAGCTCCCGTCGAACTGTTCGTGTCACGCTGTCCTGCATGGGTGGGGCGGCACCGAGATCGGTGCAAGTGGATGTAACAGCCGTGTTTGGTAGCCGCGTAAACTGAGGCAGAACACGGCGGCTTTTGGCCATTTCGAAGCGACGGCATTCCTTGATAGTCGTATCTACGGTCATGACGTTATTGTAGACAAGCAAATTGAAGGCGTCGTCGCGATGCCCTTAATATGTGGCCCACCTTGTCACTCTCTGTCATTTGCTCGTCGACTTTTCGGCACAACGCGAGGACATCCTGTATGTACGAGACATACGACTCTGTTGACGACTGCACACGAGTGGCGAGTTCTTTTCGCGCTTCCATTTGGCGACCGGACGGGTCCCAAAGATGTCGCGTAGTCGCTCCTTGAAGGTATCCCAGCTGATGAGCTCGGTCTCATGGGCGTCGAACCAGACCCGTGGGGTGCCGTCCAAGTAAAATATTACGTTGGCGAGTATCATGGTAAGGTCCCATCGGTGTGTGTGGCTAACACGCTCATACATACGGAGCCATTAGTCGACGTCGATCCCAGGTTGTGCGGAGAATGTACCTGGATCACGGGGGGTGGGCATCGTCAGGTATGTAGTGGCTGGAGCTACAGATGGAGACGCTGACAGGCTGTTGTCATCGGTAGCCATGGCCGGAGACTGAATGGTGCGGCCACTGCGAAGCTTCGTGGTGAAGACGGGGAACGTTCCACCTCCACCAAATATGTTACGGAAAAGAAGAGACGCCGTAACGACGAGGCTGGGGATTAGATATATTCCAAACCAGCGGTAATGGCGTGCCCGGTTCACCAGCGATCGAGCGGAGACAACCCTTCGTCTTCCTCGTCAGGCACACACGCGCGTCGCCCCCTAGAATATCAGTATACATGCATGTAGCAATATGAAAGTTTGTGCTGCGCATGTGTCCTTCTTTTCCGTGAATATTGCATTGCGAGTCGTGGTCAACTATTCGGCAACGTAATGACCGATGCGTATTCTAGTCGAGTATTGCTAAAGTAAAGCTCCGAATCAGTGAAAAATTGCTATTACGGCGGGATACCATTCACGGTGCGTAACAGCTGACGCGAAAGTCCTGGGTTCTATACCAGCAACAGTGGTAACATTTTAAGCAGGAGGGTAAATGCATAGACTCCTCTAGACTGCACGTTGAGAAACCGTGGACTGCATATCTTCTGCCGCCCTAGGCAGGGTGTACGTCACAATTGTATGAATATTCCTGAAAACTTGAAGAAACAGCGAAAACTTTTATGAAATTCTCCTTTTACTATAACTCTCCGATATTTTCTTATCAAACGTGGTCCAGGAGATGCACACTGTCAAAGAGATGCAGAATGTAGACCATTCTTAAATTACTTACCCATGTGAAGTATCTCAACTCCCCGACCTTCAGGAAACAGCACCTGCTTTCAATAAAAATGCCTGTGTTGGGGAACATAAAGAGAAAATTATGATAAAAAACTTGATCACCTCCTTGCGTTTTTATGCCGCTTAAGAGCCTGAATTAAATGTTGGGCAGAAATAACCACGGCCGCATAATTCGAACAAATACTAAGTAAAACCACCATGTTGAGACATCTTACTCTTGTTTTGAAAGTCAGCATCAAGAAAAGTTAACTACAGTGCTCAAGAAGTCTTCCTTCTGGGTAATTCCATGGGAACCATTTACTCTGACAGAGTGCCTCCAGTATGGAAGACGGTAGTCTTTGGTGATATAAAAAACATCATACTTTGTGTAGAATTATTATGATAAATGAAAGTTGTGATTGCAAAGCTTAATTCCAAACGAAAAAACACAAAGTTGCATGACACGAAAAAAATGGGATCAATGAACCTGGTATTTTACTATACACATCAACCTTTCTCTTCATTCTAAAAACAAGGCTTCCGCTACACGGACCCTAGAAATCTCAGCCTTTTTTGTTCTGGGTTCATATGAGTTTTTGAATAATGGAAGGCTGTTGAAATGTCGCGTGTGCTTTCACTCTTTGTTCATTACTCTCTGCATCATATTTTTTTATGGACAACATTAGGAATATAGTCACTAAGGTGCTTGGCTGGTGACCCGAAAAGCGTTGGTTTTATCCGGGCCTTCCATGCAAAGAGCTAGAGGCCCGTCGTCCACTGTCTGATTTCCAAGCATGCCAGGAAACAGCAGATTGTCTCAGTTTTTTGAGCCACCACTAAGGCGTACTTGAATAATTCTCATGCTTTTGGCATATGCAACAACATATATGATAACTATACTATTGAGTTCCGTGTCCTGTGCATTCATCTTGCATTTATATTTTAATCAACAGCCAATGAATATCTTGGTTGGAGAAGGCTCTTCCGTAACCTATTCTGTTTCTCCAAAGAAGTAAGCACTCTATTAGATTTAATTTATTTTGTTATCTCAGTAAATTAATAAAACATGCTTCTCGGGTAATGCGTAAAAGCATGACGGACCACACCGGGTCAGATCGGTGCGCTGCGCGCTCAGAAGCCTGAAGCATTTGGAAGCCTACTCTTTTGGCACACGCCACACTCGGTACAGATCAAAAAGTGTTAAAGCGTCGAAAGTTTGACGTTTAATTAAATGCCACCTTCTACTTTCTGGCGCTAAACAAGGGCTCGTTTTACTTACTCTGCTCTCATCCATTGTCATTTCGAAGTTTGTTAGGTTCTCATTCAAGAGGACCCAAAAAGTAAACACTGCGTAGAGTGTTTTGCTTAAAGTTCCTTCTAGGTGTGTTAACCAGGCCAGCACTTTGCAGCACTCTGGCAGTGGGCTCACCCTGAAACTTATTCATGAGCAAAGAAAACTTGAAAAGGAGACAAGCAGGAATGCTCACTAGAAAACAGATTTTTTATTTTGTTCATAAATAGAACAAAGCAGCACTCGAAAACTATGCCGTGGAACGATCCCTTTTGCTTCTGCATATCTGTCTAAGAACTTCTATATGCGATACGCAGAAAGATGTTTGGATAGCTTTGAAAGGAGGACTTGGAAATCGGTTCATTGATTTTTTTAATTGTAAACAGGACAGACGCATGTAACCGTGTTAGCTTCCATGATGCAAATCTTGTTACAGGTTCGCGCCAATAGGACAGTTTTGGAGCGCTTCATTTAGGGTACCAGAGACTCGCTATGACATATGTGTGTTTTTCCTAGTTTGAAAAGGGTGCACTTTATTTTAAATGGTTCCGCTATCAGCAGCCATCGTATAAGTTCTTCACTCAACCATATTGAATAGAAAAATTGAGATACATTAGCCGTTCTCTAGAAATACATTAAACCGACATATGCAACGCCATTGCACCTAAAGACAGCTGCCACAGGCCCCCCGAAAATGTGCAGAGTAAGTTGCATTCTTAAACTGTATTCTGGAGTGAAAGGTGTCCAAAATCAAGTACTTTACTAGACGCAGGTGTTCGGGTAACAATCCCAAATGCTTGGCTCTGGAACCTGCTCAAGGCCGCAGCTTAGTGGTCTAGTAGCAAAGGTATGCTGAGCTAAGGTAAAGAGTGGCTAAGGTACTCGGATGCTGACCTGCATGTCGCAGGATCGAATCTCGGCTGTGGCGGCTGCACTTTCGATGGACGCGAAAATGCTGTAGGCCTGTCATAATCAATATGATAGTCTTTCTTGGGGACCTTCAGCGGAAAAATTTTGGTCTGTCTGTCTGTCTGTCTGTCTGTATGTAAATTTGTCTGTCCGCACTAACCATACCTCAAACGGCACCAAACGGCCTATCCCCATCCGCAGCGTCCACCAATATTGCTCAAGGTTTTGCGTCCATAGCTGTGCGATTGTCAATTAAATAAAAGCAATTATTGCGCATATCTGAGGCGCCCCAACAACGCTTCGATGTTTTGTATGTCTGCCTTTATACTAGAAGAGGCACATGCAAGAAGAAGCACGCAAAGTTTGTTGCGAGGCATGTACGAGACAGCATTCTGACGGCGGCCAAGAAAAACAGGCTGAATGTAGGATCCCTTGAGTTACAAGGAAGTAAGCCAGTCTATGTGAATTCCCACATATGCCCAGAAAATAACGTCCTCCTCGGCAAGAACATTCAGGCCAAAAAAGAAAAGAACTGGAAATTCGCCTGGTTTGCAGACGACAAAGTATTATGCGGAAATCGGTGAACTCGAATGTCGTGCACGTTACATGCGAAGATGACCTGTCAAAAATTGTGTGACGTCGGCACTTAACAAATCCTATCAAAAGTATCTCGGTCATATGGAGGTTCGACAAACTGCGCATGACAACCACAAGCTAAACGATAGTATATCGATTTTTCACGGCAACATTCGTAGCCTAAATAAAAACGTCACTTGCTTATCACCTATCTGTCGCAGCACACTACTTCTTTCGATGTCATTGCTACATCTCAAACCTGGTTAAAAAAAGGCAAGAACATCACGGTCCCCGGATACGCTGCAATGTCAAATCCACGTCTTTCCAGATCAAGGGGAGGGGGGTGTAGCCCTATTCGTTCTAATTCCTCATACGTACTCACAGCTATCGCCGATCACATTCAGTTTCCCTGAAATTGAATCTTTATTTATCAGACTCGACTGTTCTCTTGTTATTGGCGTACTTTATCGGCCTCCCAACTCACACATAGCCGCCTTTTTAGACAAGCTTGAAGTTATTTTTCTATACTGAGCGAATGACAATGACCAAGTAGTTATCTTGGGGATACCAACATTAATACCCTTATTACCACTAATAACGATTACACATATCTGCTAGAGTCCTATAATTACATGTACCTAATTACCGCTCCTACGCGACAAACGTCTAAATCTGGATCTTTAATAGACCATATTTTAAAAAATGTTCCCGCACATGCCAAGGTTGACATGTATGATGTGCCCATTTCTGATCACCTTCCTATCTCAGTGACTGTATGATCCAACCAAAGCCACATAAAACAGCACCTTCAACTATAATCGACTATGTTTTAACACGGAACAAGCTTTTGTCAATAGACACCAATTTATTATACAGCGAAGACGTTAACGTAAAATTCTGTCATTTGATTGACAATCTTACTAGCATTATAGTCAACAGTAGCGAAACCATGGGTACTAGGTCTTACCAGGAACCACTGCGCCCATGAATGGCTGATTACATCCTCTCCACTCTAAAGAAAAAAGACTACTGGTATCATAAATGGAAGAAGAATAAACACAATGGGTATTACCTGCGTAATTACAAAATGATGCGTAATAAATCAGTGTCGGGTATTAGAATACGCAAAAAAGAATATTATAGCCGTCTTATACAGCACGCAAACGGTAATACTAAAAAATACGGGAAATAGTGAAAGAAGTTACTGGAAAACATAGATATCCTGTGCCCTATGTTATGTAATATTTTCAATGATTCTCTGCATGCCTCTACGTACCCAAGTTCTCTAAAGAAAGCTAGGGTCACACCAATACACAAAGACGGAGAGCCCACTGACCCATCTAGTTATCGGCCAATATCTGTTCTGAGCGTCCTTAACAATCTATATGAGAAGCTTCTTGCCGAACGAATACATAAATTCCTAGATAAATACCACATGCTTTGCCCACAACAGCACGGTTTTCGTTCCGAGCACTCAACATCAACCGTGGTGCTGTCTCTAACACAAGCAATTAACTCCGCCCTAAACAATAACAAACTGCTAGCTGTCGTGAACTTAGACCTTAAAAAAGCATTCCACACCGCAGATCACTCAATACTTTTAGACAAATTGAAGCACTATGGTTTTGGAGGTACATCGTACGACCTATTCTCAAGTTATTTTCATGACCGGGTACCAGATAGTTCGCATTACCAATATATGTTCTTTGCCTCAACGTATAGAAACTGGTGTTCAACAAGGACCGTCTTTGGGCCCGTATTCTTCTCCATGTATATAAATAATCTGCCATTATCCTTATACATTGCTCCGCAGTTCTGATGTAAGCTGATGACACAGCTATAATTATTACAGGTAACAATATGGAGGAAGTTGAATATGAAACAAACTCGGAGTTATCAAGATTTTCCAAATGGTTCTCTGCCAACAAGTTAACAATTAATACCAAGAAAACTAAATATGCAATTTCTAATTTTCGTAACGAGACCGTAAATGTTAACTCCATAAATATAGCTATCGACAACCACTCTCTTCTCTATGCAACCTCTTACAAGTACCTTGGCGTTTACTTCGGTAACCACTAAAACTGGCAAAACCACATACGAAAGTTTGCACTATGTTGGCGTCCGGATGTTATGCTTTAGTACAGGCCCGTAACTACTTCGATAGAGACATTTTACGAAAATTATACTTCGCATTCATCCACTCTCACATTACATACTGCATTGAATCTTGGGGATGGACTTATAAGTCTTACCTAAAACTCATTCGAATATTACAGAAACGATCTCTAAAAACAATAACATACTCCAAGCATGATCATTCGAGTAAACCACTGTTTAACGACATGCAAATTTTACCTTTAATGCATTGCGTAAAGCAAAGACAGCCTGCTGCGTAAATAATATCATACGGAACAACAACCTTTTCGATGCATCCTTGCTCTACACTACTTCCCGGCCCACTAGAAATGCTGCGTGTGGTAACTTCAATCTGCCCCCCACAAACAACGCGTATGGAGAGCGTCAGTTGCCATTTATAGGAGCTAAAATATGCAAACAGCTTGCCGCCTGAAATAAAGAAAGCCCAAAATTTTAACACTTCTATCAAACAATTTTATCTAAGCTTGAATGATGCGAGCTAACTTTGCGATTTTTTGTTTCCTGCATGTCGCGTTGCAGTCACAGAAACATCATACGAGCTGGACGGTTATTTGGTGTGTGCAATTTTCAAAATGCGTGCCGATGTTCTGGATTGTGAATCTTGTTGTGGCCTAGCAACGAATGTTGTATTTGTATTGCATTTGGGAATACGGGATACTGGTATTGTTGACTACTTAATATGTCTCTGAGTTGTCTTGTTTATGGTATAATGTACACTTTAGTGATTTGCTTGCGTTGGTGCACCTTTTGAAACTACTGCGATTATAAATTTTATTGTCGTTTGGCACGAAGATTGCATGCTAAAAAATGCTTGTAGTAGTACTGTACAACAGCCTGTGTTTCTGAGTGTTAGTTTCTTTTTTATGTAACAGTAAACCTGCATCACTGTATACATTTTCTTTTTGGACCCAGGACTAGCCATGGGCTACGGGTCCAAGCAGTCTGATGATCATTTATATTGTATGATTCAACAAAAAAAACAAAAAATGACTCCAAGAAATGTAGCGTGTATCGCGCCTGCGCTGACAGTGCAACGCGATGTTTAGAGAAAGGTGTTTCCAACGCTTATGCTGAGACGTCATGATTGTGGCACCTGCCCGTCGCTCTGCGTTCTACACCTTAATCACCTCCGAGACTGGCGCGCATCTTTCTCTGCGGGCTGCACGCCATCGTTTTCGAAGATAACTGCCAGATGGCGCTTGTGTATACCGTGCCTGGATGTGCTCGTTCGCCTCCGCAACACGCTCGAGGCACTCCTAACGCAGCGCCTTCAGAATACCTTTACCGATTTTCTTGCGCAGAACATCAGTAAACATTTTTCTACTCTCTCCAGACGCAAGACTATCGTCTTTCGACGACATTTGCGGTGTAACATGCACATTTGAAACCGATATTTTTCTTTTAAAAACCCAGGGGGTCGAAATTTCTGCAGTCATCCCCCAACGGCGTCTTTCATAATCATAGAGATTATAATTTGGAACGTTTATACCAAAAATCAACCACTTATACCCGATCGTGTGGTACTATCTTTGATATAGTACAATGCGCGCGCGTTCATCTGTGCGTGTGCGTGTGTTGTGCGTGTGCGTGTGCGTGTGTGTGTGTGTGTGTGTGGTGTGTGTGTGTGTGTACTCGGCTGCTGACCTGCACGTCGCAAGATTGTATCCTGGGGTCAGCGTCTGCACTTTCAATCTAGACGAAAACGCTTCAAGCCAACATGCTCAAATTTGGGTGCACGTTAAAGTCGCCTAGGTTGCAGAAATATGTGGAGCCCATCATTACGGCGTCTCACATAATAATATGGTGGTTTCGGGACGGTTAAAAGTCTCTTAGCAATCAATCAATAAATCAGTCGATTGATTTTGCTGAATTTCAACAGCAACGCATTTTAAATAAACAACAGCACGTAGACAAGCGCTCGCCACCACGCACAAACTTCAATCACTGAACTAGGAAAATACGCACTGGTGCATGTGTACACGCTTCTTTTCAAGAACATAATCGGTTTTTTCTTCTGCCCCCATGCCACACTCATTGACTTGTGTTTTGTACAGATTGGCTTTTTTTTTCAAAAAATTGTCTTGGTACATTTCTCTTATTTATAGTAGATTGGCTGGAGCCCGTTAAACCTCATGGTTCTGTGGGCCACCCTCATTTTTATAGTTATTTTTAATAATTTGAGGTCAAAGAAGCACACCCACACACATTCCCCAAACGTTCTAGTACGTTTTGCGCATCGCACCGTTATTGTGTGAGTTACAACACACACACACACGTTCACGCACAGAGTGGTCTAATACGTGTTTTGTATAGTACTATCCTTGTGTGTTCATAAAAGGTTTGGGGCTCAGTCACCTTCAGTTTAATCGTAAAAGCCGATCCTTTACATGTCCGATGCAGACGCACTGGGCGCGTAGCGGCAACGCTTCAAACAATCGCTCCTGTCTGTTTATATTCATTAATGTATGTGAACTGGAGAAAAACCCAGGGGTCGAGCACCTGAGCGTGATGAAACATCTAGCTTTACACTTTTTCTGTCAGTAAAAAACAAGCTTACACTTTTTGTATTACGGCTTTATTATTACGTCAGCTATAGGCACTGTTTTTTTTCAATTATTTTTGGGTGTTAGAAATAAATATCATGCACACGTACGTAGTTCTACGTGCCTATATAATGCTCTTTCGAGAATGACGGTAATATAGGAGGTAAATTGAGATAAAATGACTGATGTGAGGCTGTCTTCTCTATAGCTAAATTCTTAATAAACTTTAGAGTCAGTTTATATTATGAAAGCGCTATTCTACTACATTGGCTGGATCTAATATTCATGGCTTCTAGGTCTGTTTTATTTATTTGTGTAAGTAAATAATTTCTTAAATTATTTTTATGAATTGAAATACGCTTGTGAGTTTTGTAGCGGCTAAGTAATGCATAAGTGCGTCGTTCTAACTGCTAGGAATATATTTAGGCATAAGCAAACATCATGCAAACTTTACAAAATCATTCCGAGTCACATGCGAAATGTATGTTTAAACAAAGCGTTAATAAAGATACAAGCTGTACTCCGCACTAGTATCAGTATTTTTTTCATGTTTCCCCGAAAAAAAGGAAGCACAAAAGAGACTCCCATAAATTACAGTGGACGGGCATGTATCTGCAAAACTGTAACAGTGGCCCTGATATATGAGCCTTCCTTCAAGTTATTGCTCACCGTGAATCACGGACAAAGAAGGTGCTCGCACGAAGGAAGCCCACTGCGCCTTTCAGCATTGTTGATCGCGGCAACTTGGAACGCCAGTTTCGCTGCTTTTATCGTCGAAGCAGACGTACGCGGCGCTGTGAGACAGGATCATGTTTTTTCGTCTGACTGTGTCACCTTTCCTCTAGATCGAATCACATTTTCTTCGCTTTACGAGGAGCCTACAATCAATGTGTCTTTCTTCCACTTTCTTGACATAAGAAAGTGTAGTCCTCCAAAGAGGGCTACACGCGCCGTTATTCAAGGGACACCGTAACGCTACAACAAAGTTAGATCCCTGGAATAGGGCATGCCCTCTCTGACCTGCTGTTCTTTGTGTGTAATCGATAAGCGTGTAGCTAGCAAAAAGGGCCCACGAATAAGAGGCGACCAGACACCCTGATCAACTAAAAAACTTCGAAACTACACACTGACAAGTCACGCATTTTTTTGTACTTCGAGTGTAATTAGGCATCAAAGCATCGTGTTTTATTTGGTGGTATTAAGAATTGTTGAACGTCTGATGTTGCTAGAGTCAGTGTTGCGGTGAGTGCACTCGTCATCGCTAAGATATCAAGGCAGCTTGCTCCGACGATGACGAGTGCACATGTCAAAACAAAAGCTTAAGAAACACCTCATTTTTCAAGATTTCCCATAATTTCCAGTTTACCTCTTCCCGAAAACTTTCTGCCTTCATTTTTGACTGAAGGTCACGTGCACAAAAACAATACCCTAGAAAAAGACAGAAGCAACACATTGCCTGAGAAAACGTGTGAGTAAACTTGGTTGTATGACGCACTCAGAAGATGGCGCGAGTGGGAGTGGCTGACAGATGTACGACGGATGAATGGATGGGCAGACAGACTGGCGAAAGAACATACAAACGGACGGAGGGACAGACAGACGGACGGACGGATAAACAGACAGACAGACGACAGACAGGACAGATGGACGCACGTACAGACGGACAGACGGATGCCCGTACGGACGGACAGATAGACAGACAGATAGATGGACACATGAACCGACAGACAGACCGAAGACCACATGCACGAACGCACGGACACAGCATGGATGGATGGATGGAACACTAATGCATGGACGGACGAACCAACGCTTCACCAAATTCATCATTCAGTTCAAGGATATGCCGTGATTTTTTCTTTTTTTTTACTGATTGCCTCTCGTAAAACAAATACCTTCAACTTTCATCATCTTTCATACCGAAATTACACGAGACTGCTTATGCAATAACGTTCCCCAACATAACGTCTCGCAAAAAAAACTGCCAGCAACCATGCAGGTGGCTTCACCCAAGCATCAGCATTGTTACATGAACCGCGCTCAGCTGAATTCTCAGTAGTTCAAGTTTCCGTTGGTCAAGAGTTTATCTTTGGAATTTTTTTCTCTCTTTCCATCGCTCCCTGTTCCCTTCTAGACTATTTGACTAATGACCTCTAATGAGTTTAGTCGGGCGCCATCACTTAACTTCCGTAACATAGAGGCAATTTGGCGCCATTTGAATGCTTCAGCGCAGGAAATGTGGTATATTTTAGGTATTTCATCACTGCACGATGAGTGCTAACTTTCAGGTTTTCATCACTGCACATGAGGGTTTCTAAGCTTACGTGACCTTAATCTCATTTACTGACACGAAGAAAAGGTAATACACAAAGTACAGTGGAAATTAAAAATATACTAATTGAGCGGGATTGTAACACCGTTCAGTACTTTCTACAAAGCGGAAACGGCGGTCCAGCGACATAATAATGAAAAGCAGACATTCGTCCTGCTTCCATGAGGATTACCAACAAATCATAACTACGTACTTTAGTTAACGAAAAAATCTTCTCTGTGGGACTGCTCGGGTGAAATTGACTTAGAAGTAACATTGCTTTCAACAGCATACATGGCGAAAGCAGCAGCATACAATGTTCAGTTGACATTATTGCCAAAAGATAGGTAACATTAGTTTGTGTAACAAAAAAGGGGGAGGGGCGCTATATAACGAAATGTAAATTTCAGAATGAAGCATGAAAATTATGAAACTTAAAGACTTCTAAATACAGCTGGAAAAAGCAGGACCGTACTACACTGCAGTGAATGATACGTAACATGCTTGTACAATAAACACTCACCAACAAAAATTACAAAGAATTACTCCCCTTTCATATATATTCACTGTTTTATTTTTCTTGAAAAGACACGAAGGTCGGGCGAAATATCCGTAAAAGTGTACTGGCGGTCATAACGCAGTCTGAAATAGCCCAGCTATGCTGGTGCTTCGAAATTTCGCCCCGGTGGTTACAACGTGACATCCACCTCATTTCTCTGGTTTAGTTTTTTTTGCTGCAACAAATAGCACCCAAGAGATAACAAACCGGTTCCATTCCCATTGCGCCAACGATGTTATTGCACATAATGCGTGCTAAGATGGCTATCAGACGGCTATCTCCATAGCCAGGCTGAGGAGCGTAGATGGCAACACAACAAATTCGTTAGTTTTCTCCACTTGGAGCCTATACGTTCCACTGGCAAATACATAATAATACTTAGTAACAGTGATGAAGTATATTTATTTCGGCTATAGAGCGCGACAGACACATCAGAAACAGCAAGAAACTAAGGGCGACACATCAGAATTATCAGAAACTCTGCGCCAAAAATCTGAGATTCATAGTCGCAAATTTTGTTATATTTTAGTATTGTTGGACAGACAATATGTTTCCCGGCGGAACTGCTAAATACGTAAATGAATTCGCCTTTTTTATTACTCGGGTACATTAGAGCACGAGATTATTCATGTGGTCAAGCAGCCGAAAATCTTGGATTGTTGCGAGTCACTCTTCCAGAGTTCACTCGTATCTCAACAGATGTGACAAAATTCTTTTTAAAGAAAATATTTTCGAGTCAGAATATGTCCATGTTAGTCTGAAAGTATTCGCCTTTATGACGAGAAAGAAAGTGTACTGATTCTCTAACAATTCGCGATTAATAAATGAGAAATATGCGTGTACGTGCAGTACACCAAACCAACAGCAATCTTCCTTCTCCTAGTAGTCCTTTTTTGCGCCTTAAGCACTCGTAATACGTATCATACATCTTCAGTTCTTGCTCTTCGCTAAATTACTCACTGTGTTTGTAACGGGGCACTGTATTATTCTGAAATGCCATCACTCGTCAAATTGCAAATCTGTATAAAGCTCTAAGGAATCCCAGAAAGGAACAATGTCAAGTTTCATTTTCATTTTCTTCTCACTGAACTCACATCTATTACGCATTCGTTTTTCTAACACCATCTCCGCTCATCTACCGTATTTACAAAAAAGTTACGTAAGCGATCAAGAAGAACGCGTTCTGAGAGTTACCCTGCTCTTTAAAAGCGGCGATATTCACCTTACTGGCCGATCGATGCTGTCTGTGCATGCTTTGCACCGTGATGTTTCCTCATCCCCAGCCAGACATGTCTGTTCCTGTTTTATCTCCTTCGTATTTTTGTACGTATTATCAACGCATTCCCTAGAGAGTAACGCTGTGTTTAGTTGCTGTAGCGAGGACGGAATGATCTCCAGGAACAAAAACAGGCCACCTGAAAGAACGAGGTGCTTGTGGCGTGGCCGCAGCTGTTCAGGCGCACACTAATACAAGAGCTTGTATTAGAATTCCGTTTACTTTCTTCTCTTTTATGGGGCCTCCTGAAGTCAAGCCCTTACAGCAAAGCATAAAGCAATCATACATTGCTGCTAAGTATGTGCTACTAAATAAGAAATGAGTAAACCGTTGTACTACAAACTACAGGCAACTAAGGCCTTCGGAATAGAATTATACTTGTAAAAAGTAGAATATACTGAATTGATAGCGACTGAAGTGCTTGAACTCTTCACTCTAGCACCCTCCTGGTTTTGGCGATAGTTGTGACCTTTCATCACTATTGTGAAACTTTGTTGAGGTTTTTTATTCTTCTCTGCAGCTTAACGAAGCCCACAGAAAGAGCAAATAGCAGTTGTTTGGAAGTAGAGAGAGAAACAGAAGGTCAACAAATGTTGTTCTGGTTTCCGCACAATGTGTTCTGCTGTGTATGTAAGTTTTCGGCACATTAACGTTACTGTTCTGCAATTTGCTTCTTGATAACAGCCTGTGAAATGCACGAATTCGGGGAAATATTTACCGCATGGTATTGCAATACACATAGGCACAGTATACAACAAAGATTCGATAGTAGTCACGTATAGTAAGAACAATTACAAAGCAAGGTCACTAGAAGACCAAAACAAGTCGTCGAACTTAATTCAAAACAAACGCATGTGGAGACGGATTCAAGTAGATTAACAACAAAAATCTGTGGTTTTCCTATTTTCTTCGCCTGAGCCACCACTTCAAGAAGAAGCAGCACATAATGACGACACCAACTAAGTTCCATTTCCTTGTTTCTAAAAAAGAGAAAGAATAAAATCTGGCCGCCGTTCATGACATTCAGTAAGTGTGAGCTTTACTTTGTTTTCAACAGAATGTTTCTGACATAAGGGTATGTGCTGTTGGCGAGCTTCAGTGTTTTGTGTACTGTAACAAATGGTGCGCATCGAGTGATTTCGTGCTGCGGATAGATTTTGTGCTTCGGATGACTATACGGCATATTTTTCTACGTTTCATTTACAGTTTCTTATATTTAGTGTTGCTTACAGCTTTCACCTTGCTGTAGCAGAACCCTTGCGCGTAGATATTCAAATTCATGTCTCGGGAGGGGACACAAGGAAATGGCTGAAGCTTGCTTCGAGAAAGTAGAGAACTGAGTATTTCATAGTATTTCCGGATTCTGTATTGTTTCGCTATACATCTGAATGTTTATTTCTGTATTGTGCATAAATAAGTAGAATGGTCGTTCTTACTCCAAGTGGAGCAGTGTGAGCTTGTTAGTGAACATTTGAAAAGGTGGTATCTTAGCGCTGGCAAAGACGAGGCCAACAAAGAAAAGACACTGGATACTATGTTAAAATATGTAAATACTTCAGTCTTGGGACTTTGTCGAAAGTGATTGTAAGACGAACCAGCAACTCCCTCACGTAATTTTTGGTTCCACATCGCTCAGTGAAGGTATTATTTTCAAGGTCATTTCAGAGTAAAGCACGTGGCAAACCCAAGTTTAAATGGCATGCTGAGGCGACTGGAAGTCGAAAATTCATTTCTCGCAAGAAATTCTATTGAAGCGCGAGATTTCGTAATCTCATGCTAAGTCTCAATGTTTCTTTCGTATATGTGACAGGATAAAATTATTCTTGTTAAGGCCAATTTGTTAGGGTGCTTTCAGTAATGGACTGATTAGTATGGGCGTGTTCGAGTGTCCTGTGAATCGGGGCGTCTCCGCTGGTGTCTAGTTATTTATTCATTTATTTCTTTCAAGGTATGCAGGACAATTTGGCCTTAGAATAGATGGGCCGTACGCATATAAGAACACACTACAAGGAGGGGTTAATACGTAAGACGGTACAATTTGGAACTAATTTGTGCGTGAAAGCACAAGATTAAAAACACTCATACATAGAGAAAATGTAACAGCATCAGCACTGAGGAAACAAATAATCTAACAGAACTTATATCCTCAAAGAGCTGTGAGGATGTTTGGCGACGTAATTGCTGAGTCTGCAAGTCTGTTACAATACTTCATTGTTTTGCGAAAAAAGCTATTTTGGAATGATTTGGCTTTAGCAAAAGCGGTTTCAGGGCATGAGGTCTAGTGTGTCTTGTTCGTCTTGTGTTAACAGAATGAAGATATGTTTTGTCACCTACATTCAAGCCACCAGCCGATACGTAATGTAGGAACTTTATGCGATGACACTTTCTGCTTGATTGAAACGAAATTATTTTATTTTGGTCGTATTAGGAGAATCTGTTCGCTTCTATTTATTAAAAATCAATATTGTGGTCCTGCGTTGAATCATTTCGAGCTGATTAGTGTCTTTCAACGAAACTGGATCCCAAATTTGTGACGCCTATTCTAATTTCGATCGCACGAAGGCGTTTGCAGCAAGCAAGCGTACCTGAGGAGAAGCATGATGGAGTGTTTATGCAGGCCTCTCTGCCCATCAGTCTGTCTGGCCGTCTATGTGTATGTCTGTTTGTCCCTCACCTTAGCACAACCTGCTGAGTGAGTCATACTACTTTTTGATTACGAACCAGTGACAGAAAGTGTAGTGCCTAGAATATTTTCTAGGCACCATAACAAGAGATATGCTTGGACAGAACCATGGCTTTAAGAGCCTGGATTCTAAAAAAATTACAGCGTATCCACCGAGTGATTGATGATGAGTGGGGCGAAGCGTCCCTCCGTCCCTCCGTGCGTCCTTCCGTTTGTTCGTCTTTGCTTCCGTGCGTCCGCCTGTCCATCCGTCCATCCGTTCGCCTGATCATTCGTGCGTTCTTGCTTCCATCCATCCGTCCATCTATGCTTCCGTCCATCTGCGCACCCATGAATCTGTCTGCTCGTGCGTCCGTGAGTGTTTGTGCCTGTCTGTCCAGCCGTCTGTTCATCTCCTTGTCTATCTGTTCTTCCGTCTGTCGTCTGTATGTGTGTCTGTCTGCCTTTCCGTCCATTCGCACCTGATGAGTGAGTCATCGAACTAGGTGATCACGAACCAAGACGAGCTACGAGAGACAAACTCACCGTTCAAGGAGCTTCGCCCCTAAAAAGTACGTCTCGTGTGTGCTAGAATCTCCGTCTGGCTGTCGCTGAGCCTGCAATTTATACTACCACTTGGCCACTAGGTACGGCAAGCACAAGCCATGGCTGGGCACTAGAATGGATGTTCTGGGCGGGACGACTCTCGCTAGTTGTCGTTAATTATTGAGTCAGCCATCTTGCAGTTTTGGGTGCGTCTCCCCGCCAGCTCAGTTCTTTCGATTTGAAGACCTTTTGTATCACGTGACGACTGCTGAGTTGCGGGGTAACCACCAACCGATGTTCCAAACGCCTCCAGGTAGCCCTGTACCTGCAGCAACATCTGTTCCCAGCACAAGCCGAAGACACCGAAGACTACCATCTGAACGTCGACCTCTTCTCGCGATCACGTCAGTGACACCCCCGAATGCCATAGAAGGCGCTGCAGCCTCCAACGCTCTGGAAGGCACTGCAGCCGCGGCTCATACGCTGCAGAAGCCACGTGTGCCGAAGTTGTTCGACGTTTCCGTCTTGGAGGATGCCGAGAACTGGCTGTCTCAGTTCGAACGGATCTGCAAAACAGTGGTTGGACCGACTTAAACAAGGTGAAGAACGTGCATTTCAACCTTGAGGATGCGCTCGTACTGGGTAAAGAACCGTGAGCCCTTTTCCTCGTGGAGCGTCTTTTGTCGTCAGTTGCTGGCATGCTGGGCCAATTCCCGATTACCGTGAACGAGCCGAGTGAGCGATTCAGTCGCCCATCCAAATGCTGAGTGAGAGCTCCATCGTGTACGTCAAGGACATGACGAGCCTCTTTTGTCGAGCCGATCCTGACCTGGAAGAACAAAAGAAGTTCACTATTTATAGCGAGGAGTGAATGAACAGCTTTTCGCTAGCCTCATTCACTCTTCCCCAAAGACATTGCCGGAATTTTTTACCCAAGCAACTACGGAACAAGTGCTGCATCAGCACTCTACTGTGTACGACCAACAAGTGAGTGCCGCTTCGTCAGTGGGCCAGGTCGGAGATGCACAAAGCCACATCAACATCGAATAATCTGCCTGTGACCTCAATCATTAGGTGGGGCGTGACGAGCTACAAAAGATTCAGTGCCAGTCCAAGCCTACTGCAGCATCCATCTGCAGCCTCGTAAGAAGGAAGTACGACAAGCTCTGCAAGTGCATGCCTCCTTCCAGTTATGTTCCGCCAGTCCTTACGAAAACACATCGAGCATCATACGCAGAAGTTGTCAGTCGATATATTCCTGCTTCACTGCGCATTGGTAATCCTGTGCCTCAAGATGCACTTCCTTCCTTCGTTGCAGCCAATTCAGCACATGGAAAATCGACAGCCGCTTCCAAGAAAATATGACGTATGGCGCACACTGGACAGACGACCACTGTGTTATCATATTGGTGAAGCTGGACATTTGTACCTGGAATGTCCCTATCACAGCCTTGGACTACAAGGTTTTTCTGTCGACTCGCCATGGCCGAAATTCGGTGAAAGACCAAGAGCTGTTGAAGGTTACCTCTGACAGCAGCGCATGACACAGCGGTGGCAGTCGCGGTCACCATCCTTAAGGCAATCTTCTCCAAATTTCCCGAACCTCCCAGTGGCGGTGCCGGCGCGCTCGCCAAGACCTAGGCGGACAAACTAACGACAGCAACCTTCAAGAGCGAGGCCGATGACACTCGAAACACGCAAGGCCTCCCACCAACGCAAGCACGGACCCGAAGCGATTCACCGGCGACAATGACAAAAGCCGGAAACAGACTTTCTTGGAATATACATGTGGTAGTCCACAGTAACCACGACGTTCGGTCATTATTGGACGTAGGGGCGGACTATTCGATCATGACCGGAACAGCGCACATAAAAAAGTTTTTACGCCTCAGTACAAAACACAAATTTCTACTGCTGGCGGGACGCAGTCACACCAATCAGCATATCAGCGAGCTGCCTCGTACTTGATGACTGTTGTCAAGTTTTAAATCTGGGAGTCGAATTTTTGCGGGCGAACGGTGCTATTATCAATCTTTTGGGAGCGTACCTGGACGTTTTCGACAGCTGGATCTACCGAGAAGTTCGACAACAGCCGTGACAGCACATTTCACATTACTGCCGACAGCATCACGTTGCCTCCACGTTCCAGCGTCCTAGTTGATGTGGTGTTCAACAAGTTACGGGATGGTGAGGTTGCCGCCGAGGACAACTTGGCAGTTTTGTTCGCACTAGGTGGTCCACGCTGCATGCAGCCTCGCCACGCTTCATGACGGACCCTCTGCCCTATACTTGAGAGTAATTTCAGTAACGAGTACTGGCACCTATTTCGTCAGACTACCATTGCTTTCGCCTACCCAGCTCAGACGTTTCTAATGTTTCGCATCTACATCAGCTGACGAGAAAGCGCTGACCACGCGACGTGACTTCGTTACTTGCCAAAGTTGGTGTGAACTCAACCCTCTCGAAACAACAACAGACCAAGCTACGTGAACTGCTATATCAATTTCAAGAGTGCTTCGGGTCCAGATCGAAGGTTCTTCAGACACCGATCACCAAACATGGAATAATTACGTATACGGATGCCTCGCCCATAAAACAACACCCTCATCATGTTTCGGCCAAGTAACGTGTCGTGATAAAGGCTAAAGTCGGAGAGATGCTGCAGCATGACATTATCCAGCCTTCCTAGAGTGCCTGGTCATCTCTGGTCGTTCTCGTAAAAAAAAGCATGGATCATTGCGCTTCTGCATAGACTACAGAAAACTCAACAGAGCGACTTAAAAATGCGTCCATCCGTTGCCCCGCATCGATGATTCCCTCGACAGACTGCGGCGGGTCAAGCATTGTTTGTCGATAGACTTGTAAAGTTGCTACTGGCGGATTGATGTTTATAACATATATCGTGAAAAAAGCGCCTTCGTTACACGGATGGCCAATATTAACTTAAAGTGCTTCCCTTCGGCCTCTGTTCTGCATTTGCGACATTTCAGAGAATGATGGACACTGTTCTTACCGGTCAAAACTTGCACACATGCCTACTTTATTCAGACAATGATGTCGTGTTCCCAGTAACCTTTGAGAAGCCCCTGTAGCGTCTCAATACTGTGCTGGAAGCGATCCGCTCAGCCATCCTGACGCTGGAACCAGAAAAATACCACTTCGATTACAAAAACCTCAGTTTTATTGGCCATTTTGTCAGTGTGGGTGGTGTTAGACTGGACCCTGGTAAAAGCACCACAGTGGCCATGTTTTCCGCTCCACGTAATGAGAAGGCAGTACGTCGGTTTCTGGGGCTCTGCGCTTACTATCGTCGCTTTACAGTCAATTTTTCTAGGATTGCTGAACCGCTCACTCGACTCAATTGTGAATACATGCCATTCCTCTGGTAAGAACACGACACAGCTTTATCCAAACTACGAGAGCGTTTGCAGACACCCCCCAGTCTTCGCTCACTTTGACTAAGATGGTGATAATGCGATTCATACTGGTGCCAGAAACGTGAGCTTTGGTTCTGTCCTCGTCCAATAACAAGAGGGCACTGAGCGAGTGATTGCGTGCGCTAGTCACACTCTTTACCGCGCCGAGGTCCACTACTCCACGTCAGAGAAAGAATGCCTCGCTGTTGTATGAGCCACGATGAAATTTAGGCCTTACATTAATGGACGCCACTTCAAGGTAGTGATCGACCATCATTCGTTTTGCTGGTTAGCCAACCAACGGAACCCGTGCGGGCGACTGGCACGATGCAGTAATTCAATTTCATGATTGCTTACAAATTGGGTCGTAAGCACGAAGATGCTCATTCAGTGTCCTGTGCACCTGTCGAAGTTTGTGGCCACGACACCGAAGGTGACGGTGGTTTTCTTGGGGCTCTTACTACAACAGATCTGACTACACGACATTGCATGGACGACAAAATCTGTGCCGTTATTTAAAACCTTGAAGGACACAACTTTTCGAAACCTCGGTGTATTTCGCGAAGTCTATCGTCGTTCTGCCTGCGAGATGGGGCCCAATTTCTACGCAATGACAGAACCTGTCTTCTAGTCATGCTGCCAACTGACATGCATGATGACATCCTTCTCGCCTTCCCTGATGAGCCGACATCTAGTTCCTTAGGTTCCTTTCAAACTGTTGCTGAAGTTAGACAAGCGTACTACTGGCCTAAGCTTTCTGCATTCGTTCAGCGATAGGTTAAAAACTGGCGGGAATGTTAACGCTGTATATCCCCGCCTCTGAAGTGCGCGCGGCTTCAGCGCATCGTACCACCTCAGTGCCATTCGATCAAATAGTATTAGATTCACCGGGGCCCTTTCCGCTGTCATTTTTCGGCAACAAGTAGATCGCAGTAGCCACGGACTATTCGACAAAGTACACCAAAACAAAGACACAAAAACATGCTACGGCTTCCGATGTTGCCCAGTTCTTTATGGACTAGATCGTTCTTCTACAAGGTGTCCCATCGTGCGCAATCATAAACAGAGGAACAGCATTCACAGCCCAGCTCATTCTTGACGTATTCAAGCTCAGCAACACGAGCCATCACAAGACCACGGCATATCATCCGCACAGCAGCGGCTCGACAGAGCGATTCAACAAAACTATCGTTGACATGTTATCCATGCACCTAGATGTCCAGCATAAGGCCCGGGACCAGCTGCAACCGTACGTCCCTTTCGCGTACAATACTGCAGTTCAGAAAACTACGTGATTCATGCCTTTCCATCTTGTGTATGATTATGAGGTCCATACCATGCTAGATGCGATGCTCCGACACAATTGCGCCGCTTTAATAACACCTGAAGCTGTGCAGCTTAACCAGTACGCCGAAGAAGCACGATAGTTAGCACACCTACACATTACGCACCAGCAAACTACAGACGCATGCCACTACAACGCTCGCCATCGACAAGTTTACTACCATCCAGGCGATCAAGTTTGTGTGTGGACTCTGGTCTGATGCCAGGAATTGTCAGAAAGACTGCTCAGTCGCTACTTCGGACCGTAAAATTGTTTTGACGCATGAGCGATGTGAACTACAAGGTAGTCCTTGATGGTGCCTTCTAGCCACGGTACCGAAGGCACCCCTCGGATATTGTGCACGTAGTGCGACCGAAGTTGTACTTCACGCTGTAGTGCGACTGTGAATGAACCTTGTTGTTTTTTTGTGTGTAGGCGCGTATTTTCTCCTGGTTTGCCATGACTTTTCCTTTGTACTTTCAGAGCATCGTAGCAATGACCATACAGTTTTTATTGTTTTTAACCAGTGAATAATGCCACTTGGCCACTAGCTACGGCGAGCGCTAGCTATGCTTGCCCACTGGAATTGAAGATGGTCTGAGGCAGAGCGCGCTCGGTCTAGTTGCTGTTCATTATGAGTCAGCCATCTTGCCAGCTTTCGGTGCGTCTTCCCGCCAGCTGAGTTTTTCCGAGTTGAAGACCTTTTGTTGAAGACTCAGACTAAAAATTTTTGAATGCGAGTGTATTTCTTAGTCATGCCGCGTTGTCCGGCATCAAGCGTTGTCCGCAGTGTCCGTGGCGGCGACCACGTGCCAGCCGGTGTTATGCTGAGTGATGTCATCACGTAGGTGGCGCCATGGTATGTCCTCGAGGCCAATACTCAGGCACACGCACTGACTGACTCCTGCGCCACCCGCGATACCCAGAGAACACGCTGCCACTGCACACTCGCGTACATGAAAAGGTGGAGTGGCACCGCGAAATATCAAAACGCCCGTCCGTGTCGTTCCTTCCGCCGCGACAGTAGATCGATCCACTGGTCTTGCCATTAGAGAAAACGGATAATGCGTTATCCTTTCGCGTTTTCGGAATAGTTTCTAGCCTTTAACTTAAGTTGCCATGGGTTTCAATGCGGTGTGTCTAGAACAAGTTTAGGCATTTGTGCGCGTGCCTTGGCACCACCCACGGTGTAAGATACTAAATTGTTTATATCTCACTCCGTGGCACCGCCTAAGGACAGCGCGTTTAAAACGCGTTTGTCCAGCGTTAGAGGCGGGGTCAAGTCATAGGCGTTTCTATGTAAAGTGTGTAATAGGGGTTGCATGTTTGGTACCATTGTCCTGCGATCACATCTACATATGCCAAACGAGAATATATGTTACACCATGTTGCTAGAACACCGGAGACAATTGAACACAAAAGATAGTTCCCACTTGCGCAGCCATTGTAGCTCGTGCGGTTTGCAAGCCCTTTTTTTTCGCGATGCCATTGTTCTTTCAAACACCCAGATTGGACCACAAGAGAGGTGATAGAGGCGTTTCACATTAGAAGTGGAAAAAAATTCGCCAGCGCTGCCTACATCGCGCTAACAGAAAATAATTGCGTACATCATCAGCACACTATATTAGGCACCTATTTATAGACCCATTAGTATTTTTATGTTTTTCTGCCAGGTCAAGTGACAGAAGTGATACATATATACCTACCTTTTTTCTTATAAATTTACTTGCTAGTGGCGCTTAAATTGTGTGCAATTTCTTGTTCTAGTGTCCGTGTCTGTGCGAACCCTCCTTCACCTAAAATGTGAAGCAATAACAACTAGCCCAATTATCTGTGCTACTACAATACCATTTGTTTTTAGGCCGCCAGTCACATTTGGTCGCGCCACGGATACTAAATACACTGGCGTGAACCAAACTTAACACTGCTTCGGAGCTTGTAGAAAGAATCATTCTACGAACAAAAAGTGAAACAAGCAGCTGCAAAAATTGGTAGATCCCACGTTCAGCGAATTTGATGATATGCGAAGCACGAATGAGAAATGTTGACATGTCACTTGAAAATGAGTCAAACGCTACGAGGTAGAGGTATATGATGCCGTACATGACTCCCGTGTCATGATTTTCAAGTTTGCATGTGTCCTTTAGCTTCGTCACGTTACGTGATACCAGATTCAGCATATGTGAACCTAGCGAAACGGCCGTGAGTACGCTATAAGCGTGGTATGTTGTCATGTTCTTACATGACACGCTTGTCAAGATTATTATGCTTGCACCAGTCATATATTTCGTCAACCATTCACGTCACGTAACACCAACATTGATATAACAAAACAAAACGACCGCGAGCGCATCATGAAGTGCCCAATATACTGCAATGTAGCATATGCGCGCGCATGCTGGGCACAGCGACGCTACGTTAGAAAACGCGAGCACTCTCCAGCCTGACGCTAGGTGGGACCAGCGTCCATCGGAGCGGCCCGACGCAACCGGCGCGCAATGCGACATGCTGCATTTCGCACCGATGTGTTACCCAGACAACATTGCGTCTCCCTCATTCATTGGCGGAGGGACGCCGGACGCGTTGAAAACACACACACGTCAAAGCAACACAGCGCGGCATTCGCCTGCGAGTATATGGTAGGACCGGCGCCTGGCGTGGTAACGCCGGCGTGACGTGGCGAAATGAACGCCTGCTAGCACGTGCACAACGTCAAGTCGAACTGTATGGTGCCTTGACTGTGCATGTATTCATGTTCTCACATGACAACACATTTCATGATTATCATGTTTGCACCAATAACATACCTTCGTCATCCATTGACATCACGTAATACCAAATTGGCATATGTGAAGCTGGCGAAACGGCCGCGAGCGCATCATCAATGTGGCATGTAGACATGGTGTTATATGACACGCATATTCTGATTATTATGTCTGAATGTGTCATTTACTTGTCTGGTCCGTTCACGTCGCGTAATACTGAGTTTAGTACATTTCCAGCTAGCGAAACGGCCACGAGCGCATCATGAGCGTAGCATTTAGTTATGTTTTTACATGACACGCATCTCATAAATATCATGTTTGCATCAGTCACATACGTTTGTCATCTATTTACGTACTGTAATACCAAATTTGGTATATATGGCGCTAGCGAAACGGCCGCGAGCACATCATGAGCGTGGCATGTAGTTCTGTTGTTACATGACACGCATGTTGTGATTTCCTTAGTTTTTTATAGCCATGCAATCATGTCATACCACACCAGTTTTGACAATGACATGTGACAAAAAACCGCCGCAAGAACTGCAGGGTCATTAAAACGTAAATTATGACATTCATGACTTACATGTGAGGATTTTTATGTTATGACTAGTCAAATATATTCTTCATACAGTCATGGTATGCAATACCAAGTTTGGTATCAATACCGTTGTCGGAACGGCCAGGAAAGATAAAAGTTGTGGGCGGATAGATAGATAGATAGATAGATAGATACATAGATACGGTTGAAAGTCGCCGAAGTTCGCTAAGAAATGCTTTGTATTTAATATTAGAACGTGCACAACTTAGTGAGGTCCCGCATGAATTTGAGTTCGTTTATTCGCTTTATTCGTTGACAATACAAAGGTCGCTGTTGAAAGTACGGAGACGAGGGTCAGAAAGTCGCGTGACTGCAGTGGCACCCTCAGTTAACATTAACATTGAAAGGAATAATTATAACAGCTTGTCATAGTGTCAAGTTACCTCGACAAAACTTGATAAAACATAGGTTCGTTTAGTCGACTACTCAAGCAGCGGCTCAGAGAGATCGTCTTTTTCTTCTTTCATTCTTCGATCTCACCCAAGCAAACCTTGTGGCAATAGTCCCCCCCTTTGAAAGCATCGACTCGATGCTCGTAAATAAAAAAATGGAGGTATACACACGCAGATATAGATAACCAAAAGGAGGGAGAGTGCCCACTACTCGCAGCGTAAATGAGGAAGTTTCGCCAACGCTTGCGCCAAGCGCAAAAAGAAAAGGCATAAAAACACAGGAGAACACAACAGCAGCAGCAACGCAATGTCGCGGCATGTCGTAGCACGTGAAACCACAAGGGCTACTGGGTGGAAGTAGGGCTTCAGCCGAACGACATGCTTGGTTTCGGGCCGAAGCTGTCGACGAGAAGACGCTGCGCCGTCCGGAAATACCTCGTAGGTAAGATCTGTGATTCGTCTAAGAACCTCGTACGGTCCAAAATAACGACCTTAGGAGCTTTCCGGATAAGCCTGGTCATCGGACAGGGATCCACACCCACACTCGGTCCCCAGGGTGGTAGGTGACATTTCGATGGCGGAGGTTGTAACGTCGTGCGTCTGCATCTTGTTGGTGACTGGTGTTTATGCGAGCTAGCTGACGAGCTTCTTCGGCGTATTGAGTGTATTGCTCAGCTTCAGCAAGTTCATTGCTTTGGTCGCACGGAAGCATAGCATCGAGCATGGTTCGCACGTTGCGTCCGTAAACAAGTCGGAAAGGCGAAATCGCGTTGTTCCTTGCGTTGCCGTATTATAAGCAAACGTGATGTATGGAAGAATCTCGTCCCAAGTTTTATGTTGTACGTCCACGTACATTGACAGCATGTCCACTATGGTCTTGTTAAGCCTCTCTGTCAGTCCATTGGATTGCGGATGATAAGCCGTTGTTTTTCGATGACTTGTGCAGCTCAGTTTAAAAAAATGTCCTCCATCATTCGTGCTGTAAACGACGTCCCTCTGTCCGTAATCACGCATGACGGGGCACCATGCCGTAGGCCGATTTGGTGCACAAAGAACTGCGCGACTTCAGAGGGCCGTGCCACGGGTGACGCTTTTGTTTCAGCATAACGCGTAAGATAATCTGTCGCAACTATAATCCATTTGGTCCCAGAGGACGACAAGGGGAAGGGGGCCCGAGAAGGTCCATTCCCACGAGGTCAAATGGTGTCCGTGGTGGTTTGCGGATCGGCTGGAGCAGACCCGCGGGTCTCACAGGCGGAGTCTTGCGGCGCTGGCACTCACGGCAGCCTTTCACATATCGATGTACACTAGTTGATAGTCCGCGGCCAGTAATACTGTTGGCGTACTCGGGCGAGAGTTCGCGAATAGCCCAAATGTCCTGACGTGGGCTCGTTGTGGCACGCAAGGAGGATTTCATCACGCATGTCGGTAGGAACAACAAGTAGGAAGGCTTTGTCGCTACCACGGGCGTTTTTCTTGTAAAGAATGCCATCTTCTTAGGACCAAAAGAGGGCAGTTCGCGAGCAATTATGTGAGGGACCTGAGAGTTGCGGCCTTCCAGGGAATCAATTACTGGGCGTAATTCATTGTCTGCCCGCTGCTTTGACATAAATTCGGAGTCAATAACTGCTCCGAGAAAGGCATCTTCATCTTCGGAGCCCCTGACAGCGTTCCCCACGGGTGCTCGAGAAAGCGCGTCGGCGTCTTCGTGTTTGCGCCCTGACCTGTACACAATCGTAATATCAAACTCCTGCAAACGCAAACTCCACCGTGCGAGACGACCGGATGGATCTCTGAGATTTGCCAGCCAGCAGAGCGAGTGGTGGTCAGTCACCACTTTGAAGGGAACGACCGTAGAGGTAAGGCCGAAATTTGGTCGTCGCCCACACGACTGCGAGACATTCTTTTTCTGACGTAGAATAGTTGGTCTCAGCTCGAGAAAGAGTACGACTTGTTAAGCTATCACATGCTCAACGCCGCCGTGTCGTTGTACAAGGACAACGCCAAGTCCGACGTTGCTGGCATCTGTATGAATTTCTGTAGCAGCGTCCTCATCAAAATGGGCAAGAACAGGAGCTGTTTGCATTCTCTGTCGTAACTCTGTGAACCCTGTACCTTGTTCTGCGCCCCAAGTAAAGGGTAACGTCATCTCGGGTGAGTCGCGTATGAGGTTCAGCTATCTTAGAGAAGTTGGCGATAAATCGGCGATAATACGCGCACAAGCCGAGGAAACGGCGTACTGCTCTTTTATCTGATGGAGCAGGGAAGGCGGCGACAGCAGCAGTTTTGTCTGGATCAGTTCGCACTCCATCCGCACTAATGACATGTCCCAGAAATTTCAGCTCTTCATAGCCGAAATGGCATTTTTGGGGTTTCAGTGTGAGTTCAGCTGTGCGAATGGCTTCCAGAACCTTTCTCAGACGCTTCAGATGTTCTTCAAAGCTCTCGGAAAAGATGACCACATAATCGAGGTAGACAAGGCAGCTTTGCCACCTCAAGCCAGCGAGAACTGTGTCCATCAATCCTCTGAAAAGTGGCTGGTGCAGAACAGAGGCCGAAGGGAAGAACTCGGAATTCGTAAAGTCCGTCTGGAGTCACAAACGCGGTTTTTTCTCGGTCTCGTTCATCCACTTCAATTTGCCAATAGCCACTCTTTAGATCGATGGACGAAAATTTTTCGCACGTCGTAATCTGTCGAGGGAGTCGTCGACCCGTGGAAGCGGGTAGACGTCCTTTTTAGTGACGCTATTAAGCTTCCTGTAGTCAATACAGAATCGCAGCGTTCCGTCTTTTTTCTTCACTAGAACGACTGGCGAGGACCAAGCGCTGCTGGATGGTTGAATAATCCCGTCATCGAGCATCTCTTTTACTTGTGTCTGAATAGCCTCGCGTTCTTTGGCAGAAACGCGATAAGGCTGCTGCCGGATGGGGCGGACGTCATCGTCGGTTATAATTCGATGCTTCGTGAGGTGTGTTTTGACGGACTTTAGAAGAAGAGGCGAAGCAAGATCTAAACTCCCTTAAAAGGTCGTGAAGTGCAGCCTTTCTCTCGTCTGAAAGCGTCAAATAATGTCGATGTGGTCTAGAAATTCCTCATCCTCATGCGTTTCCTCGGAAGCGAAGCACTCCTTGACGTCGGCAACAGGTTCTCCATAAGCTAGGGTGGTTCCGCGGAAAAGATGCCGGTGCTCGTAATTGAAGTTCGTAGCTAGTATCGTTGACTGTCCGTCACGGACGCGCACAACACTTCGAGCGGCGCATACACCTTGGAGCAGCAGAAGTGATAAGTTGCTTTCAGCCACTATGTCGCCGTCTTGGTAGTCTTCACAAGTGACTTCGATGGGAACAGTTGATCGAGGTGGCAGCGTCACACTGTCGTCAGCACACGCAGTGCAAGTCTACGGCAGTTATCAGCGTCTCAATCTGTTGCGCCTTGAGTCGAGAAGGTAACGATGCGCTCACGGAGATTTATGATGGCGCCGTATTCCCGAAGGAAGTCCATGCCGTTAATCAGCTGACGCGAACAGTCGTGAAGAACGAGGCAGCTGAGCACAAACGTTGACGCACGAATTTTCACTCTTGCGGTACAGCGACCCAGCGGTGTTACAACGTGTCCTCCAGCTGTTCGAATTCGCGTTCTATTCCACGGCGTGATCACTTTCCTGAGATCTTTCGCTAGCCTCCCGCTGATGATTCGAATAGTCTGCACCAGTGTCTACCAATGCACTGACCTGAAGACCGTCAACCAGCACAGGTATGTCGAGTGACACGCGGTCACTAGTTCAGATGCGGATGTCGGCGTTTCTTCGGCACGCGATTATTCTCTGACGAAATGCTTCGGCGTTGCGTGCAAGCGTCGATGGGAGGTCTTCCGCACTTTGAGTCCCAGCGACCTTGCCCCGAAGGCCGCTGCCTTCAGTTTTCCCGACGAGGCTCGGGGAGCATTCCCGTGCCGTCACCCCGAAACGTGGCCAGTGCTGCGGGTCTCCTCGGAGGGGGACCGCGATTGCCGTCGTGTAAAGGGTGCACGCTGTTCGCTCGAGATACTCTTCGATATCCCTTGGCTTTGACCAATTCGGGACGAGGGAATTGACGGAAAATCCGCGCAGTCCAGGTTGCCGGTAAGGGCATTCGCGTAAATGTGACCAGCCTCACCGCAATTATAGCAGAGGGGTCGTCTGTCTGGCGTACGCCAGAGATCAGACTTGCGCGTTCGGTGCACGGCGACTATCGATGTCCAAATCACGCTGCGCTGAGGATCACGACTGACGGCATCATTGTCTGGATCGGGACGTATGGCATGTCTGGATCGGGACTGCGGCAATGTCTGGACCGGGACGTGCGGCACTGGCTGGATCGGAACTCCTTGACCCAAAAAAGGAGTGGCAGATCGCAAGGCTTCCGCGTACGTACGAGGCGACTGTAGTAGACAGGAGCCGTTTGCGGATTCACCGACGTGGGCGGAAAAACGATGGGCGTGCAGCGCCTGCTGGACCTCGTCGCGGATGACACTGGTGATAGAACCACATCGATTTGCCTTGTCCCGTACATCTTTTCTCTTTTTCTCGGACGACAGATCGAATGATCTCGCGAATCCATTCGGGGCTCTTGCTCCCAGGGTGGCGGAAATTTCGGGAGTGAGGCAGCATTCACTTGACGGTCAAACTGGGCAGACCATTGGCGCAGTACTCGCTCCATTGTGCCGCTTCAGTGAGGAAACTCAGCAACACTTTTGGGGGGACTGCGCACCAAACCAGCAAAAGTTGTTCTTCACACCACGCATGAGGTGGCGCAACTTTTTTCTTCTGCCATAGCAGATCCGCTCGCTTGAAAAGCCGTGTCATGTCCTCGACGTACATCGAGACGGTCCTCGTTGGGCATCTGAATGCGTGATTGTAGTGCACGCTCCGCCCGTTCGCGGCGGTCGGGACTCCTGTAGGTCTCCAGGAGGCGACGCTGGAACTCGCGCCAAGATGTCAGAACATCATCCCTATTCAAAAACCACGTCTTGGCACCGTCTTTTTAGGCAAGTGTACACGTTCCGGAGCTTCGCGGCATCATCCCAG